>KK120738.1:213847-393292 GCA_000611955.2 Stegodyphus mimosarum | reverse complement strand
TTTTTTTTTTTTTTTTTTTTTTTTTTTTTTTTCAAAACGGTACTTAGTTTCCGAATACGCCTCGTATTATCAGACAGAACTTGGAGCTAGACCTCATAATCAGTACAACCCTTGTATTGAGTACGATTTACTACTTGTAAGACCTTTCAATGCATTACATATATATATATATATTAAGTAAGTATATTTCAGTAATTTCAGCCTTGATTATTTTGAAAAACTATCTGCAAATACTTATTACAGATAAAGGAAGTTTCTCATTACGTACGTTTTACTTACTGAAAATTGCTCAAGTTATATCATACTTTCAAAGTGCAACACTATATTTATTATGCAGTATAAATGTGGCTAAAGTGAATTAATTGAGATAATTTATGTAAAAGTATGAAAAGAAAAATGCAACTTAAATTTGGAGTAAATTATTTGAATAGAACAGACTAGCTATTACCATTGATGTATTGTACTTTTGCAAACATGACTCAATAAAAGCTTCTCCTTTGTTCATTCGTAGAAAATCACAGTTGCAGAACCATCGGGCATGCTCAACCCAAGGATTATCACCTATTTCCCAATTGCAGAGTCCCCCATTGCAATGGAAACACTTTACATGATCACTTACTCCTAAAATTTTAAATAAAAATTTCCATGTATATAAAGTTATGATACTGATATTTAGAAATATTACACACATATATTTGGCAGTAGCATATTTCGCAACTTTATTAATTAAATATCAGAAGCAACTATAATCTTTATTAACTTTTATGTCTAGTTCACTAATCAGACAAAAACTACATAATAAGTTTAGGATTCCATCACAAATGCTCAGATTTGTCCATACCTCTTTTTCATTAAGTCCCTGACTATTTTACGATAGAATTTAACAGTCATTCATATTTATATCTACACTGGAGATTTTAACTTTTTAGCAATAAATTTCAAAAACAATAATTAAAAAATAGAGCTTCAGGAAGAACAGAGATTAATACCTAATGGTGGCATGTTCTATATTTCAACTTCAGTTATCCAATTACATCCATTTATAACTGAGGAACAAGAGAAAAGGAGAACTGCATTCTTTAATGTGTGAAAAGTGAATTTTTAAATTTGAAAGGCAGTGCCTTTCCCTTTTATTTGAAGGTAATATTGCACATTACTTTGGATAACCATGAATTTAGTGCAGAGTTAGATGACCAAAGTTTGATATTTACAGTCTAATCTTTCCATTTCGCATGTCATATAATATTATACTTATATAAATTAAACATGCAAACTCATCAGTTCAACAACTAATCTTACGAGAATAAACATTTGACTTACCTTTCAAGTTACGATTATATATTGCATGTTAGAACTGGAAACAAAAGTCTAAAAATAATACAAATAGTTTTGACATTAAAAATATTTATTGCTTAGTCTACCAATTTTTTGCTTTCTATAAATTTAATGACTTGATAAATTGCCTGATCACAGAGATGTATTCTTCCCTATCACATAGGATCTTTAATCAAAACTTCCACAATATGACAAGCTGATATTTAAAAAGCAATACATATGTTAATCCATTAATATGAATGTTCATGTAGTTGCTTGGTGAATACCTGAAATATATGCTAAATATACTTATTTCTCACTTAACGGGCAAATGTTCACATTCAGCATGCACTGATGGTGGATGCTGAATAAAAATATTTTTTACGTATTAAGACAAAAATGTAACTTTTTAAATTACTGTTTATTATTAAAACATATTACATGTTCAAACAGGAGAAACCTTAAATAATAGCACATGTAAATGCACTGTTAAACTTAAAATGAACAGTATATTCTACAAAAGCAAAGAAAATTAAACCAATAATAAACTTACACAAAATTATGTGATTAATGTTAAACCATCTTATTTGGAATAGAAGAGAAACACGCCAAATGTGACAATCAAAATCGCTGAAACAACCCTGTATTTGACGTACATTTATTACCACAACTTAAAACTATTGTGCCCAAGACTCCCTGGCATTTTTGACACTTTTCTCTCAGCTTGCCATTTCCACCCACTTCACAGCTTACCTGTGCTTGTCGACACATACTGGCAATAGCCTAAATGTATAAGAATACAACTAAGCATTCAATCTTTCACTGATGTATTTGGTATGTGTCGACATTAAACGGAAAATATTCACATTTTCTAATCTTGGTCTTTCCCAGAAACAATTTTTCAATAGATTTTACTAAAACCATATGTTACATACGTTGGTACATAATTACTGTTTTCATGCTTCTTAAAAACAAGTCTTAAAAGTGTTTTTGTTTCAATGACTTTTTAAATATGTTTTATCTTATGTTAAGGAGGTTTTAAGTAATATAAAAGTAAAATAATGTACGGAAAAATAGTCATTTAATATCATATTAAGGTTCAAATGCGCTTTAGCCCACTGCTTGGCGCCGATTGTTTTTGAATGAGCAATAAACGCGCCAACATGGGTAACTCCGTATATCCGCGAACATGGCTGACTGGGTATTTTGAAGCTACGGAAACATGTAGCTTTCGCGCATGCGTATTTCCTATTTTATAAAGAACGGTTTTATTGGTAATGTGAGATGATGTAGCGGTTTATTCGAAATTCTTACGTGTTAATTTGAGTAGTTATTTCAGTTCTCGTTTTATTCTTTGAATGCGGTGTTTTTCTATTGAGTGTTTGCTATTTTCGTACGTATATTTCGCTAAATACCAAGTCGCTATGGATTTAGCTGTGATGCTGAGAGAGGTGAGTGAATGTACATGTACATTTATTACTTTATTGGAAGTGCAAGTTGCTTAATTTTTATATTTTGTTGCCTTTTATTGAAATAATTTGGCTCAGCTGAAGAACAGAACGCTGGTATCGTTTGCAATTTATTTTATTTTGTTGATTTGTGCACATTGCCTACATTGTGCAATTCGCTGATGTTTTTTTTAAGTTAAAACGGAACGCTGTGCACATGGCATTTTCTTGTAATTTATTTTCGTTATTTTAGCTTATTTTGTTGATTTGTGTACGTTGCCTACATTGTGCAATTCGCTGAAGTTTTTTTTAAGTTTAAAAGGAACGCTGTGCACATGGCATTTTCTTGTAATTTATTTTCGTTATTTTAGCTTATTTTGTTCATTTGTGCACGTTGCATACATTGTGCAATTCGCTGAAGTTTTTTTTAAGTTTTAAAAGGAACGCTGTGCACATGGCATTTTCTTGTAATTTATTTTCGTTATTCTAGGTTATTTTGTTTATTTGTGTATGTTGCCTACATTGTGCAATTCTCAGATGTTTTTTTTAAGTTAAAACGGAACGGTGTGTACATGGTATCGTTTGTAATTTTAATGCCCTTTTAAAAAAAATTCCTTCTTTCTGAGATGCCATTTTGGTTACGTTTTCGCGGAGCGTGTCGGGAAGGTTATGTAACGGCATAAAATGTGTAAGTATTACAACATAAAATGTAAATAATTAATTTAAAGGTAAGTGACAAATATTTTAATGATCGTAATGGTCGTTTTGCATATTATTTTATTATATTTTTGTGGCAACAGTTTCCATACTAATTTATGGTTTTGAATTCTATTTGTTTACAATAGGTTTTCGCGGAGCGTGTCGGGAAGGTTGCAATTAATTGCAAAGACGTTTCGCAGAAACGCGCCGAATTGGCGATTTTCAAAACATCGCCAAGCAGTGGGCTAAAGCGCATTTTCACCCATATTAATTTTCAGTTCTACTTTCAGTAATTAGTGGATGTAGGGAGAAACAAATTTTGTTAATAATATAAGTAAATAAAATAAAACTCCTTCTATCTCCAATTCATACTCTCAGGTTCTTGATTTTATCAAGAATTAAAACTTCTGAACACTCTCTTTAATATAATCTATACATAATATGAAAGAATATAGATCAATAAATTTGAGATCATTAAATTTGAATAACATTTGACAGTAAATGCATTTTTTACTCTATTTAGCATAGCTATAGCAACACTATTTAGCTCAGACATGTGATATTTGTTCAATAAAAGTGCTAATGACCACTGCTACTTCTATCATTAATTAAACCTATGCCAGTAATTACAATTTACAATGGTGAACCCTGAAGATGCTTTCCTACGAAGCAAAGGGCTAAAAGGCATCCTTATATGGCACAATTTTAACTCGCACAAAACAGATACTGAGGAGTACATAACAAGGACTAAATGAAACTCTATTTTACTTTTCATAGTTTAAATAATTGCAGTGACGATTACACATTTTTTCAGAGAAAGGTCCTAGCTCTAAAGAAACCACGTTTTAATGACATCTAACATCATCTAATATTATGACAGAATACTAGGATAATAATTCTTACTGAATAATAATTTCTAGCCTTTTATAACAAATTGTCTATCAGATTCAGTTTAAAGTAAAACTAAGTTAAACAACTGACTCATTTTCTACACCAAAATACCAGTTATAAAGGACATTTCATCAAATTAAGATAAATTTTAATAAGCAATTTACTTCACTGTTTTCATCTATTTAGAGTAATAATTAACAATTTCCAGTAAATGTAACTTTTTTTTTGCTAGGCAGATGCACAGCACTAGTATCTTTCTTTCTGGGTTCAATTTATATTAGCTTCATGCATTATGTAATGTTCAATAAAAGCTTGCCTAATTTCGTAGCCTGAAAATGTACAATAATTTTACTGAATAAAATCATACACCATTAATTACTGTTTATCAGTGTCTGAAACCTTTTCAAAGACCTTCTTAAAAAAATTAACTTAATAAGTTTGAGCAAAGCATTATTATGAATTATTATACATTTCAAGTTTTTCCGACTGCGAATAGCATAATATGAAATCTATGTTAATTAAGAACATTTGCATTATAAACTTCACAATGAGATACTAATACTGTTCCACAGATGGGTAGTTTCATAAGTAAATAGCAGAAAGTGTGCAAGAAATATGTTGCAATTAATATTCAAGAAAATGAGACACTGCTACTAAGAATTATCTTTAAAAAATCCGACTACAATTTCATACGTAATCTCTCCATTGTTAACGGAGAGTTTTTTAATTGAAAAATCTTACTGAGAAAATATATTTCTTACTTAAGCCATGATAGCATCATTTACAAAAATTAAAAAAGCACAACAAATCAAAAATTTTAATATAAAATATTAAAAAACAGAAACAATACCAATGTAAAAAAATCCCGCCTCAGCTAAATCTTCCTTTGACACAGGAATATTTGAAGGCCATGAAACAAATGATCGCAAACGAGCAGATAGTGATGCTTGTTGAGGATGAGCTGGACCTTTATGCAAATGGACTCCTAATTTCTGGAGATTTATGTGCTGCTGACTTTCATCTAAAAGTCGACTCTTCATTGACTCAGTACTGTTTTTTTTCATGTTTCCACAAACATCTTTAGGATTATTATGAAACCATGACTGCTTTCCAGATTTAAAATTAGATAGATACCCACATCCTGGAAAATGCTTTAAATGTTCATGTAATGGATCATCACCATTTTCCCAGTTACTTACAATGCCTTTACAATATGGACATTGCACTCTGTCTTCACAGCCCAGATAGAAGAAACCGGCATCAGCAATTTCTCTCACATCAATAAAAGTTAATGGCCATTTTCCAATAAAGGTTTTCAGACGCTCTGACATGGATTTCATCTTTTCATAATCAAAAGCATTCTTACTTTGGGACAACTGTATTACACTTTTCGTAATTAGTTCAGTTTCTAAAGTATGATTTTTAATCTTATTACCTGAAGAATGGCCAATCGGTACATTGTTTGAAAGTTTATTAATAAAATCACAATGTGGATACAATTCAGCATGTTTCTTTAACACAACATCACCATAATTCCAGTCCTTAACATGACCCTCACAACTGAAACAAACCACTTCATCATCATTACCAGTATAATAAAATCCAGCTTTAGCTAAACGAGCAGGATCTACAGGAAAATGAACAGGCCATGAAGTAAAGGTCTTGATACGCTCACTTTCAAAATTTAACTTATCCCTTGGTGTAGATTCTTGCTTCTGCAACATTATTTCAGGACAAAGATGCTCAGTTTTGAAACTGCTTGCATTACTTTCATCATCCATGATATTCTTCACTGTAAAAAAAAATAAAAAAAAAAAAAAAAAAAAGAATGAAAAAATGGAATATTTATGTATACACAAACATAACACAAACACATACATACACACATGGTGAACAGGAAATTCCATTTATCTCTAAATACCTAGCAAACATAATTTAATTCAGGAATCCCCAAAGTGGTCAATATCAAAGGTTTATGCCAGAAATGCTAAACCATTCAGCATTTTTCTTTAACACAAGAGATACTCTCTATGACAAATACAAATTTTTATCATTGCTAGAGACAGGAAAGCAAACATGACTTCACCATTGTCACCCAGAAACAAAAATAGTATAAAAACTCCATAGATCTTACCCATCCCCACAAGTTCAGAAACCAGCAGGTATATTTCAAACATCGTGTTTTTGAGATGAAGAAGAACCACTGCTTATTGATTATATGCCCTAAAAGATTTTTATTATGCTAAACTTTTGACTCAGCTCTAAGATAAGCCATAAAAATACAATCCTGTGACAAACACGATGCTTGCTTTTACAAGAAAATAACCCAGCATACAAGGTTTAGATTTCCTAAACTGCTAATCAGCAATCTTCATTTCAGTTTCTTTCCCATCCACCATACTGGCCTCAAGTGACTTGTTTTCATTTCAAAACTGAAGCAGCATTTGATTTTCTTACAGCAACAATGGTAGTTTGAAAGATGCCATTCAGGAGTTTAAATACTGTTACAAAACTTTTTTTTTTTTTTCTGTTAGAATAAGATACTTATCAGATCATCATCATACTTATCAGATCAGGTACACTGAAGTGAAGGCAACTAGGCAGAAAATCCAAAAAAGCAATTTTAGACATTTCAACAGCCCAAGTGCATTAAATGCAAAACTTAGTGAATGTAATAATATAATATGTAAATATGTCTGACACTCATGTCCCAAAACTTCTTGGAGAACAAACTGGAGAGTACAAGAAGGAAGGATTCAGTTTTTAGAAAACAAAATCTTGAAGGATTTCAAAATTATGATAATAAAGCAAAAGTTCCTAAATGATGAAGAGGAGACATGTATGAGTAAGTATGAGACACATAATGTGTACTGCGGTGATAGCAATAAAGAGTGCACCTTGCGCCCCCACATGTCTGCCATTAAATACGACAACCCTAAGGAGAAGTTTTTGTAGAAATGCAGAGGAAGAATAGAGACAGATGTCAAGGGATGGAATGCATATCTGGTCCTGAAATAAGATTAAATTTTGTTGTGTATTTTGTCTGATCAAACTTTGATTATGCAGTGAGAATATTTAATGTGATATGGACAACTAGAATCGAGTAGAGACCACTATTTCTACAGTACATAAACCAACCAGTGTGTATGTATAATTGGAACCGCTTTAGTAGAAGTCGGCAATTTTTAACAAGCAATGTCACCAGTTGGGTATGCACTACTTTTTTTTCCTTTTATATCAGTTCCAAGTTTGGGGGAAAGTGCATAATCATCCACTGCTTGGCGTGTTTTTCAGATCAGTATCCATGCACGAATCGACCTATTTTCACTTGAAAAAACATCCCAGAATTGCACAATGTTGGCACTAAACACTCTCTCGACCTTCTCCATGTACAGTTCGATTTATTTTCATTTAAAAAGTCAAAAAATATTGACAAAAATCCAATTCTTCTTATTCTTGTAAAAAGCAGCAAACGAAACAAACATGCCAAAGAAGTGGGCGATTCTGCACTTTACCGCCAAGTTTTTATAACAGACTGCGATTTCAAACTCAGTTTATAAAATATGCATTTGTGCGATTTGCCTGTAGTGAAGGATATGCAAAAAATTTCTGCAAGAATACAATGGTGAAAATGCGCTTTAGCCCACTGCTTGGCGATGTTTTGAAAATCGCCAATTCGGCGCGTTTCTGCGAAACGTCTTTGCAATTAATTGCAACCTTCCCGACACGCTCCGCGAAAACCTATTGTAAACAAATAGAATTCAAAACCATAAATTAGTATGGAAACTGTTGCCACAAAAATATAATAAAATAATATGCAAAACGAACATTACGATCATTAAAATATTTGTCAGTTACCTTTAAATTAATTATTTACATTTTATGTTGTAATACTTACACATTTTATGCCGTTACATAACCTTCCCGACACGCTCCGCGAAAACGTAACCAAAATGGCATCCCAGAAAGAAGGAATTTTTTTTAAAAGGGCATTAAAATTACAAACGATACCATGTACACACCGTTCCGTTTTAACTTAAAAAAAAATCTGAGAATTGCACAATGTAGGCAACGTACACAAATGAACAAAATAAGCTAGAATAACGAAAATAAATTACAAGAAAATGCCATGTGCACAGCGTTCCTTTTAAACTTAAAAAAAACTTCAGCGAATTGCACAATGTAGGCAACGTACACAAATCAACAAAATAAGCTAAAATAACGAAAATAAATTACAAGAAAATGCCATGTGCACAGCGTTCCGTTTTAACTTAAAAAAAACATCAGCGAATTGCACAATGTAGGCAATGTGCACAAATCAACAAAATAAAATAAATTGCAAACGATACCAGCGTTCTGTTCTTCAGCTGAGCCAAATTATTTCAATAAAAGGCAACAAAATATAAAAATTAAGCAACTTGCACTTCCAATAAAGTAATAAATGTACATGTACATTCACTCACCTCTCTCAGCATCACAGTTAAATCCATACCGACTCGGTATTTAGCGAAATATAAGGTACGAAAATAGCAAACACTCAACACAAAAACACCTCATTCAAAGAATACAACGACAACTGAAATAACTACTCAAATTAACACGTAAGAATTTCGAATAAACCGCTACGTCATCTCACATTACCAATAAAACCGTTCTTTATAAAATAGGAAATACGCATGGGCAAAAACTACATGTTTCCGTAGCTTCAAAATACCCAGTCAGCCATGTTCGCGGATATACGGAGTTACCCATGTTGGCGCGTTTATTGCTCATTCAAAAACAATCGCCGCCAAGCAGTGGGCTAAAGCGCATTTGGGCCGAATACAATATTTTTTCTCAAAATCGCTAAAGGGAACAACTGTTTAGAATCTATTCTTACAATGGTCACCACAAAATTTCCAATACAACAAAAGAAAACAAAATATGCCTGTAATATTTACTGATTGATTTTCACAACAAATACCTATTTAAGATATATATGGAATATTTTTTTTTCAATTATAAATTATCACTTTTTCCTTAAATAAAAATTCACCAAACTGTACCCATGTGGTTGTGATAATATGAAAGAACCAATCATCTTTTACATATTTTAAAACTGCCTTATAGAACTAAAGTAGAGTATCATTAGATGTTATCCAAGAAATATTTTAATAACTTAAATGAAGGGCAACAATTTTCACAACATCATTCGCTTTCAAAACTTCTCTTATTTACTTTAAAACCTTCAAACAACTTATTGATTCCTCCCTTTAATCTAGCCTTTTATTTAAACAACTGAAATATGACACTGGCGTTCATGGACTGTAAACACGGAATTACGCTTTTGTAATGCCTAGGTTCATTTTGACCATAAATTCATTATATATGTAATTAATTCTCTATGTGACGCAATTAAAAATCCATTTCAGTCATATTTCATAAGACAATATCTTTGGAAGCATCTATTTTTACTTTTTTTATATGACATTTAACATTTGTAGAATTACTTACTAAAGAAATAGATACAGAGTACTATGACACTCCATTCATCCGGAACTTTTTATCTCTTGCTACGCTTTCAGTTTACGAATCTGTGTGACACATTTAAAATCACTTACAGTTTCAAAAATTATGAAATGCTAATAACTTCAACAACTAAAATTCAGTCCACACAATTCTTCACGAAATACCGTACTCTTAAGTTACTACATACGTTTCATTGGCTGAGAAACAGCAAAAGATTTCGCCAATCCAACAGCACTTTGGTGACTCATAATCAAAATCTCATGTTTGACCAAGGCCAAAGAATATTTTTCTCAGCCAATTCACTTTACTTTCACTTTCAAAATGAATCGTTTATCTATATAAACAGTTGCTGTTTCGCTTCAGATCAGCGAGTGAGTGCTGTTGAAGATGTAACATTTTTTGTTAAATATGTGATTAGGATTTCTCTTGAGATATTTCTCTAAGCTCTCAGAAAATGTTTTCCCAGTCGGTAATATATATACCCTCCTTATTAACTTACAGAAAGAAGACACGTCTTACTCATTTGTATGTTTCAGATTTTCTCTGAGAAAAAAAATTTTCCCCCAGACTTGACCATTTCTGAGAGAATGAAGTTATCGTTATCTATAAAAGCATTCCCAGTTTCGCTTCAAATCACACCGTGCTGTTGAAAAAGATGGATCCACTACAACAGATTGAGGATAACAGAAAAACTTTTCCCTTCTTCATGCACAATGTTGAAGAAAATACTATGAATTGAAATCATATTCCAAACTTTAAACTCTGGAGTTGAATCCTAAAAGGTGTTGAAAAAGATACTCTGAAGGGAAAAAGTGACGGATCATCCTATTTTCTGGATTTAAAAAAAAAAAAAAAAAAAAATTCAATCAACGGTGTCAAAAATGAATTGTTGAAGCAAAGCGTTGAAATAAGATTGGCGACTCATACATTATAATTAAGCTGACTAACACTTTGAAGTATCTGAAATACCAATAGTCTATAAAAAGAATTTGTTTTGAAGGAAAAAGGCAAAAAAAAAAAAAGAATTGGAAGGTAAGTTATTAGAATGAGTTCGATGGATTTGCTAAATCTCTTTTATCCTAACAAATGACTCTACGCAGAATATAGGTACTTTAATAATCTGAGGATTAAAGTCACACTTGAATCCGCGATAATTTTTTTATTGTTATTGTTGTTAACATAGTTTGCAATATATCCTAAGGTCTCAAGGAATGTTGACCACATAAGGTTATCTCTGGTACTGAAATTTCTTTTGATAGGTTGCTATGATTTTAACTGTTTTTTGGGTGGGAATTGAAAGTCCATTACAGCCAAATATTAACTGTTCTGTATTTTTACTGAAGGTATTTCTATGATATATAAGCTTTTATCCAGCCTGGAGGAACAGCACCAGGAAAGTTTATCCAGAGTGAAAAGTTTGGAACGGCTCATCGATCGAGTCTGCTGGAGAGGAAATCAAATTTATCTCTCTCATCTGAATGAAACGTATGCCATAATATAGTTTAATGGGAAAAACACAAATAGATTTACAATAACTGAAAAATGACTCAACTTTGCGTTAACATCACAACGTTTCCGGTTCATTGGGGTAAAACCCGAAAACGTCCCTAAGACCGCCTTCATAACGAAGTCTGGCACGTACGCATTTCTTAGGATGCTTTTCGGTCTATCCGGCGCACCGGCAACTTTCCAACAATGCATGGACATTGTCTTAAGACCGGTCCTTGGTAAGAGAACGTTCATTTATTTGGACGATATTATAATTACAAGTAATAGTTTGGAACAACACCTACAAGAATTAAGAAAAGTGTTTTTATTGTTAAACGAAGCTGGTTTGAAAATAAATGCATCCAAATGTAAATTTGCCACAAAAGAGTTACGTTATTTAGGGTTTAAAATTTCTCAGAATGGCATTGAAACGGATCCGTCCAAGATTATAGCTATCAAAAATTATCCTGTTTCTAAAACAGCGAAGACATTAACATGGTTTCTTGGTATGCGTTCATACTATCGGTCCTACATTAAAGACTTTGCGAAAAAAGCTGAGCCTCTGCTGAATTTGAAGAGGAAGAAAGCTAGGATTTCGTGGTCAGCGGAAGCCAACTCGGCATTTCAAAAACTAAAAGACACCTTGACTCGAGCCCCCGTTCTAAGATTCCCGGAGAGGGATAAAGGACTAGAAATTTCAGCGAACGCTTCAGATTTTGCGCCTGGGGCAGTTTTTTTCTCAAAATGGGCAACCAGTGGCCTTTCTCAGTCGAAAGCTGAATGAAACCCAGAGAAACTATTCGGCCACGGAAAGGGAAACTCTCACAGTTTTATCAGCAGTGCACAAATTTCGTGTTTACTTTGGAACTTCTCCAGTACCTGTATATACCGACCACGCTGCTCTCACCAGACTGTAGTCTGGAATAAATTTATCACCCGGATTAATAAGGTGGGCACTTAAATTACAGGAATATAATTTAGTAATTAAACACACGTCGGGAAAGGAAAATGTTGTGGGAGATGCTTTAAGTAGAATTAATTTGGATGAAAATGGTAATATTGTTAGAATCCCATGCTGACGTCCAAAGTATTAGATTCTCGTGAAACAGTTATAGCCGGACTCGGAAAAGATCCGGAGTTCAAAAATATATACAATTATTTAGCCGACCCTGAGAATTTCAGTCATCGAGATATTCTGCCAATAAGAAATAGGGCCACAAATTACGAAATAATTGATGGACTTGTGTTTTATACGAAAACGACTAATGAAATCCACGAGTTTAGACCGGTTATCCCAGCTAGCATTAGATTTAATGTATTAGAGGAATTGCATGATTCGGCCATTTCTGGTCACTTGGGCATACGAAAAACTGCCCAAAGAGTTCGCGAGGCAGTTTTCTTTCCCGAACTGCAAAAGTTTACTAGGGCGTACGTCCAGTCGTGCCCAACATGACAATTTAATAATTATATTAATTTCCGTCCGGCCGGGTTCTTAAATAGTGTTAAATCAGAGTTCCCAAATCAAATAATAGGGATCTGTTTACTGGGACCTTATCCTAGAAGTAAATTTAACAAAAGGCGATATCTTTTAGTTATAGTGGACCATTTTAGCAAGTGGTTGGAGCTAATTCCGTTAAAACGCGTGTCTGCTAAAATTGTAGTAGATTCAGTTTTAAATAAGTATATTTTAAAATACGGGGCGCCCCTTAAAGTTATTTCCGACAATGGTCCCCAATTTGTTAGTAATATTTTTGAGGAAATGTGTGCAAAACTGGGCATACGTCACCTAAAGATGGTCCCTTATCGTCCGCAGTCAAACATAGCGGAACGGGTTAATAGAAACGTAGTTAAAGTTATTCGAAGTTATATTAAGAATTATCACTCCACCTGGGATAGCCATATAAATGAATTTGCATTTGACCTTACGGCCAAACTCGGACAAACACGATACAACACAAAAAACACCCGCTGAACTGCTTCTTGGAAGAAAGATTTTGACACCCTTAGACAAACTTTTCTTTGTCCAGGAAAGGGCAGAAGAATTTGAAATAAATGACATTCAAAAGTTGATATGGGAAGCGAAAGGAAATTCGGAATGTGTTTTCTAAATCTAATTAGAGTCGAGAAGAGGCCTTCTTGAAGTACTCCTCCCTTGAACAATAAATCGTTTAAGGAATGCCCGCTGGACGTTTCCGAACTCGCGTTGAAGACCACGCGTAGTTTAGTTGTTTTGCTGTTGGGACGCAGCCCGCCGTGGTGTGGTAGATAATTCCCTTCATCTATAAGTGTATCTTCTTTCACTTTCTCCATATGATTCAAATTTTCATATTCATTAAGAAATTCTACTTAAAATGTTTTTAAGGTAGAATCCCGTTCCAAGCGTGTCCGCAACTGATCTAGTCTTTTCATTGCAAATTCTTTAGAACTTCCTAACATTGTTTCCGAAGATTCTGGACAAGAAATAGTGTTTTAGTGTATAACACAAATTATTGTCTGAAATACAAGGTAGCCAAAACAGCTTGAATGCAGGAACTGTAGGTAGCCAAAACAGCTTGATTGTCTTCCAATTTTATTTCATCGTCTCTCAAAATTGAGAAGAATAATTCAGAACCCAACAGAATATCGACCTTTTGAGAAACGAAAAATAATGGGTCAGCAAGTTTGATTTTCCTTGGAATGTAAAAATTCGAAACATTAATTCTTTTGGAGGATGTGAAATTATGTTATGAGGGGCTAGACGCTTGTCGTCTCTAGCGTAGCCGTGTGGACCATGGAGGTTAGAATAGGTGTGGACGCATCTTAAAATCTATTCACACCATCGGTGGGATTAGCCACTGCGGATGATACTGCTGCACTCAAACAAGCCTGAAAAGTTTATACTGTCAGAAAGGAATTGCAAAATTGTTTAATAAAGCTTCAAAAATGGCTCACCCTCTGGCGCATTCAAGTCAATACTGAAAAACCAAAAGCCATTATCTTTAGAAAAGCAAATATAAGCTAGTATCCTCCTCCAACGGAAATCTTTGAAGAAGAAATTAACTGGAATACGGAAATCAAATACCTAGGAGTAATGCTAGACCAAAAATTTACTTTTAAGTCACATTTCCAATCTATCACGCAAAAATTCAAAATTACTGCTGTTTCCATGAGACCAGTCCTAGGGGAAAAAAAAAAGCAATCATTCAGTACCCAACAAAATCATTTTATATGATTCAGTACTCCAACGAGCCTTATTATATGCAGCACCTATATGGTAATACGCAGCAAAAACTAATTTTAAACAAATACGAATATTACAAAATTTATTTCTCGCACATAATTTCCTCTTGTTCTGCATTGATATTTCTCTGCACATGTATGGCATCGTTTTTGTTTAGACCCATGGCCATTTACTTTCTCATTATATGTTTTAGAACGGAAATTTGATATTAATTTACGATGTCTTGCTGCTTGAATTTCGCAGTTATTATAAACATGGTTTGTACTGGCAGAATTTTTGATGAGGTATGAATAATTGAATAACCCGAATTCTTAAGGAATAAATATTATCTCATAATTTGTATCAGGATATGTTATTAATATTCAGTTTGTTTTGTTTTCGTTAATAAAACGAAAAAGTAATAATTAGTCATCTTCGAATATTTTTCCACGCATACATGTGTACTTTTTTTTTTTAATAATATTCATGAAATTGATGGCTATCATCATCTTTTTGTAATGCAATAAGCAATATAGTTGCGAAATTTTTACCGCTAACTTTATCGTGTTTAGCGTTAAATTGTGTCGTAGCTTCCCCACTTTAATTATGTTGGGTATAGGCTGTTGTAAATTAGCATGCATGTTTCCACGTATTAGTATACTAAAATTATATTTGTTCAGTGATGCCTCTCTTTGACTCATAGAATGTATTTTCTGTATGATCTATGTTATAATTTTTAGAAGCTAATCTTTTTCAATGGTTTCATACCTGTAAATCAGAACCGGGCTAAAATGTGAAGCACTTCCACCGAGAACCAGGTAAATGTTAAACACTGCCAAAAATGAAGTATGTAAGGCACGCCAAATTAAAAAAAAATATCGACCTGACAGATTATTTTTTTGCTAGTATCTGCAGAATGCAGTGAAAGTTTTATATTTGTCATCTTGATTCTGTACTAATGTGTAAACAGAATAAATCGGCACGGTTTTAGAACATTATAAAATTGATTGAAGACTGAGTTTATAAATTCTGTTTTTTTAAACTATGATTCAATAGTTGTATCTTTTCTCTACATGTCTATTTGGAGTGCTTTTGCTATCTTTCTGTGTGTACATTTAGCTGTATGCTAACACTTGTGATTCTGAATTTACATTTTGGAAAGATTTTTTTTTTTTTTTTTGTAAAACATTGGTTATGTTGTTACTGCTTACTTCATTAGAACTGTGCATGTAAAAATGCAGTGTAGAGCATAAACTTACCTAGTTGTTGTTAGTTAAGCTGTGTACTTTGAATAATGCATCTTAAGAGAGATAGCAGTAACAAGTACTATTTCATTATTGTGGGTTGTAGGTACAATAGATTGCATATTTAAAAAAATAAAAAAAAATAAACAGGAGATGCAGAGAAAAAAGGGGCTCATTATGGAAAAAAAAAGGGAGCCATACTTATGTGTTATCATATTGATAGTGAAACTATCGCAAAACAGCTAAATTTAGTGTTGGTTATGTATAAGCGTGACATATCCCTTTCGTTTAATTTAGTCCCTATTTATTCTTGATTAGCCACCTTTTGTTTTAATTAACAAGGAAATAAATTAACTGTTATTGCAACTTCTTTTCCCACACATTTTGAAAATAACGATTAAACTTTTAGAACTACAGAGCAACAATATTATGTGTAAATGGACATGATAAAGTTGACAAACCAGTAATAGATTGGAAGAATTACCTGCAGGATGTTTCTGCTCATAAGTGTTCTAAACACAGCTACCTATAAAATCAGAGGGTGTTACATAATACAAGAAATTGCCAAAAGTTGCTTTGCAAAGAGTAAAAATGAAGTGGATTGAATGCTGGTTATTTATTACATAAAGAGGAGTTAGGTCCTTCAGAATTCTGAAGAAACAATTGGTGTAACTTTGAAAGGATCTCTATCAGCTTTCACGGTTGACGGGATATTGCGTAAGTATTAAGGGGAAAAAAAAAAAAAAAAAAGAGAAAAATCTGAAAGGTTTCAGATTTTAAATTACATCCAAAGGGGTATTTTTTTAACATTTTGTGTGTTACCTTTAATTCTTAAATATCATGTTCTTTGTACTTAAACCATAAAATTCAGTTCAACAGCAATATTGCAAAATAATTTTAAAATGAGCATATCTTTAGAATTTTCAATACACAGTCTCGCGTGCTGGAGACAAAAATGTTTTTTCTGTACACTGTTGGCCATTGCTCGCTTTGAGATCCTTAAGTTTGTTAATCAGAAATTCATTAAAGTTTTATAAAATATGAAAATCGATAATAAAACAAAGATTAAAATTTATTCTACGGTACCCCTTCACGAATTGTTTCTTTTTTGACACCAAGATCGGTGCCACAAAGAACCGAGTTGGTGCCGATCCTTCCACCCGCTACACAAAACCAAAACAAGAAGTCAAACACTTACACAAACTCAGTGTCAATGTACACCTCGACCTATTTTAACTTAAAAAACATCCCAGAATTGCACAAACTAGGCATTGCAAACTAATTTAACTTTGTCCATGTACATATCGATCTGTTTTCACTTAAACAAAATCATGAAGCTAAAACAAAGTCCTATCTAACTATCATCTTAACCAAAAAAAAAAAAAAAAATTGCCACTGTCTTAACACACAGACACAAACAAATAACCAAAAATACAGAAACAACAAGTAATAGATAACCAGAAATACATATTTCCTAACATAAAAACATTAAACAACAAATATTAACAAATATACACCAATAGATAAATGAAACGTTAATTTTTTAACGTACCTTTTCTTCACGTGCATACGTTCATGCCTCCCGCCACCCATAAATATGTTTTTTTCCCTCCTTGCACCACATATATTTGGCCAAATTGTCCGCACAAAAGGGTTACTGTAACAAAAAATAGCCAAAATGTCAGTTTATCACAACATGTTTGGCAATATTCTCAATTTTCCCCAATCCTAGTTTTGCCAACATTATCATCATTAGGTTTACCGAAAAAAATCATTAGGTTTACCGATCATTAGGTCACGCAGCAGGCTTCCAGGTTTCACGAACAACCAATACCACTTGCCGATTTTTTCACACAGAAACCGAGGGGTACCGTGCAATAAATATCAACCAAAACAAATTCCGTATTTCAAATTTAGGCTTCCGGATGCCCACATTCGGGAGAAACATTCAATATTCAAAATTTGATGGTTCTAGGTGCCATTGTTTTATCACAGTGTGAGAAACATACAAACATTTATGCAGATTCTTCATTATTTAATTTCTTTAAATATAATACAGGATGATAGTATTTGGTGGCAACAGTTTGAAAAGTGAAACAGTGCTTTTAGTGAATCAACGCAAAATGCCAAAACGAAATTAATAGTCCTTCTGGGCAAATTGCCCTTTTGGACTAAAAAAAAATTCAGAAGGTGCTGAGACATGGAGGATGTTGGTAATGGTTTTAGCCACATGGAAGATAATTTCTGTGCATATGTGCTTTTCATTTTTGTTGCTTCAGGAGGTTAAGTGTCATCTTCAATTCTTTAATTTAAAGTCAGGCATATTTTGACACACAGTACAAAGTCTGAGATTTGGACATCCAATATCCGAAATGATCTAAAATCTGGACATCAGAGCCGCAAACAATTTTTTTTTGTTGTATGCTTTACGTATGTGCATTTGATTTTTTCCTCCTATAATAAAACACGTGGAGAGCCCTGATTCTTAGTTTCACTTCAGCACTAGATGAAATACCTCATTCATGAAGAAAACCATTTTAGCATAACTTTGTGAGATAAAAAATTTGGCTCCGTATCTCCTTGGCATACATCTCAAATCGAAACATTCTACATAGATATATCGTTGATCTTACACCTACTGATATTTTATACCTTTGACACGAACCTGGTAAATCATTATTTATTATATTTTGCTTTCATCACCGCATGTTTATCAACATATGACAACTTGTGTAATGACTCATGCAGCGATGTCTAAACATTTTTTTTTCTTATTAGTAATTGAATAACAGAGAGTATGGCAACCTTTTATGCTGACATTATGCTTGCCGATGATTACAGATTTCAGTTAAATGCACTAAAAAATGCTGACAAACAGATTTTGTTAATAAGGTTCATAGCCCAAATGATTACATTTATTGTCTTTGAATTAAGAATAACTGCTATGTTATTCACAGAAACCCAGAACCAGCATCAGACCTCATTTGGCCGCAGAATATAGGGAAGACAAAATTTTTGTAATTTGGAGAAGCACTGAGCGACAAAATTAAGGGATGACAAAATTTTTATAATTTAGGGAAAACACTGAGATCCAAAGTTTAGTACTTAGGGAAGTGTTTTAGCAGAATTTAGGAACCGCTGAGGCATCAGGCGGTATCTAGCGTCGGCCCTCGATTAGCCTTAAGTATATATGGGAGTTTACTTATTCAGGACTCAGATTAGCCTTAAGCATTTGCGAGAAGTAGACATAGGTTATAATAAATAACTAAACTAATACAATTAAGCCTTAATTCAGTACACGATAGAAGCAAGAGAAAATTTAGCGGAACAAGTTGTCTTTCATCGCAAATCTCATGATACATAGCCAATAATGTATAGTGTATGCTATTAAACTAGGCTAAAATTATACGTAACTAATTTTAAGGAATTTCAGTTAATATAGCAAATTGCACTGTTCCTTAATCTTCTAATTTGATCCAGCTTATTATTTTTTGCAGACTGTTAATATTATAGCAATTTTATGAAAATTGAAGCTTAAACTTTCGATTATGTCGAAAAGAGTTTCTAATTCTGGAGCTGCAACAGGATCTACAAAGTAAAAACATGTTTCGATGCCCAGTAAACAAAAAGTGCTATTTCGGCATAAAATTTGCTGTATGGAGCATCGCAAGATCACGGAAAGATGTGTCTCCAGATATTTTAAAAAATGTTTGGCATAATTTATGGCCAGCTATCATATTTCATCGTAAGGATTATGAAGATGATAGCCATGAGTTTGAAAATTTTCTGATATCGCAAACCAATGAAATTTTCTAATATGAGTTTTATAAAGAAATATGGAGAAACAGTAAGAAATGAAGATGATGTAACAGAAGTTTTTCATTGCAATGACAATGCCCCATTCGTCAGTCAATTAACGGATGGTAAAATCTGTAGTATGGTTATAAATCCAGAAAATACCGCTACTGGTAGTGAAGAAAGTGACATAGAGGTGAATGAAGAAATGAAGAAATTTTGATTGACAATTTAGTATAATTTAAAGAAATGGGCCCAAATGCGCTTTAGCCCACTGCTTGGCAGCGATTGTTTTTGAATGAGCAATAAACGCGCCAACGTGGGTAACACCGTATATCCGCGAACATGGCTGACTGGGTATTTTGAAGCTACGGAAACATGTAGTTTTCGCGCGTGCGTATTTCCTATTTTATAAAGAACGGTTTTATTGGTAATGTGAGATTTTTTCTTGTAATTTATTTTCATTATTCTAGCTTATTTTGTTTATTTGTGTACGTTGCCTACATTGTGCAATTCGCTGAAGTTTTTTTAAGTTTAAAAGGAACGCTGTGCACATGGCATTTTCTTGTAATTTATTTTCATTATTCTAGCTTATTTTGTTTATTTGTGTACGTTGCCTACATTGTGCAATTCGCTGAAGTTTTTTTAAGTTTAAAAGGAACGCTGTGCACATGGCATTTTCTTGTAATTTATTTTCATTATTCTAGCTTATTTTGTTTATTTGTGTACGTTGCCTACATTGTGCAATTCGCTGAAGTTTTTTTAAGTTTAAAAGGAACGCTGTGCACATGGCATTTTCTTGTAATTTATTTTCATTATTCTAGCTTATTTTGTTTATTTGTGTACGTTGCCTACATTGTGCAATTCGCTGAAGTTTTTTTAAGTTTAAAAGGAACGCTGTGCACATGGCATTTTCTTGTAATTTATTTTCATTATTCTAGCTTATTTTGTTTATTTGTGTACGTTGCCTACATTGTGCAATTCGCTGAAGTTTTTTTAAGTTTAAAAGGAACGCTGTGCACATGGCATTTTCTTGTAATTTATTTTCATTATTCTAGCTTATTTTGTTTATTTGTGTACGTTGCCTACATTGTGCAATTCTCAGATTTTTTTTTTAAGTTAAAACGGAACGGTGTGTACATGGTATCGTTTGTAATTTTAATGCCCTTTTAAAAAAAATTCCTTCTTTCTGGGATGCCATTTTGGTTACGTTTTCGCGGAGCGTGTCGGGAAGGTTATGTAACGGCATAAAATGTGTAAGTATTACAACATAAAATGTAAATAATTAAAGGAAAATATTTTAATGATCGTAATGTTCGTTTTACATATTATTTTATTATATTTTTGTGGCAACAGTTTCCATACTAATTTATGGTTTAGAATTCTATGTTTTGTTTACAATAGGTTTTCGCGGAGCGTGTCGGGAAGGTTGCAATTAATTGCAAAGACGTTTCTCAGAAACGTGCCGAATTGGCGATTTTCAAAACATCGCCAAGCAGTGGGCTAAAGCGCATTTTCACCAAGAAATGTTTAAAAAAGCAAATAAATAAGTATTAAGCTTTTTTTTTTTGTAAATTTTGTTACCCTTTAGATCACAAATGCTCATTATTTCATAAATCACAATTTCATATTTTTAATTTTATAATTTCTGCATGCCATGCTACTAGATTTAAATTGATGATCTAATATCCGGAATTGCCGAAGTCCCAACGAGTCCGGATCTCGGACTTTGTACTGTATTACCTATTTGATGTAATAACAGTGGTTTCATTTCACAAGCAATTGTTAAAAAGAAATAAAAATGTTTGTAGTTTTTTACTTATTTTAATAGTTGGATTCAGCTTGAAATTCATAAATAGTGTTAAGAGCTTCCTGATTTTGTTCTAAATTTTGTACCTTTTTTAGAGAATTAATGTTAATTTTCTGTTTGCAATCCCTGGCTGATTCTTGAAAAATTTTTTTGTTGATTGAAATAAAGAAATTAGTTGTTGGCAGAAATCCTGAAACATTTCATAAATACTGAAAAAGAAACTGTGTTTGAATAAAATGAGAAACCAAATGTACATCATTTTGAAAATGGAAAAAGCATCAACATTTGATATAGATTTTGCATGTTGTATATGTTTTAATTTTGAATAATAACATTTTACTATAAAATTCTAACCATGTGAAGTGTGTAAATTTTGTAGGTAAAAGTTTGCAATTGGATGCCCCTTGTTTTTTTGGCCATTCTTTTTTGATGCCAAGATCGGTGCTGGAAGACACAATTTCAAGATAGCCGCTACACAGAACCAAAATGAGAAGTCAAAGAATTGCACAAACTCGGTATCCATGTACACATCGATCTATTTTCACTTAAAAAGAAATCCCAGAATTGCACAATCTTGGCATTACACACTGCTTTAACTTTGTCCTTGTACACATCAATTTATTTTCACTTAAAAAAAAAAAAAAAATCAGGAAGCTAAAACAAAGTTGAAACTATCATGGTAACCAGAAATGGGGTTTCATCGCCAAAACTGAACAAAATTTATTGCTACTGGAAAGGGCACCTAATTCTACTCTAAAGCCATTTTGTATAATGTGAATATTAATGTGCAGATAAGGGGAGAAATTGAATTCTGGTACTGTTCTGTTATTGGGATCAGATTCAGAAATGTATGTTCATATATGTGTATATATATGTGTGAATGTGCGAATGAACACACATACATTCATAAATACATATATGTATTCATACATACATATATATATATTGTTTTGGAGTACAAAGTCCAGATTCCTTGGTCATTGTACTGCTGCTTGATACTGGATGTACCAAAACTAATTTTTTTCCACATTTTGAGTGCCAGTAGATTTATTAGTTACATTTGTTTTTACTTCCATAAATTTATTCATTTATGATGGGAGAAGTATGGTACTAGTTATCTGCTGTATACTAAATTATCCACAAATAATAAAAGTATATGCAAAAATTTTAATTAAACATGTAAATAGGGAAACTAACATGTGAACAATATCGTAAATTTTGAAAAGTAGATTTTAAACTGCGGCAAATGCAGTAAAACGTGTCACTAATATTGTGTGCCAGTGCCACCCATTGATTTCAAGATTCATTACATATGAATAAAAAATAAATTGTAAATTACAATGAATATAAAATTTAGTTATATAATTTTCCTTTTTGATTGTACTAATTATACCATTTGAAAATGCAGAGGGGAAATTATATTTCTATGTCACTTTTGAGAGGAAAGAATAAAGAATTTATAAGTAAAGAATAAGAGTAGTTTCTGTGATTAAATGCACTTTTTTTTTTATTGAAAATTTTAAATTCCTTGTGCACCACATAGTATTACACAAGGCTTACAAAGGTAAGTAAAAGAAAACAAATACAATAACAACACAAAATAATAATAAAAAAAAAACTTACAAATTCACAGATGACATGTAAGAGATAAATTCACAGAAGAAAAAGAAAGCCATTTTATCTTGGACAAATACATGAAGAGGGGGAGGAAATGTAATATTCACAGATTTTAACCTAGAAATAAGTTCTTTTCGTCCTTCCTTGAGCTTTGAACAATAGAACAACAAATGTTTGACATTTTGTACTCCCCCGAAGCTGCATGAACCCAAGTCTGTACTAGATAATCTAAATCTCTTCAGATAAGAATTGAATTTACCATATCCAGTTAGAAATTGAGTAATTTCAAAATTACAGAGAAAGTGTTTATTATTCAATCTGTGAGGAATGGAAGGAAAATATGGTTTAGTTAAGGAGGCATTAGTAGAATTCCTGTATAGTTCATTCCACTTGAGTATTGTATCATCCCTACTTTTGTTCTTGAAAAATGACTTGGGCAGTATCATTGAAGTAATTACTTGAAGATTTGTAGCTTGCTTTGCCAACCAATCAGCCCTTTCATTTCGTAGATTGCCAGTATGCCCATGTACATGAGAAAAAATAACATCAACACCTTTGTTATTAAGGTCTTTAAGAAGGGCATGAGAAGTGACAATTAATTTGTTACATGAGAAGATATTCCCAAGTGAATATAAGGATGAAAGGGAATCAGTGCGAATAAGAATAGATGCATAGATTGCACAATAAATTAAATGCACTTGGACAGATGTTTTAATATCACTTTTAGTTGTCTTCTACAGTTTTTTTTTTCTTCCTCATTTTTACTACCTGTCTATGAGTAAAAACAAAATTTCCTACTAAGCTACATAATTTAAATCTGGGTATTCTTATTACTGGTAAAGAATAATAACTGAATTTTAAAGGAGGGAGAAATTTAGAGACTGTATATTCAATTCCAACAGCATTCTAATGCAAGTAGTAGCTAGGTTATTGGGAGAAAGGTAATAAAGCAATAGTGAATGTTACAACTACTGTTCACTTTCATGTGAAGGAGAAATGCTCACTTTTGTATATAAAGATGTCTTATAATTACAACTGAGCCCACCAGCGGCCGAGCGCTAAAGATGCTGAACACTGGTAGTTCGGTCCGAGGTTCGAATCCCCCGAACGGGCTGGCTGCATTGGCGTTTTTGGGGTTTCCCCCATGTGTAACGTGTATACGAGCCAGTTTCCCTTAGAAAGTCCTCCACGAAGGCACCCCTCCCTTTAGGCAGATAGCCCTCGTGTGCTTTGCCATAATTGAATAACCTAACCTAACCTATAATTACAACTGTAACATATCCTGGCTATTGAATCATCTGAATAACTTGTATATTCTATGACCATTCTGTTTTCTTTTACTTCATAGCAGGAAAAATGAATGGCATTGATTAAATGTGTGAAAGCTCGAAATGCACATGTGAAGTTTAATCAGAAATTTTGGTCATGTTCATCCTTGAAGAAATAACTGCTTCCTGAATCAGGGATTAAGTTGGAAATTATGAGAATAGATTATACACTGTTCTATAGGGTAACATGTGAATAAATATGGTAGCATAATGGTTAAGATACAGCCTAACACTTCTGATATAATTAAGGCATTTACAGACCATCATATTATAAATTGTCAAATTTTGAAGTTTCAAAACTATAACCTTTGTTATCCAGATAAATTCGTAAGAAAGCAAAAGCTTGCAAGTAGTTTGCAGACAGTATATTAGCTGCAGTTAAAACGCATTATGTTACAACTTAAGGAAAGTCTTGTATGTGTTATGATTTAAATCTTGTCTCAATATGGAAATTACAGTAATTTTTTTAAAAAGGGTTATATGTTTTACAGTAGTGTAACAGAAAAAACAGAGTAGTGTAACAGAAGTAGTGTATATTTAGAATTTTCTTACGTGTAATATAAGTAAGTAGTTCTACAGTGGTGTAAGCACATCCCCTTCCCCCAAAAAAGCTAAAAAGTGAATAAGTAATGAAGTTCAGTGTCTGAAAACTGCTATGGGGGGAGGATTTAAAACAGTATTTGTATGAATGATAATGTTAAATCTGTATTAAAAATTTTTAATTTGCTTCTTTATTCAGATAGTTAATATGAAAACTTAAGTTTCTTTTTCAGTTTTGAAAACTTCTTTCCGATGGTGTGAAAATGTTGGTATTTGGTTCCTTCCTCTAAGCATCAGCCATCCATTGGCAATTAAAGTATTCACAACTGCACGGCCAGATCTATTGGCTTTCATCACCTTTTCATTGCTAATATTACCCAGGGTGCATCCCAAGGGATAGGTGTCTATATTATATCCATAAATCGGAAGACTTTATGCTTGTTTAGATTTGTTAGAATTTGAACTTGTATCTGGCAACACTGATTGTGATAAGATTTTAGTAAAAACATCAACAACTGGGGTGATAATTAGTCACTTATAAACAAAATTGAGTGTGTAATATTTTTCAGACAGTTGTTAATATAATTTCAATGTAGAAGAATTTTCTGTACTTAAAATTTTAGTTTTAAAATTTGTTTATTGACTCTGCATATTTAAATTAATTTTTAGTCCAAAGGGGCTTTGTCCCTGAAGGACTATTGTTTTCGTTATGCGATTTTGTGTCGGAAGCATTAAAAGTCTGAGTAACACTTCAAACTATTGCCACAAAATATTGCAGCCCTGTATTACATTTAAAGAAATAATGAAGAATCTGCATAAATGTATGTATATTTCTCCAAATGTGATAAAACAGCGGTACCTAGAATCTCCCAATTTTGAATAACGCACGTTTCCACCAGAATATGCGAATCTGAAAGCCCAAATTTGGAATTTGTTTTATTATCTATTTCATATTTTGTAAAACTTTAATGAATTTTTGATGAACAAACTCAAACGATTTAAAAGTGAGCAATGGCAACACTCTACGGGGGAGGGGGGAACCTTTTTATTTAAAGCGTGCGGAACTGTGTATCGGAAAATCTAAAAGATATACTCATTTTAAAATTATTTTGCGATATTGCTGTTGAACTGAATTTTATGGTTTAAGTGCAAAGAACATGATAGTTAATAAATAAAGGTAACACACAAAACGCTAAAAAATGCCCCTTTGGATGTAATTTAAAATCTGAAACCTTTCAGTTTTTTTTTTTTTTCCCCTGGTTAGATGCTGTGTTCCAAATTGCTGCAATGTTTTATGTTTTCTCCTTTTGTTAATATACTTTCTAGAATTTACTTTTCCATAAGAGAAGTGCAGAGTAGATTTTGTAATCATATTAATTTTGCTGATAGTTTTGTAATTGAAATACTTCACTTAAAAGTTAAAGATACATAGATATTTATATTGATCTTGAAATATATTCAGTTTTAATAAATTCTTGTAGCTCAAGATATGAAGAAGTACTATTGACTATTCCAATACCAACAACTATGTTACGGAAAATGTCCAGCGTGTGAAACTACTTGATGCTGTGCTTGTAAAGTGACCATGTAGGCATAAAAGTATGTATGCTATCAAGTTTCATCATTTAGTTATATTTAAAATCATATATGCATGTATATGTAACTTAATTTCCTAGCCCCTGAAAAGTAGTTAAAAAATCATTGAAAATATAAACAAGGGAATGTCAATCTTAATAACCATATATGCTACTTGAAAGTTATTCTTTGAGTTACTTACTGGCTTAAAATATTTTGTTAATTAGGCAGTCACTAGGGTTATATTATGTATAGAGGTACCTTAGTGTTGAATAAAATGAGTTTTTAAAATTCATTTTATTGACAACCACAGAGACATGAAGTCATTACCTAGCCTTTTATTTTTGAAGCCAATTTTCATAGACATATGCATTACAAAAATATTTCAAATGATGTAAATATTCCTATTTTGGTATTTTTAAATTGGAGAAAAAAAAGATTTTGTAAAAATTACAAAATTTAATTTTGTGTATGTTTTCCAATCTTTATATTTAGAAAAATTTTATTCTCATTGTAAAAAATAAAATGCAAAAGTTCGACCCATGTAGGATAAAAATTTACCAACATATTTCATTTTAATTTTAGGAATTCAGATGTGGTACATAAATTGATGAGAAAAATGCAGAACTAAAAATGAAATATCAGTTTAGAAAAAGGCTTGTGGTGTTAATAGATTAATTGATGGTCACTACTCTGCAGATATGAAAAGTATTGATCTATGTAATTTTTTTCAAAAAAGACATCTTATTCACAGAGTCTTGCAGGATTCCTGTTCCAGGAAATACTGGTAGGCTTACAGTATTGGCACATAGTGAACATATAACATTATTTGCATAAATTAAAAATATTTCTAATTTGAAGAATTTTTGTATAATTATTAGATTTTGATTTTATAGTAATGAAACAGTATGAAAATATTAATAATATTTTTATGGTTGAAAATGATATCTAATGCATGAATTTTTTTTAGGGTATTAACAAGATATGCAACATTTCTTTCTGCTTTTAATATGAAAGTCATGCTATTATATCTAATTATGTGCTGTCTTTGTGTCATTTGAATGGAACAGATGAAAACAAAACGTTTTGTTCTACTTCTTGCTTGTGTTTTATGTACCACTGTTGTTGTTCTCCTCTACGGAGATCCATCGGTTCAACCTTCTATTCAAAATTTGGTGACTGAAACTCACACTCGTATTGCTCATTGGAAATCCTTTCAGGTAAATTATTTAGTTATTATTTATAACAGAATTTGATATTTATTACTAGAACTGCTTTATGATGGCTGTAAAACTAATGTTACAATTTTTCTTTTGTTATTTTTTATGTGATTAAAACGTTCATATGAACTTGAATTGGAAAAGGAAAGAAGATGGAATTGAAATGTGTAGTACATTACCTCAGTGGACAGGCCGGTGACTTAAGCGACCAGTGGCTGCTCATGCAGAGATTTGGTACCTGACCACTGGTTGGTATCTAAACGATAGTGTGTAGTAGGACACAAACAGAGTCAAATTTTGTAGTGCCATTACAAATCTCTGCTATACTTGAGCAGACTTTCAGTTAGTCTATATTTAAGGGTGCCCCTTGGATTATCGTGAAGTTGTTTTTTCATTTATGGTAACCTGAGTAGTTGAATGTTATGGAAACCATATTATGACGTAATTTGTTGCATGATTGTGGTGAATTTGAGTGATGGGAATATACTTGTTGGATGTCAGTTAGGATGCATGCCACACATTGTGTGTTCTGCATCGTAAAATGGCTGACGGTGGTAAAGTGGGCATATAGTGGTAAAAAAGGAAAGAGCAGTTTTTTTTTTTTTTTTAAGTGGTTGAGGATGGAAGAAAATAAACTGTTGGATTTAAAGTGTCCTGTTTGTACAAGAGAAATACATATGGTTGAATGCTGGAGGATACTAGTGCTATGGAGGATATTTTTTACTCTTATTTTTGTGAATTTATGTGACGACGCCAGTATACAGATTCTAGTTCAGAACATAATATTAGGAAGTTTTTGGATGCTGTTAAGGAATTTTGTTTGAAGATACAAAAATTTCTAAATAAGGTAAGTAATTATTTCCTTTGTGTAGTGCTTAGATGCTATAAGAAATTTCCTTTTTTATGTTATTTCATTGTTTTTTATGTTATTTCATTGTTTGATTTAAAATGTAGTTTATTGAGATTATATATTTTTTGTTTGGCTCTAGTGTAGAATTGGCTGCTCCTTTTACTTTTAAAGTGAAAATAGATTGATGCATACATGGACAAAGTCAGGGGAGTGCGCAATGCTAAGTTTGTGTAATTCTCTGATTATTTTTAAGTGAAAATAGGTCGATGTGTACATGGATACCAAGTTTGTGCAATTTTTTGACTTGTTATTTTGGCTTACTTTAGCGGCAATGTTTAGTGCAAAAATTCACCACTACACAAAGCCGAAGTAACAAGTCAAAGAATTGCACAAACCCGGTGTCCATGTGCCGCCAATTTTCACCAAAGGGCACCTTCTAGGTGGCAGGGCATTTAATCCCCCAGATATACAGATGTTGTGAGAGATAGCTATATGTGTACATGATGGAACTGAGACTGTTCTGCATGAGCAGGAAGCTGTTATATGTTGCCACCCCTCTACCAGTACTGAGGTGGACCTTTGTCGGAAAATATATAGTATTTTAAAAAATCAAGAGAAATAGCTAAAAGTAGCAACTGTTTTTAATAGTTTTTTTTAATTATTAAACTGATAGATGATATTTTGTTGGCTTTATTTTCTGCATACTTTTTTTACGGACTTGTAAAATTATTTAAAAGAAAGATATGGCTATTTTATAGAGATATTTTGGAATATCTTCGCCTTATTTTATTTATTTTTATAATGACCTTATTTACTGTTAAAAAACATTTTGCCACAAAATGTGATCTGGTGGGATGTAGTTTTTAATTGTTTGAGTCATTCCTAAAAATTATGTAAAATAATTAAATCGGCAAAAAATAGCAATTATTTCTACTACCATTGAACTCTGAAATTTGTTGGAGATCTTGTCAAAGTTACCACCAATCATTCCTGTAGATTTGAAGGAAATGACACTTGTTTATTTAATAAACAATTAGTATTTGCCTTGCTGCGTTTTTGTGCATCCTAGAGAAGCTTTTGTCAATTTCTATTAATTTGCTAAGCACTCCCTTTTTTTACCAAAAGCCCTGTTTAGAATGCTATGAGTGCTAACTTTCCACAGGCAAAGGTTCCAAACTATTACTCTTCTGTTGACCAGATTCAACTAAGCCTGTTTTGTCCATTAATATCCATTGTTTTGATTACGTAATCTTGTACAAAATCCTCTGTTTGCTTTTCTGTAGAAAGTAAGGCCCAAATTTTAATCATTTCTTTCAAAATGTGAGGAAAAAACATAACAGTATGAGCTAATTTATATCCTTGTTCATAAAAACAAAAGGTGGCTTACTGAGTGTTATGAAGAACACAGAAAATATATAAAGAAATATATTAAAAACAGTTCATTCAATTACGGGCTGCCTCTACCCGAGGCTGGGTGCGTTATGAATAAAGAAAAAAAAAAAATACGCCAACAGTTCTTTATATTCACCACAACAGTCTTTCACGCTTCCGGGATCAGCTTTCAGTTCTCTCTGCAGGAGAAACATTCAAAATAATCACCATGCAGGCTGATGTCATGAACAGCAGCGCCTCGCGCCAGTTATTTCTTAAGTTCATTTCACAACATCCTCCCCCCCTTGAGACTTAGGTTGAGTCTCAAGCTCATAACAAACATTATTTAAAAGATCAAGTCTTTTTGGAGCTTTTACAATTTGTCCAGAGGAGAAATATTGTTGCATTACCATTTTTATCAGGTGCAATTCCCCCTTTTAACTTACATCCAGCGCTAGAATTAGATTCCTCTGCACCCAATTTCTTATCAGGAATTATGTTTCTGTATTGGCTTGTATCTCCAGAGGAAAGATGCGTTCTATTACTCATACAACTGTTCCATGCCAGGTCTTAAGTTTAACTGTGCGAATATTTCCATCACATCCAGGGATCAATTCTGTAATTCGGGCTAAGGGTCAAAATAAACGTTTTTTCTTATCATCCCCCATCAGTACTATTTTTCCAACTACAGGTTCCTGAGATCATTTTTCATTATGCTTTTGAACCAGTTGACTAAGGTATTCTTTTCCAAAGCATTGTCGCAGATCATTTAACAATTTAGTTCTATACTTTAATCTCTTATTAAGACTTGACGAATTTAATTCGTCAAAATCTTTAACATTGGAATTTCTATTGATAAGAAACTTGGCGGGTGTCAGAGGGACAAATTTCTGCAGATCTTCAGAAACGTATGTTAGGGGTCTGCAATTAATTATAGTTTCACAATCACAAATAATAATATAAAATTCTTCATATGATAACACTGATTTACCTAAAGTACGTTTCAGCAATTCTTTTACTGTATGAACCAACCTCTCCCACCAGCTGCCCCACCAAGCTGCAATAGGTGGAATAAATTTCCAGAGCATATTTTCAGTTCCCATTTTCTTTAATACTTTAGCTCAATTTAGTTTTCATAAATCATTAGAGGCACCCCGATAATTTGTCCCGTTATCACTATAGATTATTCTAGGGCGTCCGCGCCTAGCAACAAACCGTCGAAGCGCCGGAAGAAAAGCATCAGTAGAAAGAGAATTTTCAAATTCAAGGTGAATGGCGCAGTACACAGTGCACGTGAACAGCACGATCCACACCTTTCCTCCATTTTTTAAAAACGGGTCCAGCCAAATCAATTCCTATGATTTCAAACGGAACACAATCCATAATTCAGTCTGGTGGCAGAGGTGTCGGTTTGCTTGACATAGCCTTAGTTTTAAGTCTTTTACAAATGATACAGTTAAAGAGGACATTTTTAATGGCCCCTCTAGCTCTGACTATCCAAAATCCTTCTCGTAATATGCATTGCATCATCTGAAGACCAGCATGACAGTTCTTATTATGTACATTTCTGATTAAAAACTTAGTGAAGTCACAATTTCCTGGCAAAAGTATTGGATACTGAAAAGATTCATGGTCATCTCTATTTAGTATTCTCGTTTTAACTCATTATCATCAATGAGTTGTAAAATTATAATATTTCTTATCAGTCAGATAATAATGTTGAACCAAACGAATTAAAATTTTCTCAGAATGTTCAATTTCATAATGTGAAAGTTAAATTTTTCTATTCTTTTCACAACCATCTTTACAATGATTTACAAATCTAAATATCCATGCAAATATTATAATCATTTTATCATAATTGGATACACTGATTCGATGCCAAGGGGTGTGTCTTTTGAGAGATCAATATTCACTATTTTTATCTTTTTCCTCTCCAATTCTACTTCTTCATACAAACAAATAATCTCATCAGTGGGCCAGTTTTCAGTGCCTTCTCGCAACCACAAGGGGCCTTCCCACCATCTAGACCGAAGCATTTGCTTCGCAAAACATCCACGCGATAACAAGTTGACAATATTCAGTTTCCCTGGGACATATCTCCATGAATGACCTCGTGTCAACTCTCGAATCTCTTTAACCCTATTTTCGACGAAAACGGACCAATGTCCTTGCTCTGTTATCCATCAAAGGGGAGTTGTGGAATCAGACCAGAGGGTAACTTTTAAGTCGGGCAAACTGAGAGCCTTGATAATAGAATTTGCAAGTCTAGAACCTATACAACAGGCCATTAATTCTAAGTGAGGAATGCTTAAAGGTTTCAAAGGCGATACTCTAGACTTCTCCCATACGAGATTTATTTTTACCTCAGAATTAAATATTGATCGAATAAAGATGCATGCTGCATATGCCCCCTTGCAAGCATCCACAAATACATATAGTTCAGACCTGTCATTAATAAACAAGTATTGAGGCAAAGTAACATCTTTCAAAGCATTAAATTCTTGAAACCTGTTCAAAAATGTATTTACATCATTTGAAGACAATTCATCATCCCATGCAATTTTCACTTTCCACAGTTTTTGCAACAACAGTTTCGGAAGCAATGTAGTTGGCACTGATAAACTAATAGGATCAAAAATTGTCTGCACAATTGCCAAACTTGTCCTTTTTGTGATTTTCATATCACAGGTCCATGTATCTGTATCTGTGCAGCACCTCAGCGTATCATTATCCAAATTCCAAATTACCCCCAAAACAGAAGTATCACCTGAATGATTGTCAACATTTGTACCAGCCACATTGCCTTCAAAACTGCGCAAGTTAATACATCTGTTTGACATGATAATTTGGAATGTTCAATAAAAGTAAACTGTTCATCAATACTAAAAACATTAGATAAACAATTATCCACATAAAATTACGATTTCAGTTTTTGAGCAATTTCACTATACTGACGTGGACAGTTTTCTAATAGATGCATTATAGAGGCATTCAACAAGTAGGGGCTCAAAGAAACTCCAAACACAACTCTGCAATGCCTGTAAATTAATTGTCCTTCATCGCATGGGAAAAAAAAATCTGAAATTTGTGGTTTCGCTTCCTAATTTGATTACAGGCCTATGCGGCAAATAGTGATATTCATTATTCAGTTCGCTTTCTAGTACGCGTTCAGTAATATTCAACCTTTCCCATTAATTGAACGCATTTTGATAATCATCGAAAAACTTACTACATCTGAGTTTATAGATCATCCTTTGATACCATTTCCAGGATAATTCTTTATTATTGGTTAAATGTGTCATATCGCATTCCCACGGAAGTTCTACTTCATATCTTTCGTCTGGAAGAATTTTCATTTTGTTCTCAAATTCAGATAAATTAAAACTTTCTGTCATTTTAACAGTTTCGATTGGAGCTCACATTCCTATTTTTTTCGAGTTACCATAACTCATTCAAAGGAACTCTCCTGACATGCATTGAAAATGTTCTCAAAATATTATCCTTTTCACCTGAATTTGGTTTTCCAAATACAGTCCACCCAAGTTTCGTTTCGACAGCCATTACCCCCGATTGTAATAGAATTTCCCGTCAATAATTTTCCTATAACATCTGCTCCGATTAAAAGGTTAGTTTCAGTTTCCTTTCGCAATGGATCAGAAAATTCGATTTCTTTTTCTTTTAATTCATTCAGAATCTCTTTATCCTTAACCTTAGGAATAAAAGCACAAATTCTTTTTTCAGAAAGTGCTTCAAAACTACATGCGAACGTTCCCTTTAAATTGCTAACTTGACTGAAAACACCTCATGTTGTTTAGGTTTTGTTTCGTCCCTCCCCCAAACACTGCATGTATAACTGTCTTCCTTCTAAGTGGAGATGCTTTAAGCTGACTTATACTTTCACTAACGTAGCTGCTTTGGCTTCCGCTATGGATTACGCAGCGAATAATTTTTTCGTGACCTTGACACCAAACTCGAACACAAAGTGTTTGCAAAAATACAGTTTAGCTTCTGCCGCAGTTAAAACGAGAACTCTCTTTGAAACATGTATGATCATTATTTTGTAGCATTTTGTTACACTTTGCATCAAAATGATTACAACTTTTGCAAATAGAACAACTTATCTTACTTTTGAAAGGACAAAATTTACTAATGTGGCTCGCTCTTTTCAGACAAGAGAAACAACCGCATTTTTTCAATAACAATTGTTGTTTTGCAGCTAAAGTCATTTTTTTTTCGGAGTAACATTTTTCACTAGAATATTTCTTTTCACAAAAATTACAGTTTGGAATACTCTTACCTGAATTCTCAAGACTTACTAGAGCTGACGCTGTTATGGGTTCATTTTGCTTTAACTATTCATGGTGAAAGTCTTTCTTCCGATGATTCTGTTGGGAGATGAAGCCAGTTCTTGCGAGTAGAACCATCTCTTCGCCCTTGACTTCCTGTTTTAAGAAATTCATTAAATGTTGCAAGGATCGAGTCCCTTTAGTTTCAATGGAGTCGTGATTTCGGCTTCTTTCCCACGCTATCAGTACTTTTGGTAAGTAAATTTCCACTAAGGAGGTAAAAAGATCACCTTATTTTTCTTAGGTTGTCTCCAGACTTTCCAACGCTCGCAATTTTCCTTCTAGTTCATCATAGAGGGAAGGCAGATCAGTTTTTGCTCTTCCGGTTACAGCACTCTGCATCACTAGGCTTAGCAGGTCTGTCACATAGATTTGCACAAGTAAATCTTTATGTCCAAAGCACTCTCTTAGTTGTTCGATGGCTTTGGGATAATTAGCTGCCGTTGCTGAAAAGCTAAGACCTAGACGTTCTGCCTTCGATTTGGGTTCCAAGGCCTGCAACAGATACTGTGTTTTATCTTCATCAGCGATACTTTTGTCGTCGTGGATCTTCTGGAACTGACTCCAAAAAGTCAGGTAATCTTTTGCTTCACCACTGAACTTTTTAAGCAATTTAAATTTCCTCGATTCTTAGGTACTTAAAAGAAAGCAGGCTTGTACTTCCGCATCTATTTGAGCACACTGTTCTAGACACTTGTCTCGGTAATTCTCCGCTTCTTCAAAGTCGTCACTAAATAATTTTTCTCCATTTTCAGTCTGCAAAATCTGCTGCGAGATAGCATTCTGACATACGTCAAGTCTCTGGAATTTATCATAAAGTTGACACTTCAAAATTGGAAGAATTTTTAAATCTCTTACTTCTTTAGTTAATTCAGTTTCAGTTTTCTTTGAGGTTTGAGAAAACGCAATTCTAAGTCCTTTTCTTTGCACCTTTAAAACGATCAAATCCATTTTCAAAATATATTCAAAATCGAATTTCAGAATCAGAAGTTCAGTCCGAAAATACTAATCCATAGCACCCGGTCCTGCCTAGGGTACCACTATGTTATGGAGAACACACAAAATATGTAAAATATATTCAAAACAGTTCATTCAATTACGGGCTGCCTCTACCCGAGGCGGGGTGCATTATGAATAAAGACAAGAAAGAAAAAAAAATCCTAATATGCCAACAGTTCTTTATTTTCACCACAACAGTCTTTCACGCTTCCGAGATCAGCTTTCAGTTCTGTCTGCAGGAGAAACATTCAAAATATTCAGCACACAGGCTGATGTCATGAACAGCAATACTTCGCGCCAGTTATTACCGTATTTGACAGCATATAAGACGTACCCTTATTTAGAAGGCCACACACAAGGAAAAAAAAAGTTTCAATAGTCCGCACAAGAGCGCAGTACCACAATAATTTAAAGTGTGGTTTCTTTTAGTTCTCACGTTTCATAAAAGCCAAATAACAATCATTGAACGCAATTACCAAACATATTTTTATTAAGGAAAATTAACAAACGGCAAGCTATTTTGAACCTGAAATGTAAATTTCAATAATGAATGAGGGAAGCAATCAAACATAATACAAAATAAAGCAGAAACAACAAAAAATGCAGATCCAGGGGAAACATTGCCTATCATGAAATTAGACTTTAATCACTTTCAAAACCATAAAAATCCTTTTCACTATCATCATCATCAAAAACGAGAATATCGTCATCACTACTGTTTCCGTCATCGCCAGTATCACCTTCTTCGAATAATGCGTCGTCTTCTGTTCCGTCAAGAGAATTACTGATTCCACACTTCTTAAAGGACTTAACTATTACTTCAGCCTTTACGTCCTCCCAAGATCTTTTTACCCACTCGCACACTTGTGAAATAGAGGGCCGCTTCAATCTACCTGAGGGTGTGATGTGGCTCTCCTATCCACTTATTCCATCGTTCTTGCACTTTTTCCTTAAATAGCTTATTCACCGATACATCTAAAGGCTGCAATTGGCTAATCAGTCCACCAGGAATGACAGCTATCTGGGTTATTAATTCTCTCGCTTTATTCTTTATGGTTTAAGTTCTATGGGTGCTAAGCTGATCCAAAACCAAAAGAGAGGGTTTTCTTAAGAGTCCACCAGGTTACCTCACCCATACGTTCTGTAAACACAGTTTCATTCCAGCTTCATCCATCCAGCTTTTTGTATGAACATGAGCAATTACACCCGTTGGAAGTTTTTCTTTCAGATGAGTTTAATTATGGCAGATGTAGAAAAAGTTATGTGTGTCTAGACCTTTATCCGGGCTAAAAATAGCATTCGGTATTGAAAGTTAACCTTTTTTGAGACCAAATTTAGGAAAAAAAGTGAGTCTTATATGCCGTCAAATACAGTACTTCAGTTCATTTCACAACATCAAGAATGAATAGGTGTTATATCAAATGAAAGCACAAGAGTGCCCTGTAACATAACACTTATCCATAATTGGTGCTAAATCGCACTGCTTAGCCATAGTTTCATAGTTGTTGGGATAATATGCTAGTACCTTTTTTTAACTGACTCAGCTGACTTTTTGTGGCAGATAGAATATTTCGTTTGGTAACTTGATTAAGTAGCCAGGCCCAAATGCGCTTTAGCCCACTGCTTGGCGGCGATTGTTTTTGAATGAGCAATAAACGCGCCAACATGAGCTGACTGGGTATTTTGAAGCTACGGAAACGTGTAGCTTTCGCGCATGCGTATTTCCTATTTTATAAAGAACGGTTTTATTGGTAATGTGAGATGACGTAGCGGTTTATTCGAAATGCTTACGTGTTAATTTAAGTAGTTATTTCAGTTGTCGTTGTATTCTTTGAATGCGGTGTTTTTGTGTTGAGTGTTTGCTATTTTCGTACCTTATATTTCGCTAAATACCGAGTCGGTATGGATTTAGCTGTGATGCTGAGAGAGGTGAGTGAATGTACATGTACATTTATTACTTTATTGGAAGTGCAAGTTGCTTAATTTTTATATTTTGTTGCCTTTTATTGAAATAATTTGGCTCAGCTGAAGAACAGAACGCTGGTATCGTTTGCAATTTATTTTATTTTGTTGATTTGTGCACATTGCCTACATTGTGCAATTCGCTGATGTTTTTTTTAAGTTAAAACGGAACGCTGTGCACATGGCATTTTCTTGTAATTTATTTTCGTTATTTTAGCTTATTTTGTTGATTTGTGTACGTTGCCTACATTGTGCAATTCGCTGAAGTTTTTTTTAAGTTTAAAAGGAACGCTGTGCACATGGCATTTTCTTGTAATTTATTTTCGTTATTTTAGCTTATTTTGTTCATTTGTGTACGTTGCCTACATTGTGCAATTCTCAGAAGTTTTTTTTAAGTTAAAACGGAACGGTGTGTACATGGTATCGTTTGTAATTTTAATGCCCTTTTAAAAAAAATTCCTTCTTTCTTGGATGCCATTTTGGTTACGTTTTCGCGGAGCGTGTCGTGAAGGTTATGTAACGGCATAAAATGTGTAAGTATTACAACATAATATGTAAATAATTAATTTAAACCTAACTGACAAATATTTTAATGATCGTAATGTTCGTTTTGCATATTATTTTATTATCTTTTTGTGGCAACAGTTTCCATACTAATTTATGCTTTAGAATTCTATGTTTTGTTTACAATAGGTTTTCGCGGAGCGTGTCGGGAAGGTTGCAATTAATTGCAAAGACGTTTCGCAGAAACGCGCTTAATTGGCGATTTTCAAAACATCGCCAAGCAGTGGGCTAAAGCGCATTTTCACCAGTAGCCATACTCCTTTTCCATGCTAAGCCTTACTTACTAATTTTCTGTATTATTTTGCTTCAGTCTAGTGTAAATTTTAAATTATGTATAATTGTGTACAAAAGAGGAAATTTAAATTTATAAAAATGAATTTTTGATCATTCCTTTGGTAATTTAAAAATGTTAATGTATGTAGTAATTCTCAAAACAGCATCATGCGTAATCCCAACAAATATTAACTTTATCATGTCCGATTTGTAATCTGGTTATACATAGTGCTAATGTCTTAGGAAAGCCTTGTCTTTATGATGAGAGTGTGATACTTCTTCCTTTCTGTAATGTTACTAAGAATGATTTATCTATTTTCCTTAAAACCTCTTTTTTTTTAGATAAATGAATTTAGTAAAAATCTGCAAATAGTCCTTAATTTTGCTCATCTGACATTTTCATCTTTTTTTTCTGTGACTGCCGTTCTGAGTTTGAATTTACATTTTGGATAAATAAAGAATTCAAACCATATGGTTCTTAATAATGCCATCATAAACTGCTATTGTAAACAATCGGCCAATGCTGAAACTTGCAAAGATAATAGTAATTGTGTCGGTGATCTCTCACATATTTGTATTTAAAGTGCTTACTCTTGCTGAACGATTTGGGTTACTGTTTAAATTTGCTGTGCATACTGCACTAGAAATAATATTTTCCCCATCTTGCTGTGTGAATTCTTTGTGCTTTGTCAAGTTTGAAAATTTTAATACCAGTTTATTTAGAACAATATTCATTTGGTGATTTGTGAATTTCAAGATGTTTTAATAAATATAACATTATGATATTAAAATAAAACTGTTTATTGAAATTACATTTTCTAGAAAAGTTATGATAAATATTTTTATTTCCAATGATGATGTTTTGAAACGTCTTTTCCTTTTATTTTATAAATTTTTAAACATCCTTATTCTGAAATTTAAATGAGATAATAGATGTTATAAGGAAGGATTTTTGAATTGCTTTTTAGCAAAACAAAAAAGGCTGATATTGTGATAAAATTAATTTATGTGATTTTTTATAACACTTATTCCGATGTCCTTCAGAATTTTCTGATATGTGGAATTTTTTTTTTTGTAAAATTCATTCAAAAACCTGATTTTTATTTCATGAAGTTAGCAGGTATTTTAATGAACCAAAGTTACAGAAAAAGCCAGTGACAAAATGGAAAATGTATTAATAGTATTAATGTGGAATAGATGTGTTTTATAGGAAGATTGTGATGAGCTGGTAATATGTTTGGAGAATTTTTGAAAACACGGTAAATACAGAATTATCTGAATTTTCTTTCCTAGTTTCTTATAGCTGCTTCCATTATTTAAATTATGCCTAAAGCCCTCTTGTTAACGAACTATGCCAAGTGACAACTGTACTCAGAGATTTTATGACAAGTGGATTGATTATAAGGGAATTTGGTTATGATTGCTTACTCTTTAGCTATAGTTTGTGAAGAATTCTGAATAGCCTTGATATTTTGGCATGGGGTTGGGGAACATAATCATAAGCATGTACCTTTTCCATTTTAGATACCAAATGTCTTTGTTTTTGTGATATTTCAACTGTTCTAAAATGTGGAGAATTTCAAAAATGATTTTAATCTTGTTACACGGAGAAGCTTGTATAGAAAGAAATTTCTCTGGTGATAAAGGTACTGAAAATTTTTAATTTGAAGGATTCATTTTATTTACATGAGTGTGCATTATATGATTTTATAAGGTTATTTTGGTGTTTTTCTCAATATTGAAATTACTGAAGAAATAAGATTGGCAACTCCTTCAGCATGTTACAGATATATGCAAGTTTTAGAGCAACAAATATTTTAAAATAAATTTGTAAATTCAGAAATGAAGAAAAGACGTAATGAGAAAGAAATCATTACATAAAGGACATTTTCTGTCGAAGGAACATTGTTGAAGATGCTAATAAGTGAATAGATACTTACGCAGATGATCAGAGACTAGTAAGACCATTGATATGCTTATTAAAGGAAATGACATGAGCAGTGTAGTTAAAGGAAGGAAATGGACATGAGCAAGCTGAAAAATCAGATTAGGAAGGCACAAATGTGTTATAAATGTCTTTTAGAGTACAAGTATTGCAATAGCAATTTAAAACTACTGTATACATATAATTATCTACTAAAGTGCAAAATTTTATTTAGTTGTTATTTAAATAATGCTTTTTCCTCCCAATAATTGTAATAAATACTTTTTTAATAATGAACATTAAAAATGTCTGATTATTTTAAATGTTAAAAAAAGTTTCCAGAAATTATAATTTAATGTATCTACATAGAAATATGTAGGAAGTTAGTTTTGTTATTAAACTTAATTTTAAGGTTAAGTATTCAATTATGTTTAATAATAATGCATCCTACATATCTTCTGTTTTGTTCTTAGAATGGTACTGCTGTAAAGTGAAGATATTTCCATAGATAACTGCTTTTATTTATTCAATTGTGTTTGCTGATAGGTTCTGAATTTTTTTCATTGGTGACCATTAGAAGTCCTTAAAAACTCTTAATTTGTATTGAAAGAAATGTGCCTTGATATCATTACAAAGGTATGTTTAATTTTCTGGAGCAATTACCACAATACTGAAATGAATATGTATCATCAAGTTGCTGAAGCGGTAGAACCTCAGTGGATTTTTATTTTGTTTTTGATACCTAGTGATAGAATGCATTGGCTATGTATTGCTTTCTTGGTTTGTATATGTACTATAAATATAAGACGTTTCATGTAAAGTACTGCATATAGATAGTCTTTTGAGCTAGATAACAGTTACTTTGCCATAATTAGTAAGGAACAGTTCTCCTCAAAAATGATATATTCTTTATGTATTCGAAATAGAGAGAGTTTAAATAGAATTTATCAGATTATAATTGAAGAGAAGTTTAAATATGCTATTTTTTGTTCATGTACAAGCTAATTAAAGGAATTAGGAAGTACCATGTTTAACTTGATAACTGTACTTTATTATTTAATATTACATTTGGTATTAATTTTCTGAATTTATATGTGTGATTCTTTTTTTTAACCAGGCCAGTAGCGATGCACTAAAAGTCCCGGATCCAGAAGAAAAATATTTAAAGAAACTTGGATTTCATGTTGATGAACCTCGATTATATCCCAAGAGCCGATGGTCAAATGTATCTTTGCCTGTTTTCTTGACAGCTGTTTCATCTAGTGATGTTAATTTCATCATTGGCTTCCTGAAATCTTTCCAACACTTCTTCCCGAATTCCTTATTGATTATATATGATTTGGGTATAAATCCATCAGAATACTCATTGGTAAGAATAATTAAAACACTGTTCATTTTTAAAATAACTTAGTGATAGCCAGTGAAATTGTCTGTAGATCACACATGAAATGTGATGTTATTTCTGCAGCCCATGCCAAATTTAGCAAAATTTATGATAGTAATGAAATCACAAATGTCTGACTTTCACCTACCCAGTGTTCCAGTTTATTTGACTTGCCAAAATTCGTACCCGAAGTTATTATTACTAAATTGCATATTTTATTCAAGTTATAGTGTCAGTGTCGCTACCAAATAAGTAACCCCTGAAGAGCAACCTGATCTAACCTGTGCAAATCACAATAGTTCATTGAACTTATCCATGTGTTTTACTTATTCATACTCTTTATCTTCACATTGCCATTAACTATTTTGTGTTAATTTATCCATTTGTTTCTTAGTTCAGGTCTCCTCCTTGTCTACATTAAAAATTTCAGGTGGAAAGAAATGATTCTTATAAATGGATAAAATCTTTAAGTCTAATTGTCTGTTTGCAATGAGGCTAAACAAAGGTGAGTCAGTGCAAAAAGTTGCCTGTAGTGTATGCTTTTGTTAAAATAACTGCTGGTGATTGAAAATGGGGGGGGACAGGGATCTATCTATAATTTCAAATCAAAACCATAATAGATCTGCCATTATTTTAGAATGTAACAAATTCACAATTGTTGGCATAAGAAGAATTACATATTGATTTTATTATGCAGTAACTGTGCCTTTACTGAGCAAAGTGGTTTTGAAAGAATGATGTTTTAAGTCTTATTTCAATAATTATTTTTGTCATTCTGTGCTAGCCAACATTCCAAGTTATCTGAATATTCACAGTCCCATTTATGTTGGCTAATCTATATTTACAGTAAAAGTTTGGCTATCCAGAAAGCTGGGGAAATGTTTAATTCCGGATACATGAGAATTCTGGATATAGTTCGACTGTTGCCAACACCACCTTGATTGGCATTCTGCAAAAAAATTTAAACTCATCTAGAAGGGGTGTTAAATTATGTGTTGTGGGATAGTGCTTACATGAAAGTCCTTTTTTTGCAGGAAAGAAGGAATTTACTACTGAAGGAGTGAAAGTAATCAGGGAGTCCTGTCATTACATGCTTTTAGCACCTTTGGTTCGTGTGAGCAGAAATTAAGATTTCCATTGATGAAACCTGAAAACCAAGCATATTGAATTTTTTTCATAATTTATGAATTTTTTATGAACAGAGCATATTACATAACTTACTTTAAAATATAAGATCACTAAAAATCATGGAACTGTATTTTTTAGAAGCAGTTTATTTTTCATAATATAGAAAAAAAAAATGGTCAACAAATTTTCATGTAATTTGAGCAGGATGTGTTCAGATCATAGTTGATTTAATGTTACATTTGTCTTTATGGTAACTTTCACCAGTATTGTAAGGGGACATTTATCAGAATTACAAGAATATTTTTCATTTTTTTTCTTCCTAAAATAAATTTCATGTTTTCCTTCCCAGGTAATATAGATAATACTGAATATAAATTTTAGGACAAAAATCAAATTGTAATAGTCATTTGTCATTGTATAATTATTATAACTAATTTCTTTTTTTCAGTATGTAATAATGTATGTAAATTTAAGTTCAAAGATAACTGTATATAATAACTATTAATTGTATAATAATTATTTACTATTTAATTATTATAATCAATTATTATAGTATTAGAATTCATTGTACTAATAAAGAAAATTATCAAATAAAATGCAATAGTTAAATAATTATAATAAAAACTCTTATATAATAACAATTATGTATTACAATTTATCATTATATTATATATATCAAAATTAAGTTTTGAAAACACCTGTATTTTTACCCTGTATTTGTTTGCTTTACACCTATATTTGTAACACCTTTATTTAAGTAAATAAATAAAAGCACAAAATTAAACACAACATTAACAGTTAATTACAAATGATCACCATATTTCAACTTACATAACTTGAATCTAATTTTTGCTTTAATTCTGTGCTCTTTGAATGCTAAAAAATAAATGGGGGAAAAATCACTATTTTATGATTCATGTCCATCTTCCATATTTCATGAAGAAAAATTGGTCTGAACGGCGCATGTGTGTTTACATTCATGGTCGTGGCAATCAAACTATAACAGCATATAAAAAATGCAGTTCACAGTATTAAAGCCAAATGAATGGAGAAAAAAATTTACTGTATAAATTATAGATAGTCCTTTAACTTGTTATTAATTTGATAATCAAACACCTACGTATAAATTATGTGAGATTTTGAAAGAAAAAAAAGCATTCCAGATGTAAATATCGAAATAAAACTTTCAATTACGATATTCCATCAATTGCGAAAAATTTTGCCAAACGTTGGCCAATCATTCTGGCAGAAGTTTGAAGAAACAGAATGTTCTTTATTTGGTTAATCAACATATACAAGTTATGGACATAACATATGAAATGTTTAAATCGCTTGTCTTAGTTTTTCACACTGCACAGCCAGTTCACAGAAGTTGCATTTTTCTTAATGCAAGGATCCTGTAAATTTGAAAATTCTCAACTGTATGCTATTCCGTTGAGGAGTAATTCCAAATTATAATTATTACTTCAAAACGCAATTGAAAAACAGATAAACAACAATTAGTCCAAAGGGATTTGAATCCTGAAGGAATCCTTTCGTTTTGGCATTTTGCGTCGTTTCACTTTTCAATTTACTTTTTTTTTTTTGACGTAGCTTTTCTTTCTTGCTTATCAGTGTTGCTTCTTCAAAAATCGTCTGCATTTCACGGGAAAATAAAAAGGAATTTTAATTACAATTCTAAATAAATAACCAAATAAATGTGAAATTTGTAACAATATTCTCTAAAACTTTAACGAATTTTTCATTAACAAACTCAAAGATTTCAAAGCCAGCAATACCAATGTTGTACAGAAAAACATTTTTATCTCCAGCACATGAGAGTGTGTACCGAAATTTCTAAAGATATGCTCAATTTAAAATTATTTTGCGATATTGCTGTTGAACTGAATTTTATGGTTTAAGTGCGAAGAACATGATATTTAATAAATAAAGGTAACACAAAATGTTATATAAATGCCCCTTTGCACGTAATTAAAACCTGAAACCTTTCAGATTTTTTTATAATATATATTTTTAGTATTTATATTATATAATTTTTTTAAAAAATTAAATCGACATATTGAGAATTAATCATGTTTATATAAAGCCAAAGTGTTATGTCCTACCTATCCATTATTGCCAGTAACTTGCACTGATTTTTTATTGTTTTTCTTTTATTCAAATCGTAGTCTTATTTGTGCTTTATTACAGTGCTGCCTGATCGAGCGATTTTCCCCAAATTTACGGCTTTTGACAAACTTGTCCTACTAAAATTTTAATATTTTCGATTTTGTGAAATTTTTGCGACCTTTATCATTTATTTCCATGTGCTGCTTTTTGCGACTTCAAAGAATTTTTTAATATCGTAAAATGCTTTTATGTTAAATAATGTACCAATTAAAAATGATTAAAAAAACGTTTATTTAGGCTTAAACAGAAGTTGGCATTTGGCAATCCTGTTTACACATGGTCTTTCCTTTTCAAGGCTGAACAGCCTGATGCTGGTAGGGGGAAAGGTGAAAAAGGGCGTGAAAGAAAAAAAACTGCTTCTGGACCTCTTACCTTTTCCCTTTGTCCCCAGTGCATTTTGTTTTTAAGTCATCCCCTCCCACCAGGTCTATGGTGATAACTAATTGAAAAAAAGAACTAAATGTTTTGTTATTGTTTTGTGTTTGAATGTTATTGATTGCTCTTCCATGGAATTCTCATTATGCCACCATTTCGAAAATGATTGTGTCCTTTCATACATTAGCATAGCAGAAAATTAGTTATGAACCATTTTACAACTTGGGGATGCAGATAATCAGAAAATACCAAAAGTTTCTGTGTATTTGAAAATGCTTCAAATTACATTTGGATGTTTACATTTTTAAAATATGAAATGATGTTTTGAAAATTCTACCAAATTGCATCTATAATCAGGCTGTTTTCAGTAAAAGAAATTTTTTTTGATAATTAAATTTCTTCTTTCTATGCCTTTCTGCTACAGTGGTAAATAGTACATTCTCACAATTGGTCAGAAGCTTGTTTTGCTATGCTCCATTTCTGCAAAAGACAGCAAAACAAGTATTCATTCTACAAATTAGTTTCATGCATAAATTCCTAAAGCAATGAATCCCAAATTTACCATGTTTATTGCTGATGTTAAATCTTTGTTTCCATTCATCCTTTTATTTTAGTCTTAAAAGATTTTGGTGAAAACCTTGTTTGAAAAACTAACAATTACATCCAAATTCATCACTAACATCCATGAAGCTGTCTCTTTCACCTGCAATTTTACAGTGTTTGCAGTCAGTGAGCAAGCCTATTAACAGCGAGGACTTTGTGGGAGCTTCAGTGTTGCTTATTTTGACTAAAATTTTCATGCAAGTCGTTGAATTAGTTTTTAACAACATTCTCAAAAAAGCCATTTTTTTGGAAGATGCACATAGATGATATTTTATAAAAATATTATGATGAACTTAAAGCTCTTTTGCATTTATTTTAAAAAAACTTCCCTAACCTACAATTTACAGTTATTAACAAAAAGATAATATTTAATTTAGATATTATTAAGAATAAACAAATTGGATACGAATCTGCATCGACAATGAAGATACAAATACTGACACTCAGTGTATTGATTCAGTATCTATAAAAATTGTTGATAAGAATCTCTGAGCTTAATAAAGATATTTAAAAATTCTCTATTAACCAAAACAGCACATTGTTGGTAAAATATCTCATGGAGCATCAAACTCGGTAATTAAAAGAGATGAAATCAACAAACCGTGACACAAAAGCAGGCTTAAAATTAGATAAACTAGCTACAAGATCATATTGCAGTAAAAACCTTTTTTAATGTACATACTTCTGGGCATCAGTTTTTAAAAATGTAGCAGCTGTTTTTGTTTTATGATTATGGCTCTGCCAGAGTGCCTGGGTTCATTGGTAATGATTTGTGGAATGTGTAAAATTCTAGGTATTCCTAGTTTTCTTTCAAAACCTGTGGTGTACATTGAAATAGTAAATATACTTGACAATGCCTTAAGATTTTATCTTAAAAATGATAATGACTGTTGGATGATTATTTGTCTATACCACAATACCTGTAGAAATTTTGTAGTGTGTATACCTTTTGGATTAAAAATTGCTTGATACATCAAAAACATATTGAAAATATGGTCAGTATGTTTTGGCTGTTTGGTAATGGGTTCTAATTTGGCAGAATTTTTTATTTGTTTAGACCAAATATACAGTTCTTTTTTACGGGGTCTTATCTAAATTGTGGGTATTGGATATGGAGTGGATTTTTTTCTTTTGAAGTTTTGTATAAGTTTTGACGGCTTTTTTTAATTCTTTGTAACTCTTCTCAGCCATTTTGCGTGTTTTTGTGCCGTATCTGTTCAGCCATTTTTTAAAAATAAATATTGACAGCAAGTAGAACCATCTTATTTTCTGCAAATGATAGAAACACCATTCTCAGTTGCATTTATGTTGAGTGTAGTCCGAACGGCTTCTACATTTCTGAAATCCTTAAGGTATTCAAAATATAAGACCTTTTTTTATGTTATCAGAAGCATGTGCAGAGGTTTGTATAAAACTGAGTATGAGTTATATCGTTTTTATACATTATCTAAATTCTAAATCTGGAATTTGTTTGGTCTTCTTGCTACTGTTAAATGTAAATTATAGAACAGAGCCTAAAGTGCTTGTGAGTTTCACAAAATAATACTTGCAAAACCCATTATCTAAATTATTGTTCCTATCATAGCAGTTTCAGGAGGGCAAAGGAACAGTCTTCAGCTATCTAATGCAGTAATGGTCAAATGGATTCTGTATGCCATATCCATGTATTCATTCTGTTTACTAAATCCCACATATTTTCATTTGAATGTCTTGAATGTCAATTTTTGAAGAAGAAAGTGGATCGATTCTGGAGTTTGTAAAAAATATTCTTTAGTTTCCTAACTGAAAATGCCTTTCTGCGAAAGAATATGTAAACTTCATGTATTGTGTAGGATATTGAACAGCTGATAACAAAATTTAATCATTGATTTTAAAATATTTTTTCTAGAAAGGCACTTTTTTCAATAGCTTCAGTGTGATATTGCAGGCAGAGTAGTAATTAGTATTGTAGAGACATTAGAAATTTTATGATTAAAGAATGCTTGAAAATACCATGCCTTCTATGAGAATTGTTCTTTCAGTGTATACACTGATACGCTGACCACTGTACCTCAAAGAGCAGGAGGAAGGTACCTTACTGGCCATTAAAATTGCTACATCATAAAGGTGGCATGCAGCAGAAGTCAAATTTGCAAATGGTTAGCATTCCATTGCATGCCCAAAAGCAGGTATGAGTAATGTCATCTATATAGTATGTGTGGAAGTGGGAAGTTTGCACAGTGAGTTTCTCATTCAGGAATAATGTGTGCATTAATTAGTTACTGTGTAAAAATTGTGTTATGCCATAAGAAGAAAAATTCTGACCTGCACATATTGGAATTCAGCCATGGGAAGAGCATGGTGTATTGGGACTGCTCTTTATTATTCCACTCATGTCGGTTGGAGTCTTGATTTTCAAGCGAATATGGAATTGATTGGTCGAGGGGTTCCATATTAAATGTCCTGCAGGATAACAGCAGCCATGGTCAGACACTAATGCCCAAGAGCACAGACAGATGTCCTTTGGGCTTTACAGCATCATACAGCAGCATCACATGCTCTTGTCATGGACTTAGCTTGTATGCAGAACAAGGGTCTACACAGACAGTACAGTGATGTCTACAACACTACTTACTGTCAGCCGGGTGATTGTTGTAGCAAGTTTCTTCGATGCTGCACCAGAGACAGGTGTACAGTATTGCAATGAGCAATGATACGAGATACAAATGGCACCATGTTGTCTTTTTATAAATCTTGGTTTTGCATGCAGTATCATGATGAATGTATTCATTTGTGGATGTACCGAGGAGAATGAATGCTGCCAGATTGCATTCATCATTGTTGTACTGGCCCAGCACTTGCTATACTGGTATGGGGTATCGTTGGGTGTACATCCCGGTCACCTATTTGCATAGCTGGTAATGCAGTAGCAGCTGTTACTTTCTTACCTGTTAAGGCCCATTTTTATGTCTTATCATCAAAGCCTGTGTGACACCATCTTTCAACAAGCTGCTGCATGTTGCCTGTAGTGTCCTGAGCATCCTCGGTACAGAGGATGTTGGAATTTCGCCTTGGCAGTGCGTTTTCCTGATCTCTCGTCTGTTGAGGATATCTGGTCTTGGGTTGGCGAGAGACTGGCATCTACCATTCTCTAGCTGCTATAATTGATGAACTCTGATGTTGTAGAGTTGAAACTGCATGGGAGGAATAAGAAGTCCTGTATCTGTTATCCATATTCATTTCAATTTGGTGCCCAGTGGAATGACAGCCATTGTTGCTGGCAGAGTTACTGAATTCTGTGCACTGTATATCCCTAGCCACCTGCAAATTTAATAATGTCTTTTCTCCAATTATACTGTATATGTAGAATAAAAAAGACTAATGATATTTACTTTTGTTCATTGTGTCCCAGTTTTAATGGCTAGGTAATTCACCCTCAGGTGTGGCTCATTCTGCCCTTTCTCAAAAAATTCTGTAGTGTCTTGAAAGTAAAAATTGCTGTATCATGGATTTTTCACCAATTTCAAGTGATCATATAGATTTTTCACCAATTAAAAAAGTACCCTCAAACTTGTTTTTATGAGGTGATAGGGACCACACAAAAAAAGGAAAGGATTACAAAAAGTGCACAAAATTTCATGAGTAGCTGTAAAAAAGAGTCAGAGTTGTTTAGAGTGGACTGTTTTTCAGTTACCATGTAGTCGGTGATCAGCTTTGACTACAACTGTTGTTTCACTAGATGCTCGTATGTGTCTTGGTAGCCAGATATACAAGATTGAAGCTCGTTTTTATTGATTACTTTTTCTTTAAATGATAACTTTGTCAGTTATGTTCCAGTTTGATTGAAATGTTCATATACCACACACACACACACACACACACACAAAAAACTCACAAAACAGGTTTGAGTGTGTTATTAATTTTTTTGGCTGAATTGCTAAAACTGTGTAGCTGTGGTAGTTCACTGGGTTTAGCTTCTGATAAATGAATGGGATGGCTACAGGGGCTTTTCCGATTGCATCTTGCTGTTTTGCTAATGTAAATATGGTCTAGTTTTTCTTAAAGGCATTGCCCATCCTTATGTAGTTGATCCATGACAGCTTTGTCAGAACTGACCAAACATTTTGCTATTTACTGCATTAATTTTTATGTTTTACTTAAAATTCATTCATTGCTTCACTGGTATTCCAGTTTACTGTGTTGTTCTTTAATACATGATCCTGATTATTACTCAAATATTTACTTAGTAGATTATATTCACTTTTTCCCATATCAGTCATAATTATACTTTGAGGGTAAAAAAAGTCTGTTTCTTTTAGATAATTTGTGATGCTACTTCCAATATCAAAAATGTATTTGAATTTATTTATAAACTCAAGATTATTTCCTCTTAAAATATAATCATAATTTTGCAATCTGTCTGTATTATCGAGCAGAATTATTGAAGTATCTTGAAATCATACTTTTGAGAATTTCGTTTCTAATGTATTAAAACTTATGTTTTAGTGTCCACTTAATAGCTTTAAATTAGGCTTTGTCAGCTTATCTATATTGAACTTACTGTTTTAGCCTGTTTTGAATCCAAATCTTAAAGCATTTTTTCCTACATTGTGTTTGCTATTTTCAAACGTCATTTTAGCTAAGGATTTTAATTTGGTTCATTACTATTGAGGAATGTTTATGTGCTGGTAAATGTTTTTTTTTTCCCCTTCCAATTTCCTTCAAAGGCTGTTTCTGAGTATGTGTATATACAGAATAAATGAGAATATGTAATTTGTACATTGTAATTTATTGTGAGGCATATAATGTCATGACATTTTCTAAAAAATTATTGAATATTACTGCTTATTTAGTGCATTGATTGAATTTGCTGTAAATTGTTTGTAGGCATAAAATATGTATATGCTGTTACTTTCATTTTGTCTGTCAGTATTTTAGTTGGTATTACTGAACTGAACTTACTACTTGAAAGAATATAGGTATTTCCTTTGCAAATTTTTAATGGTTGAATAAATTAAATTAATTTTTATAAGTATGTAATGTAAATGATCCTTTTGCCCTTAGGAAAATGTCTGCCATTGATGTTTCCCAAAGCATGTGGAGTTAGCAAATTTCGATATAACCATTGAAAATTACCTACATTTTGCCCCATTTAATTCAGATAAAAAGGTAGTTATTCATCATGCTTAAGTTTCCATTTAGTTGTGCAGAAAATGTAGTAGGTGACAAATCAGATATATTGCAGCAAAGATTTTCAAATCATTTTCTTCTGTCTATTATTATTATTGCTTATTATATGTAAACTACTGACATGTGAAATTTATGGGTGAAGTGTTGAGAAAGGAAACTATTAGAAAATTATATAATCTTTAAATAGTTCTTGTGCTCAGCTAAGCACATGAAAAATTTTCTATTTCTTTTAGCTTGTTTATTGCAGATATGCATGTTGTTTTTAGTTTATTTCCTTGTAGTTGCATAGTTTATAAATTTTTTTTATGTCTAGTGCAGATCATTTTACTAAATGAAGCCTAAATTTAATGCCGGCATTTTTCAGCCTTATGGACTTCATATTTCTTTTGATGCTGTTAAGCTTTCTGTAATATTTCCTCTTCATATTTTTAGTTTGGAGTTTCTCTGAGAGTTAAGCTGCATTCACCCTGGTCCATTGGTGTGAAAAGTGAAACACAGAAAAAAATGCTTTCTGTGTACAGCCTTTCATACCAGGACAGAAACTTTAAAAGTTGTTATGTGCACACGCTAGATGGTTCTTCAAGTTAGAAACTTGGTGGAAAACATGAATTTTTGTGTGGTATTTTGCCTTTTTATGGTCATATTTTTAATTAAAATTTATCCAGTGTATGCTAGAGTGAAACTTATTTTACTTTTCACTTTACATAGGAAACACAGTGGCTTATATTAATATGTAAGCGATGACTGCAGCAAGGAAGTGCAAATTATTTAATTGAAGAAATGTTTTGAACAACATCAAAATTTCTTCTAAATTACTTTTGCATAATGCTTGAACTATTAGATAAATTTCTAGCCCTCATTGAACCATTTATCCAAAAGCAGAAGACTAATTGTTTGTCAATATATTGTGGAAATGTATTGGAAAATTTGGAAGATAGGAATGGGAGATCCCGTATGGGGTAGAACTACATAAAATTTTTTCTATGATATACGAACTTCCCTTAATTATAATTGGTTTAATTAATGTAATAGAGAATTATATTTTGTTTAAATGTGTGTATGATTTATGGGAACACTAAATTAAATAATACACTTGGAAAAAGTTAGCAATTACTTAAAAAAAGTTAATAAACAATAGAAATTAAAGTGTTTTAAAACATATTTTCTGCCTTATGTGCATGTTATTTACTTCAACTGTAATTACTTCAATTAATTGTCTAAAGTTTTATTTTATAAAGTCACTTTTGTCTAAATGTAGTAACTTTTATATAATAGTTCAACTTTAAAAAATGTAACTGTATTTTATGTATTTCTTTTTCTGTTTTAAAAATTGAATTCCACCGTTAATAAGTTTGCTAAAGTTGTCAGAAAAATGGTCATCCATGTGTAGGAAAACCAGCAGGAAGCCATTAAAATGCCTAGAAATATTCCACAAAATCAGCTTCTATCTAAAGTTGAATTTTGTCTTAATTAAAATCTTAAAACTGACAAGCTTCCTTTCTGTAAAAATATTAGTTTTCTTTAAACAAGTGATTTACTTGTCACCAGTCGTTTAAAACTAAGAACTCGCCATATTAGGTGAAATAACATACTAATACCACTTTCAATCCCTTTTGCTAGTCTGGCGTCAGCTGAAACAATCAGATCAGAGCAGCCAGATCATCTTATCAATTGTACTAAAGGCTTGCTGTTATAAGAAGGTTAATGAAGACAATGCCGGTTGGAAGGCGAAAATTAAATTTATAATCAATGAAAAATAAATCCAAACTTATTACGGTCAAATAAAAGTCACGGTAGATAAAAATTTGGTGTAATTGCACCATCATCAAATGTGGGTAAAGCAAGGCTCAAACCTACAATACAAGTATCTAGTATCATTTGAAATTTCTTCCCAGTGTGTTACCTTCATGCTAAGGTGTCTTGTCTAGAAAGCTGGTTTCCAGACTTCACGTTCAATAAACTAAAAAAGCATCCATACTACCCAGAAACTAGCGATAAAATTTTTTATAAATATTTTTTTAAAAATGGCAACTTGGTTACAACACCACTCCTGATGACACTTGATTCCACTGGCTTTGACTTCAGAAGGCAGTGCCTTATCCGTTAGGCAACAGGAGCAACCTTAAATTGAGATATATTTTAAGTAAAATTAAAAAACCTGGGATTTCGAAATTCATCATTATTTTCTCGCAGCAGTCCTTAGATTATTTTGTAAAAATTATGAATTAAATCTCATTTAAGGTCATAAATTTGAGCATTTTCCTTTAAATAATTTTTTTCAGAAGCTATTTAACTTATGTATTTTGAAGTATCATCTGAAATTTTACTAAGATTTATTTTCCTCAAGAAGAATTTTTTAAGATATATTCATTTAAAAATTGGTATATACTGGGCATTTGAAACAAGGTATCTGAAGCTGGCACACACAGCAAGCAGCAAAAAGTTGAAGTTAAATCAGCTTGTGTGGTCTCTGTTCAATCGGAAAATACCGCCTCTGAACTCGCTTCTGATTGGTTACTCTTTTCCATTCGAAAGCATGATTGTGTTGGTGTGAATTAGCCTTTAACAACTAGAACTTCTTACAAAATAAGCTACTGAAAGATTTAAAATAATGCAATATGCTGGTTAGGTAAGAAATTCTGTTTCCCTTTAAATAACTGGTGAACAGAGCCAACTACAGCACTGAATGCAATGTGTAGCTGTAGTAAAAGGAGCATGCTGCGAAAATGAAATTAGTGTCAATGACTTTCATATGCAAAATTCAAAACTGTGTGATATTCCCTCTAAATCTATGAGAGGTAGTAGGAAAAAGTCCACTACAAAAACTTATAGAGAACTAATGGTTTGATATAAAATGATATACAAAGTAGTGAATAATCAGCTGTTCAGCCAGAAATGTCCAAAACCAATGTGCAGTATTTTCTTTGCATGAAATGCGAATTTCCTCTGAAAGCAAAATGGGAATTTTTTTAAGTGTATGCAAATGCAAGCATGTCAAATCAAGAAGTGACTGTATGTGAATACCACATGCAAATGTGATGTTGTGCTACAAGTAGGCAATAAAAGCAAAGAAGTTGAAGATATTATCATTCAATAAGTGAGTACTGTGTGTAGAGTGATGACTTTTATTCATGAGGTGTGTTGCTTTTATATGGTGAATGGCATTGAAATTCTGGGCAGGCTATGTACGGCTGTAGGTCCTCCAAGAACAGAGACCCATAGTAAAGTAAGTCAATAAACCAGGGAAATAGGAAGCACTAGAGTTCATTTCAAGGGGTTGTTCGGTGCAGGTGAGGACATTTTAATATATGCATTAGCCATCTACAAAACAGTAGAAGAGATATCAGCTGGGTGTGAGGATTATTACAAAGGCATATATGGCAGATAGTGCATCAGCATGGTGTCTGTTCTTATTATGCTGCATCAGAGGAAGAATTGTTGCTGTGGGACAATAAGAATGATTTTTAACTGATGTGCTTGTGCCACTGTCATACAGATTTTTTCTCCGACACAAGGTAGTATTCTAATGTGATGCTTTGTAGCTGATATGTTTGGACCGTAGTGCCACTATGGATGATGACCATAGTGGCACTGTTGAATGTCCTGCATGGTCTTATTCCTTCAAATGTTTTTTAGGAGGACTATATATAAGCATATGTGACATCATTATATGATGACAAGAATGTCCTGCATGGTCTTATTCCTTCGAATTTTTTTAGTAGGACTATATATAAGCATATGTGACAAATATGAATGTGCATAGCCAGTGATTACATCTTTGAATATGCTTGACATTAAGTTGTAAGCTGGTAAGCAACTTGTGTCTGCGGATGGTTTGTTTCATTGGTTGGTATCATTAACTTGTAGTGACATAACATATATAGTTTAACCATTAAATTATGTTTGTATATTCATGTCTGTGTCTATATTCTTAAGATACTGCAGCACAACATTGTACATCAATTTTAAGCTGTGCAGGTAATTATCATATTTGCATGCACATTTTTTTCCCTTGCTAAATCGATAATGCTGTATAACTTTGTAATTGATCTGTTCCCCAAATCTTTCATAAGTTTTGAGATAGGTTCATTAAATACTGAATTTTACTGGGAAAGACATTGCAGCTGTTCTTATTTTGTAGGATATTGTCCTTTTATTATAGCTAAACGTGCGTGGCTGTAGCTGTGTTGCCAGAATTTCCTCCCAGCTTCTGTATTATAAGTACTTGTAAAGTTAGTTGTAATATGTGATAAATACAGGCTAAATTCTGTGTAATATATATTTGCCAGAGTGCTATAAAAGGAACATGACACATGAAAATAGTTGTCCCTGTATAAGTTGTATATGTATTCTGATCAAAATAAAAGTGATGGGTGCCTGTAAATGTGTTGCTGATGCCTGTTATATGATGATATGAGTAAAAATACAGGAACATTATTTTATTAGCAAACTATTACTGAAAAATATTTGTTAGGTTAATAATCATATTGAAGGTGTACTTATTTTTCATTTTTTGTTTGTTTAAGAGTTTTTTTTTTTTTTAATTTCAGATCAACGGGATTTGCAATTCATCCAACTGTATCCTGAGAACTTTTGATTTTAATTCGTATCCTTCTCATGTTAGAAATTTGCAAATGTTTGCGTATCGACCGATTATAATCCAGGTATGTTTTCCTTCATTTATTTTAGTTTATAATATTTCTAATTGTAATTACTGAACAAGGATTATGCATATGGGATCTGATCATTGTTTAGTAAAATTACATTTAAACAAATTACTATTTAATAATGATTGTGATTTATTTTAGGGATGTTTTTTCGTAATATGAAGTGATTTTAGAAATTGAGTGGAAGATATTGAATTTGTAATTTACTGTCTGTGATGATAAATTTCCCCATTTTGAGATTAATAATGAAACTTTTAATTGACACAAAGAGTTTTTGTACTGTATTGTTATTGTACTCTTCAAAGAGTATTTGTATTGTGTCGATGCATAAACAGCTCTTTTCCGAAGGAAATAACTTCTTGAGTGAGAAAAATACTCTTTAAAATTCCTTCTGGTCACAGCTGTCTGTCCGAAGTAAGTTCTTTTTGAATCCATAGTGAATAGCTGGTTGCCCATTACTGAGTTTCTCTGTAGACAGATAAGAATGCTGTAATGTCCTTTCTAAGGTATGAAGCCAGTCTTCCAGGTTTCACTACCATTGAACATGATCACTCACCAAACATTGTGTTTAGCCATTTATTCAACTTAGTCCCCCTCCTAGAGGTTTCTTTTGACTGGATTTTGTAGCTTTTTTTTGATGGTGCCTTAAAGATTTCTTTCTAGTGGAATCATTGATGACAGAGAACAATCCCCATACCTCATCCTGAATTTGGTCTTGTGTTACTTGATCCATTATTAATGAGATTTGAACTTTGAGACAGTACATGATTAGAAAAATTTTAAATTGTCTTTTCAGTCTCTGTACTCGTATCTCACAAGAGAATTAGATTTGACGTGACCTGGTTGTAGCAATAGTGAGCATCAGAATATGCTTTATTTCGTGAGCATTCAGGCCAATAATCCTTCACCTTCATACCATTTTGAAGACAATGAAAGCAATAAGTAAATAAAAACATCTTGTTTCTTTGTCTGTGGCAAAATATCGAGTTGTTATTAAATATCTATGAAAAATTCCATAACTGAAGTAATTCTTAAATAATTTAGTGTGGTGTCTGGCTAGTTCCTGAATGTTTTTTCAGTTACACATTGATAAGAATTAAATTTTTTTCTTTTCCTTTCCTACATTGTGGAAGAAGCTAGTGTAAGTACTATTTTTGTCACTATGTGAGGAAATCTGAAATTGCTTCTGCTAGTTCATCTATTTTTTGTTTCCTGTGTTCATTTTCATGTAATAAGTATTTTTTTCCAGTAACTTGCATTATATTTATAAACTGTCTGGAACTCTTTTCTGTTTCTTCTTTGTTCTTGAAAACTGAAACATTTTTGCCAGATTCATTTTGTTAAGAGTTTGATTGCCGTATTTTGCTTCATTTTGTGTATCGTGTTGCTGACTTATAGACAAATTGTTGTTTTGTATTTTTTTAAATTTACCTTATGTTTTTTCTGTATGCTTTGTCAAATATACGGATATACGGATGGAATCTACATTCAACGTAGATTCAAAGCAGGCCCAAAACTGTGGGGACTAAAATTCAGTAAATATATACATATAGATAGTGCTATGGAGTTGGTCTGATCTTAGAATTGAGTTAATGTATTGCCAAATTATTCCAGATACAGAAACATCTGTTTTTGGATACACTAAACAGAGATGCTTGTAAAATCTGTTGAAGGGAAAAGATTTTAATTCTATATTTAGCAGTCTAATATGAGAACTCTAGATCTACCAGAAAGTGTATCATCTGCCGAAGAATATAATTCTGTCTTTCTCAGCAAGTTATATTTTGGAAATTACGCAGTGGAATATGAATATTATCAAGAAAAAACGACTGAATGAAACAAATAAACTTAAGGACCAAATTTTTCTTTTAAAATTATGTCTAAAAATGTAACAGTGTAGACATAATCATTTGGTGTAACTAATTACAAGGATTCCATTTCAGCATATTTAGATAACCTGAAATACCTCACTCTCCTGCTGTTCCAGAGAAAAGCAATTAATAATTAATTATTGTAGACCAAAAATGGTGAGCAATTGTCATTTTGTGTCTATACAATATAGAATTGCGAATAGACCAATTTATAAAACTGTTGAACTTGCCTAAGTTTGGTTGATTGCTGAGTTGGTTGGCATGTGCTCTTCGCGAAACTTATCAAATAGTTTTCTTACTTTTTAAACAAATTTGTTAGTAACTATGAAAAAAATGGATAATAAACTCCATGACTGCATGCACTCGAACATGCATAATTTGGCATTACTGCTGAACTCACTTTACTCCTCTAAGCCACTCACATTGCACTCTTAAGTATTGCATATAGTGGTCTGTAAAGATTTCACACTTGTCTTACTAGAGTGTAAATTATGTAAATTCCTACTAGTATTTTGGGGGGACTCTTGTCTTTCTCTATACATATGGAAGACAAAAAAAGTGTAAATCAAAATTATAATTTAAGTTAGCAAAAGCTGTAGAAAAAGTTATAGGGGGCACTGTACCACCAATATATATATATAGTTAATAAAAAGTTTCATTGCTGAGAGAGTGGATGGGTGTGGTTACTTAGAGGTGTGTTATTAAACCAGCTATTATATAACTCCAATAAATCTGTAAATATTTGTAAATGTATTTTGCTTCATAAAGTAGAATTATTAGAAATAAATACAGTGTTGCCACTCTACCTGGAAAACCGGGAAAAGTCAGGGAATTCGAATTTTGACCAAAAAAGTCGGGGAATTCAAATATTTTAGTCTAAATCTGGAAAAGTCAGGGAATTTCATACAGCGATCCCCCCAAAAAGCGAGTTTTGCGCCAACGTTGGAAGTCAATCACTTTCTTGGCATGCGTTAGCGTCACTCCGGCAGCTGGCATAGAGCCAATTCCTGCAGCTCCAAACAGATTGTCTTTCAGAAAGGCAAAACAAGTTTCCAGCAACTCTGGTTCCCAGTAACCCCTAAAATCGAAATATTCGCATGTGCAGTGCATGTTGAACTAAAGAACATACGTATTCTTGTATCAAACAAAATCGGTTTAATCTTAGTATAGCGGTATCATGGAGGTAGCCTCGGTGTATGGTACATACGGGATTTGGCGACATTATGATGAGCTGCAAACAGGCCATTTTGGTGTTGGCGGCAATTTTCAAAATCGTGCCAAGACTGTAGCGTATAGTAGGATTTTACCACAAAATCTTTTAAATACTTTTTTTCTATTTAAGAAATGCCTTATTTGCCATTTTGCTGTAAAATAAAAAATAGTAATCAGTCACCTAGGCTAACCATTTAATATAACTATATTCGCGAAAATATCGTTGATTATTGTAATTCAGTTTTTTGATTATTTTAATGTTATTCATATCATTTAATGTTGCTTCTTCCCCTTAAACTTATTTATTATTAGTAAATAATACTTTCAGGAAACAAATTTCAGGAAATTTTCTCTGGCATAATCCTGAAACTAATTCTAACAGTATGATGACATAACATCACGAAATTCAATGCACATATTTTTTGCTTATGTATTCAGCTAAATAAACATAAAATCCTAAATTTATTTAAAAATATCATTAAATAGATTTCTTTCTTTCATTTAGCTAAAAAATGTACAGAAAAAAAAAGACTTTTTTTATCCACATTGAGCAGATTCTGATCTCAGTTCTTCAGTGGAGAAAAAAACTCGTATTATAATAGTAATCTTTGAGGATAATATCTCCTGTTTGAGTGGCAATCTTGTAAATATCTTTATGCATCGCAACATGACATTGAAAAATATCGCCATGTGATGAGTCATCAGATTGTTTTTAAATCATATTTCTGGTGCCATTGGCCAACAAGGTGAATAATATAGCTTTTATTTGCATGCTATTTATCTCTCTACAAATTAAGGTGAGTCTTGAAGAAACTGTTGAACAAAATCGAAAAATTAGAGGTTCGATTCGAACCAGTATCACAAAATTAACTAAGAAAATTGAACACAAATTAAAAAATGAAAATTCAAATGTAGAACTGTAGCAGGAATCGCTTTCCGTGTTAATGAAGAGAGAAACTGGTTTATTAAAATATGATATTATTAAGTTATTAATGCTCAAAGTATTGTGCAAGAATTAGAAACAGAACTAGAACATTCTTTAGAATACAGCAAATCCATCATTAGGTGTAAATCGAAAGTTACTAGATACATTCAAAATGTTCGTAAAACCGAAACAACTTCACAAGTTTCTGAAATCAAAACTAATTATAATACTAAATTACCTTGTATTATTTTGGAAACCTTCAATGGTGATTTATGTAAATTTATTGAATTTTGGGCTCAGTATAAAGCAGTCATTCACGAAAACAATACGCTTCAATGATCTTTACTCACCGGCTCAGCTGCAAAAGCTATAAGTGGATTGCCATTAACAGGAGAAAACTTGAAAGAAAAAGCCATTGAAATTTTAACTGACAGACTTGGTAAAAAAGAAATATTAGTGCACATATGAAAGTTCTATCTTTGGAGCCTGTACGTTGTTCAAGTGATGTATTCAGTTTAAGAAAATTTTATGATAACAGTTCAAACTAGAAGTTTAGAAACATTAGATATTAATTTGAATTCTTATGCCAATCTACTACTTTCTATTTTATAGAAGTTCATACCCCAAGATTTAATGTTGCATTTTAGTAGAGAACAAAATTCCGGCAAAGAGTCAACAGTGTCAGATCTATTGTCATTTCTAAAGAAAGAAGTAGAAGCATGCAAAAAGTCCTTAAGTCTGGGTATTAAATCAACAAACATTTTCGAAAACTAGCAAAAGAAATATTGGCAATTATCGTGAGAATTTTGCTCCAATTAAAAGGAAATGGCAGTGGCAACACTTAATACATCAGGTGAAAGTTATATGTGTGACGTATGTTTTGTTTTAAAGCTCACCTCTGAAAAGACTACGACTTAAGTATTTCAGGGAAACACAAAGCATTATATGATCAATTTAAATGCAAGCACTGTTTAAAAAAGGTCACAAAAAAACCATTTTGTAAGGTGAAGTGGGTTAAATGTTGTATTTGCAAATCTCCTTCGCATTTAAGAGAGCTTGTGTGACTCAAACATGCAATAAAATAAAACCAACAAAAATGCAAGTGGAGTAAAAGAAACAAACATCAGTTAACTATTTGTTGAAACGCTGAGTAAAGAAATTTCTAATGATATGATATGTTACCAGACTTTGAGGGCTCGGAAATAATTCTACATGTAGTGTTAGGTTGTTATATGATTCTGCTTCTGAAAGATCTTATGTGTGTCAATCCATTGCTAGAAAAGCAGAATTGCCAACTGTTGGCAAGGAAAGATTAAGAACTCGTACATTTGCATCTTCGAATCCGCCAGTAAAAGAGTTTAAAAGAAAAAGACTTGCATTAAAAAATAAAAGTGGATTTACTCTGGTTATCGAGGCACTCGAAATTAAAACCATATGTTCCAATACGACAGCAAGGCCAACTAGAAATATCATAAATAAGCTATGCAAGCAAGGATTTGATTTATCTGACAGTTATGATAGTGACGTGGCGATTTTAATTAGGAATGATTATTTGAACTGCATTTTATTGGCATTTGACAGAATGTTTAGTATTGTATGAAAGCATATTCGGTTGGTTGTTGATTGGTAGAGCAGGGGGAGGGAATAAGAAGCTAAGTCTTCAGAGGAAGTGTCAATGGGTTTGTTTATAAAATTTGATTCAGTAGAGGAAGAAAAATTTTTGGAACAGATTCGTCAGCTATAGGAAGTGGAAAGTTTAGGAATAACTAATTGCTTGTCAGAAAGAAGTTAATGTGATAAGCAAATAATTAAGCGTTTAAAGATGATTTGCAGTATGTAGACAGTAGGTATGAGGTTTGTTTATTCTGGAATAGGAGTTCAGAGAATTTGGAAAATAATTTTGATTTCGCAAAAAGGCAGTTCAAAAGGGTGCAGCGAGAGTTAAAAAACAGCAGCTTTTTGTGAGGAAGCAGTTTATGGAGATAATTAAATATCAAATACAAAATAACATTATTCAAATGTGTGAGATATGAGAAAGACATATTTTATGCCATTTCGAGTAGTTGTCTATAAAGATAAAAAACACGCTGAAGTTCAAATGGTATTTAATTGCAGCAGTTGCGAAAGAGGAAAGCTGTCGTCATTAAACGACTGCTTAGAAAGAGGCCCAAACCTAAAGCCAAACATTTTGGATATCATGCTTGCTTTTTGAAAATTGAAAATTGGATTCTGCTGTGACATAGCAGAGGCCTTTTTGATGATTGGGATATAGCAAAGGAAGATAGGTAGTCTAAAATTTTTGTGATATCCTGATAATGACAGTGATGACTTTACAATTATGCAAATGAACAGAATGTTATTTGGATGTAATTGTTAACCGTTTTTATTGAGTGCAATGATCAGATATCATTTAAAGAAGTACTCAGAAACAAATGAAAACTGTGTCAAGATGTTAAATAGTTCATTGTATGCAGTTGATTTGTATTATGGAGGGGAAAATGTAGAGTCAGCTTTCAGTGTTTTACCGGAAGCGGTATCTATTTTGGAGACGTGAGTTTTAATTTGAGAAGACTGAACACTAATTCTAAAAAGATGTATGACTTGTGGCTTCAGAATGGATTGTGTGAAGAAAGTAGGTTTGAGAGAGAGAAAGCTGAAAGTGTTAAGCTTGTTGTGAAAGTTGGAAGAGGATATTTTGAGAGTTGATGTTAAATCATTGTTGAGTAGTTTAGAATCACTGAGAAATAGTAAAACATCAGTGCTAAGTACAGCAGCTAAGGTGTTTGATCCAGTCAGATTTAAGTCTCCATTGTGGTGCGAATTAAGAGAAGAGATATGGGAAGAGGTTTGGCCGGGGATTCAGAGTTGCTATTAGAGTTACAGTACAAATGGATAAAGTGGTGCACTGAAGTTAAGGAATTAAACGCATTGAAAATAGAGAGGTACTATTTTGCAGAAGTTCTAAGTAAAGGCCATTTGGTCAAAGTTCATATTTTCTGTGATGCGTCAGAGGTGGCATATTGTAGATATAAGAATGAGAGAGGAGAGGTATGTACTGGAATTGATGGGATCCTTAGTTGCAGCTAGGTTAGGGAAATATTTATTGAAAGTATTTCAGGATTTGGTAGGTAAGTTAGTTCGGTGGACGGACTCAGAAATTTGCTTGTGGTGTACAAAAGAGTCAGCATGTGGATGGAAGCAGTTTGTGCTGAATAGAGTTGCAGAAATACAGGACTGTACTTTGCCTGATAAGTGGAAAATATTGTCCAGGGTGGGAAAATCCTGCAAATAAGTTAATTCGTGGTGAAACAGCATTTGCATTGAAGAATAATAATTGGTGACATGGTCCGTCATGATTGAAAGTTTCTGAAGATCAATGGCCTGAGCAAAAGTACAAACTGATATTCAAAATTTGGAACATTTGAGCACTTACGTTCATGTGACTGACCCAGTAGCAGAAACTGCATTAAACATTACCAAGTTCAGCAGTCTGGAAAAATTGTTGAGAGTTACGTCTTGGGGTAAAGCAGTTTCTCGCCAAGCTAAGAAAACATACCTGTGAAGAAAGTCCTCTTACTGTATTGTAGGTCCAAAAAGCTGAGGAATACTGGATAAAACAAGTACAGAGAGAGAATTATTTTTCGGATATTCAACAACTAGGGAGGAATAATCTAATAACAGCTGATTTGAAGCTTTACAGTTTAGCACCATATCTGGATAGTAAATTTTAAAAGGATATCGGACAGTAAGATTTTAAAAGGAACTATTCAAATTTGAAATATTGCTGGGACAATAGGAAGATTATAAACAAAAACAGAGATAGCATTGGAATTCAGCACTGAGACTCAGATTTTGGGCTATATTTTTTCTTATGTATGTTTGTTTGATTTTTCTGGCCAGTCCCATGTTTTGATCATACAGCCGGCTTGTGCCTGCTAGGAGGATCGGGGCTGTGCCCTTATGATGATCTGGTCAGTAGAGGTATTTTGCATGTCAGAGGTTGTCTGGAAGAAGCAGAATTAGTAGATGAAGAAAAACATCCTATTGTATAGTTCACAGAACTAGTGATATTTAGTGAAAACATAAAAGTATTCCATTCAAGAGTTATGGCAACATTGTCCAGTCAGGAATAAATTTTGGAACCTAAAGGAAGACAAGTAGTAAGAAAAATTATTAATGCCTGCTTGGTGTGTAAAATTTCACGGCAAAGTCTGCCAAACACAAGCCCATCATCACTCATGCTGTGCGCATTGACGTAGTTTCAGATATGTCAGCAAAAAGTTTCTTTCTTTCATTACGATGGTTTATAGCTAGAAGAGGGAGCTGCAAGGTGATTTATTGCGATAATGGCAGAATTTCTGCAGTACATGTAAAATAATTAAGGGATTTAAAAGAGCATAGATCCTACGGTGTGAGAGTTCCTAACATCTGAAGGAATTACATGGAGGTTCATCCTTGAACCTTCCCCATGGTGGGGAGGGTTCTGGGAGCATTTGATGAGAAGCATCAAAGAACCTCTAAAGAAAATCTTAGGGAAAGCATTACCGACTCTCAAAGAGCTCTTTACAGTATTAACTGAACTCAAGTGTGTGTTAAACAATAGGCCCATAATATACAAGTGCAGCAAGCTGGGTGAACCCTGCCCACTCACACCTTCACAGTTTTTACTGCCAGGACGTGACATATCTAACTTTGCTGAGCATTTTTTGGAAATTTTCAACAAGGAGTCAGACAAAGAAACTTTTAACTAGACGAAGGCTTTACCAATCTAAGATCTTAAAATTAACATGGATCAAGTGGAAAGAGCAATATTTACTACACCTTAGAAACACACATAACTTAGCTAATCCTTCAACTGAGCGTAACCTTAAGACCAGAGACATTGTGTTGGTAGAAGGACCAATACAATCTAAGTTACTCTGGGCTATGGGAGTAGTTGAAGAAATAATTGTGGGATGAGATGGACATATATGAGCATGCATCCTTTGCACACCAAAGGGATAATTCAGAAGAGCTTATCCATCTTTTAATCCTTTTGAAATTTGATTTAGGACATTTGATGTCATTTTGAGCTTTTACATTGTTTATATTATTGATTATTATGTTCATTTAATTATAGCATGTCATTTGTGTTTTTGATGAAAGTTACTACATGTTATTCGTTTATATATGTTGTACTATTTAGCATAAAACTATTTTAATTAATGTTAATACAGGGTTATTCAAAAAGAAAGAGCGGATTGCAAACATGTATTTCATTCAAACTATAAAAGATAGAAACGTGATTCTAACGTTAATGGATAGAGAAGTGTACAATTTATTATCAGTATGGGTAAAAGTTCCAATCATGGCCGCATTGGCGCTGTTGTTTGTTCTGGTATTATTTGTCGGTTGGAGCCCAAAGAAAGCCACATCGTGAGCTAGCAAAGAACTTAAAATTCCTCAACCAACGGTATGGCGAGTTCTAAAACATCGTCTGCACATGAAGCCATGCAAACTGCACTTATTGCAAGCATTGCATCCTGACGACCACAACAAAAGGTACGAATTTTGCAGTAGCATGTTAGATGATATGGAAGAAGATAATTTTGCTGAACGATTAATTTTTTCCAATGAATCCAGTTTTCATCTTTCACACACGGTGCTCATATTGAATGCATACCGTAATTGTAAACTTTTCTCTATCCATTAACGTTAGAATCATGTTTCTATCTTTTGTAGTTTGGAAGAAATAAATGTTTGAAATCTACTCTTTCTTTTTGAATAACTCTGTATTGCTGTGTAAATTTTGTGTACTCTTATTAAAGAGTACGTGTGGGAAGTGCTGTAAAAAAAGTTATAGAGGGCACTGCACTGCCAATATATATAGTTAATAAAACGTTTCAGTGCTGAAAGAGTGGATGAGTGTGGTCATGTAGAGGTGTGTTATTAAACCAGCTATTATGTAATTCCAACAAATCTGTAAATATTTGTAAATATATTTTCCTTCGTAAAGTAGAATCAGAAGAAAATAAGTGTCTTTATTCATCGCAGCACAACATTAAAAAATATCGGTGTGACGAGTCATCAAAAGCCACTTAATTCCTCATTTAATTGGAGTATTTCCCCTCTGTATTTAAAAAGAGAACTTTTCTGGACTGTGTCGTTTCCAGATCAATCCATATGATATGACATAGCTAATTCAAGACTTAAATCGAAACTTCTCTTAATAAGTTGCCGTATTGGGTAACTGCACACTTTGCTTTTACATCTTTTCTTTCCAGGGTGCTGCCTCACCACTCTCTTCCTATGCAACAGTATTAAATAATGTAAATGATCTTGAATAGGCATAATTAGAGTGCCAAGTGACTTGTGGCTACAAATGTCAGTTGAAATAAAGATGAATATTTAATGTGCCTTGGCTGCCAAGTTTGTTTTTCAGTATGTGTTAACATTCTAGGCAACCAGTCTTCTGCTTTTCGTTACTTCTAAGTTTGCTGTATTACAATGTGTGATTGTTTCACCACACACACGCACGCACACACACAGATTGGGCTAAAAAACATAAGCTCACAATTTCTCCAGTTAAAACAAAGATGCTATATATTGGACGTAAAGGCATACCAAAAGAAATCCTTCAGTTAAAATAGAGGGTATACCACTTAAATGTGTTCCTACATTAAAATATCTGGATTTAATGCTAAGTAATAATCTTTCATAGTTACCTCATTTGAAAGAAACAAAACAAAGATGTGTAAAAATCAATATATATATTTGTGTATATATCATAATTACAAAGCAATTTTTTTAAAAACAAAGTATAAACATGCCTTTGTGCATTAAACTGCCGAAAAATTATCAGTAAAGATATAAAATAAGAAATTTAACTAATTTTTCACAAAGACCAGAAATTGCAATTCACAATTAATAAATTTCAAATAATCATTGAATGTTACAAAGAATTGAAAAATAAAAAATTAATGAAATTTAAAGAAAAATGAACAAAACAGAAGAGGAATCCAACCAACTTCAGTGCCACTTCGTCAGAGGGAAGGAACATTGAAATCAATCTCTCGCTTCTTCTCTTGCTCACGAAAATCTTTGCTTTTCTGTATCCAGAATTTTAATAGTTCATCTGAAAATTCTGGCCCTTCCCCAAAGCGAGGGGGAAAAAGTAAAATTCTAAGTAGAACCTAGAACCTTAAAAAAAGAATTCTATTTTATATAAAGAATTGAAAACGAAAGTGAAAAAAAATACTTCAGTGAAAAATTTAAATCAAAACTTTTACCTTTAAAGTAAAGCATATCACCCGAAGAATTTTTAAAATTCTTTGTAACATTTAATGGATTAATGTAGAAGTCAAACAACAAAAATCAGCATTATATTTTAAAATTTTCACAGGACTATTGTTGTTTCACTTCTAAATAAATAGTTGTTCGGCATGTTATTGTATCTTAATTTAAAGGATTATTTGAAATTTATTAATTTTGAATTTTATTTTTTGGTCTTTGTGAAAAATTAGGTCTAAATATCTTGCTTTGTCTTTACTGATATGTGTGTGTGTATATATATATCTACATATGTATGAAATTTAATTTTAAAGTGGTTTTATCAGCTAATTATAACTGATTTTTGAATATGTAAAATTAACTGTACTTGTTCTAAATCAGTGAGTTCAGCACTGGTAAATCTTTTAGTCATAACAAGGTATTTTTTCTCAAGCTTTAATGTTAACACTCTCAAAAATACTTTAACAAAATACTTGTTTTACAAGATGTCCTGTATTTCATTAATCGGAGTGTAATATAGCTTAAAGAAAATTAAAATTACATTGTAATTTATGCCAAATTCAGGATCTTTTAATTAATTGTGTTTTTATAAAGAATAAGTAATTTTTGTAAACTTGTGTTAATTTGAACTCCTTATTAATTGTAGGAGGTTTTAAATGAAGCTGGAGCTGTGATTATGATGGATGTGCAATATGTATTTACATCAGGAGAAATACATAATATTTTGAGTCAAGCTGAAAAAGAAGGACTTGTTTCATGGACCATTAACCAGCCTACGTCAGCTTTAACTCATCCACGTATGTTTGATTATTTCAACACCAAACAAGAGAAATATTTTTTTCACAGAATGGTGCAGCCAAATCACATTGTGTTGTACAACTTAAATTCTATTCATTTTGGTTTGATGTTTCCTTGGGTTAAGTGTGCTCTTGTTCCAAATTGTATTGCACCGATTGGTGCCCAAAATTCTGGTTGCAGGTTTGATAAAAAACCTCTGTATCGTTATTCTGGCTGCCATCGATATGATATATCTGCTTTAAATGTTGTTCTTGGCCTTATGTTTGACTTTTCATCTAGTCATTATGCTGCCAGAGAAGAATATAAATTTTTTCGCCATGTGGATATTGAAAAGGAATTGACTTTGGACTCTGAAAAAAATTCTACAGTTTTTCCTGATTCTGCTTGAAAACACTTTTATTAGATCTTTTGAAAATTTCTGTACATTCCTTGTCTTGTAATGTGTGTATACATATTAAAACAAGTTCGATTAATTAGTGTTTTTCTTACAACCACCAAATATGAAAAAAACAAACTCTTTTGTTTGTCAGTGATAAGAATGAACAAATTATTTTTTCTTTATGTATTTTATTATGGACTTTTGAAGTGAAATTTTTTGTAAAATATCCTTGCTTATTGTATTTTACATGAACTAATCTGTACATAAAAAGTGTGCTTTCCTGTATGTTATGGTTGTCTTATCTCGGTATCATTCCAAAAGATTGAGAAAAAATTAAGAGCACATACAAATTATATAGTAAAACTCCTTATTTTAACAAATTAAGGGTTGTGAAGCCATTATCACATAAAACAGGGAAAATTGGGGAAATGTACAATGAAAATTAAGAACGTTGTAAATATGGGGTTAGTACAAGAAAATGTAATTAACAAAACATGTAAAATCCAATGAATATTAAATTTCCTATTTTAGGAATCCTGTTCAGGAATAATGTGAGTGGTAATTCCCTGAAAATAGTCCCAATGGACTGCAAACATTCATTAGGAATGTACTAAAAGTTTTTAATATATGAAACTGTTTGATTCTTCTGATTTTGGTAAGTGTTCATAGATGCAAATTTTGGTTGAAGTGATCTATAAATAACTGGAAATATTTAAGGGTTATTTTTGACAATAATTTCACAATTCATTCTTTTTGCATTCAGTACCAGTGTGATTCATTTAATTACATCATAAAATTTGTATTTGCTTTTGAATAATGAAATTGAATAAAAATAGGAGGTAATTATTTTCAGCCCTGGTAATTCAGTGTTAATTTTCTTTGCGATCTTAATAAACAGAACTGTATATTGATTATAGGTAGCATTAAAAATTTGAATGAAAAAGGAATTACAGCTTATATTGAAATTTTTACTTAACTCTTTTTGTGCTTGTTTGAAAAAGGGTACTGGCAGTAATGAGATTCAAGTAATTTAGCAATGGGTTTAGCTAACTAGTGACTGCTTTCAGTAGAAAAGAAAAAATTGCTTATGTATTTATGTGCTAGGTGCTGTAGTATTTTTCCATATATTTGAACCTTTCATGTTGAAATACCATAGTAGTGGTAAATATGCAGTATAACAACACGAGTAAAAGCAATATTTTAAAAGTCTTGAACTATAGCTGCATTACATAGACTGTTTCATTCCACTTTTATCCACATAGTAGTATAAAATTTGGCAATTTCAAACGAACAGCAACTTGCAATAAATTATTCAGATTAATATTAGAATTCAAATTTGAACAGTTGCTTTGGTGAATTTGAAATATTTTAAGAAGCTATTCTGCTGAATCAATTGAATCCTCTCACCGATACAGGTGTTTGCCTATAGCTTTCAGTTTGCTTCGGGAATGTTCAGAAATAAAGTATAAGGACTGAATTTGAATAGGAATTTTAGGATGAAGCAAAATAAGGAACAGTTAGGCTAAATTTCTGTTTTTACCTCAATAGAAAGGGCGTTGAGATGGAAATAGATGTTTAGTGTAATTTTTTGATTCACTTGCTCTTTAGATCATCAGTTCAGTATAGTGTGGAAGCACAATAATACTTTTCCAGAGTTTGGGGTTTTATGGTAATAAAAATCCAGTATTATTAATTGTGCAGAAAAACTGAAGATGGAAAACATAGTACAAGTGACTGAGAAATTCCAGTTGTTTTCGTTTGAATACTTACGATTGAAATATTTTTAGTCCTAAAAATACTTAAATCCAGTGCATGAAAAGTCGCGAAATTCAGTATGAATCATTAAGGGAATCTGTTTTCTGAACCGTTCAGTGTCAGGAAATTGTATGTGTTAGACTTTTTCTGTGTTCTATGTTAATGTTCTGTGTTTCTGTATAAATGTCAGGGAAATTTTTGTGTTTCTTTGTCAAAAAGATGAAATTTACTTATTGCCATACTTATTAGCTGAGGAGGTCTTAAATTGTCTTAACCTTCCAAATTTTCTGGTGACCTTTTAATGGAATTTTTGCGCATTAAAACTAATGAAAATTCATTATAAATCTGCGGTATAAATAAATAGCAAGCAGTTACTTATTTATAATGATTTAAATATACATTAAAAATTGCTTAATGAAACTTAGGTGATGAATTGCAAAATAAAAATGATTCCAGTCGATGTTTTATCTATACTCTGGTATGTAAATTAACTAATATCTGACTCTAGTTTAAACTGTAAGTTTGTCTGTAAGTTGTTTATAAATATTTCTTTCATGTGATACTATGATTTTTTTTGAATGGATCATTTTTTATCTGGAAAACAGAAGAACTTTTAGACTTCAAAAATAGGGGGTGGATGTAAACACAATTTATAACAATCTTGTATTGAATATTAACAATAACATTGAAGTATTAGTATTCTTTGAATTAGTTTAATATGGAATTTGCCAGTTTTCAAAGCATAGTTATTAGATATAAGGAGGAACTTCAGTTAATGAGTTGGGACAAAATATTAAAAGGAATGAAGCATTGTTATATCTCAGTGGTTTGAAATTTCATAATTTACAATTGCAAATGCAGCTTATGCATTCAGCGTTATAGCATTTACTGCATACAGGGTTCCAAATACTTCAGAGTTAATCATTTTACGTTATGAAATCAGTTTCTTCATCCTTGAACTTGTCTCAATTAGTAATGAACAGTTTGATGAAAAATAATTTTGTTTTGAGTTAGTTTTATCAGTGTATATAATCTCATGAAGTGATTTGTCTTTGAAAAGCGCTAAGTTCTGTCATGCTGCATCTTCACCAGTAATGCTTAAGCCCAGGATTCAATTATCAAAAGAATATTGATTATACATATATGTGTACTTAATAAGTGGAACTTTCTGAGAGTAGTTCTTATTCAAATATACTGGTGGAAAAAATTACAGGCAGCTATATACACTCCTGTAAGTCGAATGATTTTGTAGCGAAGAACATTTAATTTGCCTGAGAGCTTTTATTTTGTTGTACCTGATGTATCTTCAATATGTCGAATAATGTTCTGCTAAAAGTAAATCTGGATAAGAACATAAATATAAAAGTTAGGATAGGTGAAAGCTGCTGTTACAACTTTTTATAGATGCTTGGAAAAACTAATGAGGGATGAGTCACCCTTAACCTATATGCAAGCTTCATAGTTTTCCCCATGCTGTGTATCAAATTGTCCAGGAGCTCTTGTGGTAAGTGTTTTTACAATGATTAGTAGCACCTTCTAGCTTCTGGGTACTGCTATGTGAGGGGTGTAGTGATGGTTCATTGGATTTTATGCCTTCAACATAAATTATCACTAGTGCAGTGTAATGAGGATGAGTATTATTGTCTGTTAGGAGGAAGTTATTACCTATTATGCATCTAAATAATTTGGCATTAGGATCAAGAACTTGATCTTTGAAAATGTTAGTCAATGTGTGCATTCAGAATTGATGTCCACCTATACCATATCAGTCCATTTATACTGATGCATTTCACATTTAGTTTCATGCTGATAGAAAGTATTTTTCTTTCTCCAGATTGTAACACATTTGAAATCACTAAACAAAAATGAGATCATAGTGAAAAGAACAATGCTCCAATTCATCGTAATTGTATTACAATGATAACTGCACCACTGCAACTGAGTGCATATGGCAGTGTGAGTTAGTGGGACACAAATCACGGCTTTCTTTGCATACAGCCTTCATGCTGTTTCTCACAATTTGTTAAATGCCCCCTCAAAGATATATTCCACCATTCACATCGGAAAATTTCATCCAACTACATGTACAATCCTTAAAATTAGAAACCTGGTTGTCTACATACATTGCCTGTGTTTTTATACATTCCTGATTCTTCATATGATGCTTTTAACTATTACTTTGCATGTCTACATACATCACTCATACAGGGTTCGTACGGTCCTTAAGAGTCCTTAAAAGTCCTTAGGTTTTTTGGAATCGATTTTTTGTCCTTAAAAGTCCTTAATTTCGGCCAAAATCGGCAGGAGATCCTTAATTTTAATCATCTGAGATTTTTGTCTGTTTTTACGACTGCCATTTTGAGTGTGAATTAGCATTTTGGAGGAATATTTTTGGCGATTAACTGACAAATATGGTTATCTTTTGAATGGGTGAATGAGTTTATGGGTTATAATTTGTTCCTATTTCTTGAATTCGATTATAGTCGGAAATAAAGAATCAAATCAATATTTGCACTGCTTTTGAAAAAGGCTATATATAGAAGCTCGGCATTGGAGTAGGAAGGATAAAACATACTATTTAGCAATATCCTGAAAATTCGACTTCTTTATAGAGAATATGTGTACAAGGTGTTTATAAAGTCCCGGACCCATTTTGATATTTAATAACACATAAAATAATGAAGATATAAACAAGCTTATGGCATTTATTGATGGAATAAATTATATATTTTCCTTTTCAGGTTTGAATATCTTTACTTTTGTAAATATCGCCTGGGCGTGTGGTTAATTTCAGATAATTTCATTTTCCAGTCTAAATATCTGTACTTTTCTAAATATCGTCTGCTTATCTTATAATGACCATCTTTCTGGCATTGTTAATCCCCAAAATGTGCGCATATGGGGATCTGAAAACCCCCATAAATACCATGAGGCACAAAGGAATTCCCCAAAGGTTAATGTGTGGTATGGACTAATGCACGACCGAGTCTTTGGGCCTTTCGTTTTTACAGAAAAGACTGTCTCATCAGTCTTATACTTAGACATGTTGGAAAACTTCGTATTTCCACAACTAGAAGAGCTTCAGGCACACGTCGTTTTGCAACAAGATGGTGCACCACCTCATTGGGGTACCATCGTTCGTAGTTCTTTGAATGACCATTTTACAGGAAGATGGATTGGGCGAGGAGATCCAATTCCTTGGCCACCCAGATCACCTGATATAACGCCGCTGGACTTTTTCCTTTGGGGATTTGTAAAAGACAACGTTTACAGGAGGAGAGTGTCAAACATGGATGACCTAAAAGCCGGCATTACAACCGCAATAGCCTCTGTGGATGTCGACATGCTTGCCGGTACCTGGCGTGAAATTGAATATCGACTTGATATTCTCCGTGCGACGAAGGGGGCACACGTGGAAGTTCATTGACAAGGGTCATGAAACTTTTTGAGTCTATCTAACCATTTATGTTATTAATTTTAATCTATCTTTATTATTTTATTAGTTATTAAACATCAAAATGGGTCCGGGACTTTATAAACACCCTATATAATATTTTGAATCTGAAAAATAAACAAGGTACAATGCTCACAGTTTGTGAAACAGTTCTTAGCAAAAGCAAACTAGGCTGTGTAAGTAATTTTTTCATGGTAAGAGTCTGTCCCATGTAATTGTGTCAGAATGTTCAGAATTCTCGGACTATGCATTAGTTTTTTCTATAAAATTAATTTTAGTTAATTTTATTAATTACTCCCGCCCCCTCTGATTTTTTTTCCAAAATATTTCTGGTTTATAGCTGCTACAGAATTAGTAAGAGTAATGTTTCTTTAGAATTTTAGACATTGCAGCTTGGAAAGTTACGATTTGAAGGCAAGACCCACGACTGCAGAAAAATGTGACAAAATGAAAAATGTCTCCATGATATTAACACGCAATATATGTATTTTACAGGAAGTTTGGGATGAATTTCTTACTTTTTGGAGAACATCTGCAAGAACAATGCAAACATAATATTTGAACGTTTTACTTTTGATACTAGAATCTTTTTCTTAACATGTTTATCTTTTAATTTATTTTCGCTACTTTTCACTAGACACAAGCATAGAAAATATCAAAAACGCTTCTGATCTTATCACATGGACAGTTATTATAGAAAGGAATTTTTTTATTAATAAAGAAATTGAAAACTGACAATTTAAAAGATTCATCTAATATGTCGTAATGCATCATACACAGGACTGTTGCTAGGTATTTTCCCAACTGATGCAATCTCTGTGGATACTAAATTTTGTTTCTAGTACCTGCTCTAAATTCCAAAAGCTTTGCTATTCCTAGATCTTGAAGTTTTGCTATTTCTAGATCTTGAAGTTTTTTTATCTAAAAGTTTTGCTGCTCAGTGTAAATCTGCCAGCTCTGTAAACTGTCCCTTACCATATATATTTAATATTTTTTCTGAATGTTCATATTACTAAAGAAATATGATTGGCAGCTTTATCTCATTTAGTTTTTTTAGAATAACAAAAATCTTTTAATTAAATCCAAAAATTCTAAGAGGAAAAGGAAACGTGTTGAAGGAAGAAACTGAGTGCATAAAGAGAAAGAAAATTATTCTTCAAATATATGTATAGTAATATGTGAATACCCAGTTGTTTATAATTTCAGCCTTTACTATAATTTCACATTTCTGTTTCCTCACCAGAATGCAAATTACTTAGAAATTTTTTAAACTTCGGTTTTTGGAATGCGTGTAAGAAAGGGTGTGTGTCTGATTTCGCATAAGTTCCTGCCAGCTCTGATAATTTGCAATTATTCGCCTTTGCATTATCGCTGCCGACATTGGAATTTGTTATGACGATAAAGTTGCTGAGCCAGCTTAAGTTAAAATTAAGTTGTATAGTCTTTGACCACTAGTCCACATGTTTAGTTTGAATTTAACTCTTCTTGTTTAATTACATCATACGAGCTGTAATTGGTTTTCTTAGTTAAGAACATGCATTTATGTTCTCAGTAATTTTTCAATATGCCAAATCTTTGTGCGAGTTACTTTCAGACATAGCGATAATTTGCTTCAAATCTGTTGGGGGGGATAAAATTATTTTAAGTTTACCAGATCAAGTAAACCCTCATAGGTACATTGTGGAGAGGTTGGCAAGTTAAAAGGTAAAGCACGTGGAAACTGGTGAGAACATCGGTTTGGGTGTGCAGACAAATGTCTAATTGTTACAAAAGATGCTTCAAGAGAAGGAAATCGATATAAATTAGCCAAAATGTCTGGGAAGGCTTCAAATTAAAAAGACGCATAAATATTTTGTTGAGTGTTGTTGCTAGCTTTTAATGTGTAATTATCCTAATATCGTTTAAGAATTGTCATTTTAATAAGGCTTTTTAGCAAATATTATTGAAAAATAAATCAAATTTAATAGTGGCCATGTAAATCCGTTATGACTAAAGTTATCTAACTACCTAATTTAATTATTTATAACTAGCTGCTTACCCTTAAAAATAAAAGCGAATTATTGCCTTTCATTAATTCTTACCGTGGTCAGAAGGTAAAAAACAAATATGTAAAATATCATCTAAAACTTATTCTTTGCATCTAGTGAGACTTAAAATAATACAAAACAGCTTATCACCTCTGCTGCTTTGGTGGCTTAGTGGAACATTAAAGTACATTAACTGTGTTACAACCCTTGGAACTCTACATAAAGCTACGACACTAACTGCGTCAGACAGAGCCCAACTTTCAAAACTTGCCACCTACATCAGGACTTTCAGGTTTGTTCTGATCAGCAAGTCTCTCTCTAGGCAAGCAACAGCAGTGGCAAAAGACAGTCTTTTGTTATGAATCATGCTGATTATGATTTTACTTCTCACTTTAACCTATACCGCTTGAAATAAAATACACCTGTTATTTACTAAACCTCTAGAGTGAGCAAGTATGCGACAAAATGAGACATAAAAATAATCAAAATAAAGCTGTTAGTAAAATGTAAATATAATCTCACATATCTTCTTTCAAATGTGTCCAACTATTACAAGTGCAAAATATTTAATGCTACTTGATAAATTTCATAAAGTTTATTTTATTCTCAAACTTACTAATAATTATGTTCATTAAGTTATGTTTAATAATAATGTTTCCTACTTACGGATCTATTTTATTATTAGGATGGTATTACAAAAGTGAAGTTGCTCATAGGTCCTTAATTTTTTTCATTTATGGTCCTTAAAAGTCCTTAAAAGTTCTGAATTTATGTGTGTAGAAAGGCGTACGAACCCTGTCATACAGTCCTTGAAATTAGAAATATGGTTATCTGTATATATCACTAGTGTCATTAAACTCTTCCCAAGTTCTTGACATGATGCTTTCTTTTTTTTTGGGGGGAGGAGGGGTAGTGCTTTGCAGATTTGTCTCTGTGTCTTTCTTGCTTCCAGTCACATATTTCTTACAATTCATCAAATGCCTTCCATAAGACATGTTCCACTTTCCACGTGAGAAAGTTTTAGCCAGTGACTCATATAGTCCTTGAAATTAGAACTGGAAACAACCCATCACACAAAATTTCGTATATTCGAAAGGAATGGGTTTAAAAAGATGCATATTTCTGTGTTGTGAAGGTGTATCTTATTGTACTATGTGATAACGGTAAACAACTATCTTTCATTCGGCTTTACTTAATAGAACTGACATTAACCTTCTTTTTTTTTATCATTTTTCCTTTAATTCTCCCCACTAGTGTATTAACGATGTGTACAGATGAAGAGTAATGTAAATTATATAACCCATAAAATTAAGCATATTTAATTTAAACTGGAGTGGAAAATGAAAGTACTTTCTTGCTTTAAGCTAAATTTTATTATGTACACTGTGGAAAAAAAAAAAAAATCGGCAGTTCTATAGCTCCCGTTTAATTGGGCCGGTTAACGATATTCAAATTGCATTTTCCATGTCTCGGAAGCCCGACTTAGGATATATATTAGATTTATGTATGGCTTTGTTCTAATATAGGTATTTTGACACAAAAATGAGACCTTTTTCTGAAATAACGTAACAATTTTTTTTCATATTTCAATTCTACGACTCAAATTATGCCTAAATATTAAAATTTGTAAAATTTGGTGCAAAATTTATGGAGAAATTCAAAAATTTAACTTCGCAAATTTTCACTTGGCGAACTTCTTAATATGTGGCAACCTGTTTTCCTTCCCTTCCATTGCGCAGAGAAGGAAAAAAAGTCACATCTTTCCTGCCTTTTTACATTGTGGATGAAAGGAAAAAAAGTCACATCGTTCCTAATTCCTAATAATTTTCAAATAATTTAAGTGCGTAAACCACATTTTCGTTATTATCGATTTCAACAAATATGCCAAATTTCAAAACACGCCGATATATAAATTCACGTATATCTTCGGAAATTTTGGATAAAAAGCTGTAATTTTTCGCAAGTGTGCTTAGAAATACAGCTACTTAAGATGATGGTAAAAATTTTATAGGTTATAATTCAAAATTTTTTTCGAAAAATTTATAAAATTTATTTAAAAATACAAATTTAAAAAATAAATCATAAGAGATCGCTGAAATTTATTTATAATGAACCTAAATTTCGAACTGTGTAGGAAGGAATGAAATAAGTTTCATAAAAAAAGATATTAATAAATAAATACATGCCAAATTGAATTAACATTGAGAAGCTAAAATTTTGAGAGCTAATTTTTTACAAACTACTCGTGCGATTTTTACAAAACTTAGCAGTTTAGCATAATTTGAGTCTTAGAATCGAAATATGGAAAAAAAACTGGCATGTCATTTCAGAAAAAGTCCGATTTTGTGACAAAATACCTATATTAGAACAAGGCTATATGTAAATCTAATACATATCCTAAATCGCGCTTTCAAGAGATGGAAAACGCAATTTGAAGTTTGACAATCGGCCCAGTAGAACGGGAGATATAGAACTGTCCCCCCCCGCAGTGTACGTGTTCTTGCCAATTGAGGCAAATGCCAAGCTCTGCCTTTTGTTGGGTTATTTGCATTTACATCCTTTATAATGTTTAAACATCCTTTATAATGTTTAATAGCAACGTTTAGTAAAATTTTATACCTTTAACAGGGATTTTCTTACTGCGAAATCATGAATAAATGCTTTCATAATGAATTAAATGCAGAAATCGGAGAGAGAACTCATTCCCAGCAACTATGTCTCTTCTGAATGAATTCGCACAATCATCCAATATTCCCTCCCATCCGTGCATCTTTCGAAGCCTCGATTCTGCCTTTGAGTACCTTGCAGCAACAATTGTTGTTAGCACTTTTGCACAGGGTGCAGGTGGCAGCCTATTGCTCGAGATGACCTTCCCGCTTCATGCGACGGTATTCCAAACCTTAGAATGGTCTATGAAGTCTCCGACAACGTCTTGACGGCATCGTTTGTTCTATCTTCAGGGAACTGCAACACCAACAACAAGGAAAGATAACTATTTGCAACTAGTTTCTTGTTTTATGCAATGCTAGTTTCAGAGTAGGAAACGCTCTGTGACCAAATTTAGCACTCATCAGCCTCGAAAATATAATTATTTGCATACTTGGTGTGAAATCGCCATAGTAGCGTACAAAATTACGAGATGATTGGATCATTTTTAAGGATGCCTCATTCCTTTTTTGCAAAAGCATGTGCATGGAACAACAATTATTGAATAATATCAATACTTCGAAAATAATTGTTGAATATTCTAGGAAAAAGCGGAGGAAGAAAGTTATTAAGCATTTTATTTAATAGTTATCTAATTTCATAATAAATTACTACATTTTAAAAATATTCCATGAAACATTTTAAGCTTGTTTTACCTTTCTTTCCTGAGGAATATTTAATTGTGTTGGTATAATTTTAATTTTTATGTATTTTAGCCTTGGTATGCAGAAACAGAAACCTCATGGAAGAATCGCTAAAAAGTCACAATATTATCGCTCTCAATATTCTCTGGGAAATGGTTCCAAATTGACTAGCTATTTGTGTTTTTATAAGGCTAAGTTCTGAGAAGGTTTGAGCGGATTCCAGGAGTTTTGTTTTCCAGGAGTTTTGCGGGTTCCAGCATCTGTGAAAAAGGCCAAGCATCGTGTGGAAAAGGGGATGAGAAATTCGACTTGGGGAATTTCAGAGTTTAAAATGCAATTTTTAAATTGCTTACTTTTTTTCTACTTTTTGTTTTTTATTCGTTCAAATTTTATTTTTCTGAATGACGAAGGAGCCCATGAAAAGTTCACAGAATGGGGGGCTATGCTTTAATTGTTGCCCTAACTGCGGAATACTGAGAGTTCGACCAGGGTTCAACCACACTCGAAAAGGCTGCCTGCATGGTTGGTTTTCTCGATGTCTTACATGAATATGAGTATTTTTTTCGTAAGATTTCATGAAGACATACCCCCCTTAGGCTGATAGCCATTGTGTGTTTCGTAATATTCAAATAACCCAACCTATTTTAATTGTTAGTATTATAAATTAACTCAATAAGATTACTTATTATTTTTTTACATCAAACAGTTATATATATTTTTATACTTTCTATAACTTCTCTTTTCCTTTACCTTACCAGAAATGTAAATGAGTTCAGATCGTATTTAAGTGAGGTTTGGAAATTGCAAAACAGCATATTTCTACTTCTCGTGGCCACGTTGTATCAGTTCTACCAGCTCGGAGAAGATTGTAATTTTTCGACTTTGCTGTATATTGCTGCCGATATTTAAATTGTTGCGCCAGTTACAGTTTTGAACCAACTTCGATTTAAATTAAGTTATGTAGTTTTTGACAACTAATCTACATTTCAAAACTGAATTGATTATTATTTCAGTTACGTCGGCATAGTAGTGACTGATCTTGTCAAGCGTAAGAAGTGCATTTATGTTCAAGTCCTGTTTCAATAAAAAGGTTGTTTTAAACCTTTACAAGTTTCTGTAGTTGTTTCAGACAGTAATAATTCTCTTAACGTTTGTTAAGGTTTGGGACTAGTTTAACTTCCCAAGAAATCCAAATTGTAAGATCAGTATTTCTGGCAAAGAGATTGCACGCCGTATAGCAGTTAAAATCACACCGAGTTGCTGCATCATCGAGAAATGGCGAATAATCAATCTGTTAGACGACATTTGGATGCTTTTACCCGAGGTCGAATCATTGGGAAGTTGGAGGAAGGCCGCAGTGTGACAAGTGTGGCTGCAGAGTTTCGAATTGCTCACAGCATCATTTCACGACTTTGGAGATAATTTCAAACTACAGGAACAGCTATCCGGGGGTTTAGCAGTGGTCGTTCACGAGGAACCACACCCGCAGATGACCGGTATATTGCCTTACAGGCCAGAAGAAACAGGCGGCAGACAGCGGAAGAAATCGCTAGACACACGACATAGGCGACTGGACGACCGATATCGCGTTTTACCGTGGCCAGAAGACTGCACGTTGGTGGTCTGTTTGCACGACGCCCTGTACGGTGTGTACCTCTAACGTCTGCCCATCGGAGAAGGCTTTCTCTGGTGCCGGGAACACCGGAATTGGAGAGACAATGAATGGGGACGAGTACTCTTTACAAATGAGAGCAGATTTAGTCTAAGTTGCGATTCTAGACACATACACATCTGGACAGAGCGGGGAACACTCAATAACCCCTTCAACATCATCAAAAGGGACTCTTTTGGAAGTCGCGGAGTTCTCGTTCGAGCAGACATAATGCTTGGTAGCCGGACCGACCTTCATATCTCCCAAGGAGGTTCGTCACCTGGGACTGCTATTGTAACGAGGTTCTTCTTCCTTACATGCGTCTTTTCACAAGGGCTATGGGTCCTCAGTTCCTCTTCATGGACGACAACGCTCCACCTCATCGCACAGTTACTGTCGAAGAGCTGTTGGAGAGTGAAGATATTGAACACATGGATTGGTCGGCAAGGTCTCTGGATCTAAATCCCGCCAAGCATGTACGGAACTTACTAAGGAGTCCCGTGGCAGCACGTAACTTATCGCCAGTAACGATTCCGAAACTGCGATTGGTGCTACAAGAGGAACGAGCAGCAGTGTCTCAACAGCTCATTAACAACCACATATCCAGCATGCACAAATGATGTGAAACCTGCCTAGCAGTCAGGGGAGATCATATCCCCTATTAAAGACCGGATGTTTCTTGCTGAACACCCATCACAGGGATGTTTCGGCCTTCAGTCGCATTGCACTCCATGCTACTTTTTCAATAAAGCTTCTTTTTATACCTCTGATTTCTCTTTTAGTAAGTGTTGCTTACATTACTCATATCCTTACGTATTGGAGATCTTACGGTATTAAATGTGTTGATTTGGAAAGCTTTTGTACAAAGTTATATTGAAAAAACCGTCTCGTCCTTAATTTTTGCAAAGCAGTGTAAAAAATGGGATCACATACAATATAAACTTAAGCTTATAAGTTTTCGCAATACATACTTGTTTCTCGAAATAGGTGGTTTCTTCTGCTTTTCTTTTCATACTCGGGATATCTTGGGTTCGAATAAGGTTGTAGTCTCCATGGCTCAACACTTTATCATTCAAAGGCATAGGTTCTTTCTCAGACAGGTTTTCCATCTGAAAAAGTAAAGGCAAATTGGCAAATTAAGCCCATATTCGAAGTTCAACTACTTTTAAAGATTAAAATTCTAAAAACAGTATTCAGTATTTTTTTAAAAAAAGAATTAATTACCGCTGCAGCGTTGTGGTTTCGTGCCTGATGCATTCGAAGCAGTGAAGAACCAAAAATCTTAATGATGGGTGGTGGTCGAAGCAAAAAGAAGTACGTATACTCAGGGCGACAGCCAGGAAAGAAATGCGGAATGTTTCTCGGGATAGCCTTATATCTCGTAGAAACTCTTTATTTCATCTGAATGGTTATGAGGTTCAGTTATTTAAATCTAAAGTTCTAACTCCGAACCCCACGAACCCTTAACAAGCGAATAATCGCTTAAGTGTGAACAGAACACGTGAGACTTGAGAAGGGTTTAAAACCCTTTATTATTCAGTATATTTACAATCTGTTCCGACTTGGAACTTTACATAAAGCCGCCACTCGGGCTTGAACTTAAATACTAATAATTTGAACTAAAACTAGCTTAACTAAAGCTCTTAAAGAATATAGCCGAAGTTATCAGAATCTAACTAGTTGGCCCCTAAGTATTAATTAAATCAGCGAAGCCTAGCAAGGGCCTAAGATATGGCCGAGCGTAATAATAGCTAAGAGAGATGTAGCCAGAAGGCAAACGCGCGCTAGTCAGGAAATCAGACTCTCTCTCTTGAAGTCGGTAAAGTCACGACTTAAATAGTACTCATTTTCATTTGCATTATCTGCGTTTCTGAAATTATATTCTGGTAGGAAATTGTAAGTTGAAATTAGAATAAGATAGGAAAGATACAAAACTTAAAATGACGGTTAATTAACATAAGATAAACCTTACATGGTGATTGGGTAAGAGGCGGGGAGGTCATATTTCAAAGAATCTGATTGGCCCCAAAAGTGTATCCATACAGCTAAGCGGAGGCATACAAAAGTGTGATACGGCAGACGCCATTTTGTAAGACAACATGCCCAAACAAGAAATGGATGATGTCATTCCAAACAAGTGGTTCAAGAGCTCATTGCCACAAAAAATAAAAATTTGAAAGCATAAAATCGTTGCCACACAATAAAAACGAAACTATGTATGACATCATTGAAAACACGACTACCTCATACCAACACGTCACTTCCAGTTATTACCAGATCTAGGATGGCAGCGGCGGCACATCAAAGGCAGCCCCCCGTCGCGGCATACATTCTTCTCTTACATGATGGCGGTATCCTTTGAACGCACGAGGACGCTACTATGAGCCCTGATCTGCATAAAATTATATTCAATGCAGTGATTGAAAAAATTGCTCTTGACGGTTGCGCAATTTGTACTTTCCTTCTACATACAAGAAAAATTAAAAAAACTTCAGGCGATTCAAAGGGCATTTTTGCTTAGTATTTCAAGGAGCTACAGAACGACTTCCAACGCAGTCCTGTATGCGCTGACAAAAGTCCCTCCCCTTTTCCTTACATCTAACTCAAATCTTGCTCACCTAACACAAATGCATTTATGTCAAGTGGAAGCTTGTTCTCTTAAAGTGTCAGTTGCGATAGTAACATTTTATACCTCGTGCGCTGGATATAGTAGAAAATGGGAATTCAACTATTCAAGGAAGTTAATTGCTGAAGGGTTTCATGGCAGCCCTTATGGCAACTGTTCTTAATCTTTTTAGCGGTTAGCATCACCTTGAATATGAAAATAAGCTCTTGCACTCCCCTAAAAAAGTTTGTATATTTTTTATTTAAGAAAAAACATTTATTGCATAAACAAATGCCGTGTTTATTTACAATATATATTATAACATAAAAAGCAATATTTAAATTTTAATGTCTAGGTTGTTGTTGCTTATTCATAATAATTTTTTTCAAACGAGGCTCCTTTTTTGCAAGATCCACGCGTAAGTCATCAAACGCATTTAAGCGATTTTTGGCTTTTGTTTTGATGTGCAAAAGTGCGGAAAATCTCATTTCATAAAGGTAGGTGGCTACAAATGGTAAAAGTATCTCTAGTACTGCTTTCGCCAGTTGTAAATAAGCTTCTAACTGTTTACACCAGAACTGTTCTAAGACTAGTTTTTCAAATTCCATTTCTATAAGCGCAGTAGCTCGTAAATAAAAAATGGATTGCGTATCCATGTGTTAATTTTGCTAATATTTCCGGTGTATTCATCAAATGATTTACACGGTGTATTATGGTTTCTGGTATAACTATTATTTTTTCATTTTCCAAACGACTGAATCCAGCAAAGGAAGGTTTGGAGACGTCGAGTTGAACATGAGAACTTAGCAAAATTTTAATTGATTCATAATGAAGCTCATTTTTACTACCTGTTATTATGTTCTTGCCAAATCCTGCATTGATGTGCTTACTTCATTCCTATGGTAAAATATATCTGCTAGGTATAGGGTATAGAAAAAAGTGGGTGGGAAACCAGGTATTTGTCATAGAAAATCAGGTATTGTCCCATTCCACTAACTACCTAGAAAAATCCCATTCGGGATCGTGTGAGACGTGCCTAGGCGCATTTGTTGACTTGGTTCATGCCAAGCCCCCAGGTTTTGAACCGCACGCGGGGCACCTTGCATCTCATCCAAAGGTGCGAGTGTTTATTTAAAACTGAACAAGAAAAACATAAGCATAAATAGACTTAAAACATGCATGGAACTTACATAGATTTACATCATACATACATTTACAACAGACATAGATTTGGTAACGACTTCTCATGATGGAGCGCATAATTCTGTGCCTCTGCAAGAAATTCGATTATCTTGAGAAGACTGCTACGGTGGTGTTTGTGTTTCACGAACGCAGGGCTCTCAATAATAGGTCATTTAAGGTGTCACTGCCTCTCAGTGGACAGTTGAAGGTATAATATTCTGGGTCACCCCTTCCTCCAGGACTTAGTGGATCAGTGGCCCCCATCTTTGCCCTTGTAGCTATAATAGAAGACTTCAATTTCAGATATTCGAGATGTTCCAGCCAACTGAGTTTTTGATCAATTAGTAGTCCTAAGTATTGGTGCTTTTGAATATTTGGAATCTTTCATTAGAAAATTCAAATCTCGGGATATTTTGGATTTTCTGAGCTGGTTTGTGTAATAGGACTACTCGGAATATTTTGTTGTTGATTTTCAGTTTTTGTGCTTTACATAATGAATCGAAAATTTATACGGTTTCATTTGCATTTTTCTGAGAGTTTTTCCATTGTACGGCCTTTGACTGCTAGGTAGGCTAGCCGAAGCAATGCGTCTCTATTTCCAAAAGCTTCCACCAAATCACTATTTTGTTTAATAAAAAACTGTACAATTTCTTTGCACAATTCAAAAACCCTTGTTTGATGCAGCCCTTGGAAAGCCATCGTATTTCTGTATGATAAAGAAACGCAGTATGAACAGCACCGATTTCGTCTCCCAAAGCACGAAAATTAAGATGATTAAGCGCTCGTCCTAGAATGTACTTAATTACATTCACCGCTGTAGTTAGATATTGCTTCAAATTCTCTGACAAAGTTTCTGATTCAAGTACATGACGACGCAACATGCAATGCGTTATTGTACCCTGCGGTATTTCTGTCTTCATATAGGAAATAAATCCAGAATTTTTTCCCCAACATTGCAGGGACACCATCAATGCAAATTTAGTGTTTAATACTCTTAGGTATTTGGTGTTTAAAAAATTTAGTGGGACTAAAAAAATCAGTGCCTTTTGCAGTCGAATAAAGCGGTTCACAAAATACAAAATCTAGTATTTCATTTTCTTTAATGTATCGAGAAAATACTAATAACTGATTGCAGTTATCAGCATCGGCTGACTCGTCGAGTTGGATGCTTATTTTTTGAGGGCTGGCTTTGATATCTTCTGTTATTTGCAATTGCATCAGCACTGAGATATTTAATGAACGATCGAATTACATCATTCCATAGGGAAATTTGTTGAATTTTCTTTTATGCTTCAAAAAGGGCCAAAGGTTTTTCAATTTCAAGTGCACATCGTTTCAGTAGTTCTTCAGGTATTGTAGGGTTCTTTTTTTCTTAGGATACAGATAAGCTATTTGATAAGAAGCTTCTAACAAAGGGTTTTCAGCTGCTGCAAAGTTAAATTTTGTGATAATACTGCTGGCATCAAATCGGGCTTAATTAGATTTCAAGATGCTCCTGCAACTTCACCGCCATGCTGATTTTTGAAATGTTCTATCAACACTAAGGGTTCAAGACTGGAGCTGAAAAATATTTTGCAACATAAAATACATTGTGGTCGTTGCGTACCATCTTTTTCTGTTGTACAAGTGAATCCATAAGTGACATTATCGTCTTTCTATTGACGCTTTTTTGAGATAACGAGATTTACTACAGTTCAAATAAATAAATTAATTGATATACATTTTTATCGATGGGTAGATTTATTTAAAACCAATAAATAACAACACATCATTAAAGTAAATATTGTTACAAAGCTCGTTTACATTCTTATTAAAGGTACGCGAACACGTCTCAACTAGTTTCTGTACTTCACGTGACAATGTGACTACATTAACTGCATGTATTAACGACTCATAACAAGCGCGATGTGCTGAGTAAGAAGGTTAAAGCAAATGGAATAAGCCTTCCCCGTACGCCCCGGGTAATGAAAATGAAGTCATGAAATGGGTTAAGACTTATCATCGCAGCTGCCTTGGATGGGTTTTGTCTACATTCTAATCGGTGTTGTTTGTAACATGTACGGTCTTTTCGTTCGTATTTTTTTTTACATTGAAATTTCTCTCGCACTCCTGGAAATACTCTCTCTCATCCCAGGTTAAAAACCACTACCTTATGGTATACATAATGAAACCATATCCCTCCATGGGATTAATAGAAGCAAGTGGAATTTGCGACATTGAAGGGGCCAGACTAAACGCTGAATTTTCTTGAGACATAGTTCTGCTGGATGTTCGGGCGCCAGTATAGAGTCTCAGACTCTTTGATAACATAAACTATGAGAACTATACGTAAGTCGTAAGCAACGTTATGTCGTAAGAGACATTAAGATCGTTATGTCTTGGAAATTAAAAAAAAAGATGTGGGAAGGGTATAAAAGAGCCTTTTATTTAACTCAGATAAAGTTTAACAGAAGACATGTCTTGTACTTAAAGAACAAGCCAACATTTATGGCGGAAATCAAAAAGGTAAGGAATTGAAATTAACTAAGTAGATCTTAAGTTAACAGAAAGGCTACACAGACAAAAATGCTCAAGTTAGCTCAGACCTAATATCAGAGTTTAAAGCCTAATGGCGAGAATAACGCAACGCTGCAGATAAATTGCTGACAGGAGAATCCAATAGAAACGTGGCCTTCAACAGGCGGAAAGCGCTTTGTTTCTACCATGTAAAATCTTCCTTTAAATACTGTCTATTTCTACCTCATGTGAATACGCGCGAACTAGAAATTATGATTCTGGCAGGAAAATGGAAAGTCAGAAAGTCAGAAAAGCTAATTAACAAAAAATAATTGGTTAATAAAATTAAATGTATACTCTAAAAGCCTAACGTTTTGATGTTATTAATCGAGAACAAGAGGACACCCCCCACCCCCAAAAAAGGGAGATTCATATAGACGTTTGTACCCTTAACCACAAATTTGCATTTTAAAAAGGGCTGATGATGTTAGTTACAGAGCATTCGAGGACTATCTGTCTTAGAAGAAAAGCCTTCGTGGAGGTTGTTTTAAGGAAAACTGTTTACATTCAAGTTACATGTATAGTTAACTCCCCCTTTGAGGCTCGCTTCGGCGAGGAGTCGTTCAAAGGAATAAACTAGCCCTTCTGTTTAACTCTGGTCTTAGAAAGGGCTCATTGTATATCTCCTGATAATTATCAGATTATCTCCTTAATATTCGTGAGCGATACAGTATTTTTAAGAGATACTTGAGAGAAAATTTAAATCCGGAATCCTTGCAGGAAATAAAATAAATATGCATAACTTCACATTCGTTACTAAAATTTGTAAGTGCTTTTCATTACAAGCACGCAAGTAGTCGTCATTTGACAAAGATTTAAGTAATAATTTTTGTACTACCGCTAAAAAATAGCTCTATCATAGATAATTATTTTTATCTTCTTCCGTTATAGAAACGCGAAAAGATTGAAATGTGTAGCTTAGTCATTGCAAAAACTGCTAATGTCTATAACTGTTGTTAAGTTTGATTACCGCTGTTACATCTAATTCATTTAGTAGTTGAAAGCCTTTTTATGACTATTAACTATATTTATTCTTTAAGTAAAACTATTTTAAAAGCCTTTTCCCATTTCTTTTAAAAATTATATTACATCTTTTAATGTTCACTGGACGAAGTATGAAGTTAACACAATGTAAAACATTACTTTGTGTTTTTGCTTTCCTAAAGTATATTCTTCGTAAAATTTCCACAAATATGTACATAACAAACAATTCTTCAAGAAAATATCGAAATTGCATGCTTGAGCTAACACAATTATTACCAAAATAATATGTTGTGTTCACAATCTGGATTCGAATTTTTAGTTTTATGGACGGATCGATGGAGTACTTGGTAATTCTGAAGTAAAATCTGAGGCGTGCGAAAGCAGGATATTTAGTTTCTGTAGATTCTAACAATGACGAAGATTTGGTTTATGAAAACACGCAACATTTTCTATTCCTTTATTTAGGACAGTTATTTATTTGTTTTGTTTTCACATTCTTTGAAATATGTTCAACATTTCAATTCCTTTTGTTACCTGAATTTTTAACGTAGTGATAAAAGACATTTTAAATGTAGGTAAGGGCAGATATTTGTTGAATGATTATTGAAAAGTATAGTAATTTTATTTCTTCTGTGAAATTCAAATAAAGAAAATTATACATTTATGGCTGCATTTTATTCTTTTTATTACTATGACAACAGCATTTTCCTTTGAATTTGCAAATGTGCTTAACATGCATGTTAAACAGCAGGCTCTTTTATTAAATAGAAAACTGAACTTACAAACTTCTTCACCGTTCTGCATTTATGTTACGAGTAATATTCAGTGTCAAACTTCTGATGATATTTCGTATGCTTGTAATTTCAGACATCAGGCAAATTCTGCACTTTAATAGCATTTATCTATATGCAGTCTTGCATTAATATAGTATTTAAAGCAACATTCAACTTTCTGAAGTCGTTGAAACTAATATCTAGGTTGCTATATGAATTCGACAGTTATCTTTAAAAAGAGAGGAAGTATAGAAAGAATGAACATTCAAGGATACACTGGTAGTTCGAACTATAAAAAAATGTCCAATTCTGCTCTTAGTAAGAATGCAGTTTTCCAAAGAATGATTAATCCTTTGGTTGTTTACCTAAAATCTTTAGCCGTATTTGGATTATACATTTCTCAGAATGGAGAGAAACTTAACGCTGGAAGAAAATGTTTGCACGTTTTTCATATTATTGCAGTGGCGATCTCTCTCCACTACTGGGCATTTCTTTACTTGTCATATTTCATTAGAAATGTAGGCTCATGGAAAATTTTTAATCAAGCTATCGTCTTGTGGACTTCCGTGGCTACATATGACCTTTTCTTATTTCATAAGAAGAAAATAGAATTTTTCGTGAACTATTTTGATGCTGATAGGACTTTCCAAATGTGTAGAAACCAGAAGCGTAATTTTTTGAAAAAAGTTCGCATTTTAAATGCATGCACATGGCTTTTTGTATTACTCTGGACTGCGACGCATTTGGGATTGCCAACTATTAAAGAGCCAAAGGAACATTTCACTGGAGTATTTTACTATTATTTTGTAAATCAAACATCTGAAAAATTTGGGAGATATCTCATTCAAATAAATGATGCTTACTTCTCTTTTTTGGTAGAAGGTCCTCTCACATTTACTGTGAGCTTCTATGTTATTAATATTCTTGGATCATGCCTATGGTTTGAGAAGTTAGAAAAGAGCCTTCAGAATCTTTCAGCAGTCAAGACGAATGCTATAAATTTCAAACGATTACAGAAAATGTATGATATCCTCGTGGAACGGATCAAATTATTTGATAATGCCTTTTCCTTCTCAGCTCTCTTGTGGTATTTTATGGTTACCGTAACGCTTTGTATACGAGTTATTGCAATCCTTTCAGAAAATAATGGGCCTTTGGATATTCAAGGTATGTTGAATATAGGTTTCGGGCTTTTTAGAGGAATATTCTTAATTTTAATTGGCATATCCTTTAGCGCGCAGTATTTGAGAGAGAAAGCGAAAAGTGCTATTCTAAAAGTGGACACAAAATTGGAGTTTCTCAATAATTGCATGGATTATGAAGAATATATGCTTCTTTTGTACATGCTGGAAATGAAACCAGCAGTTGTTACAATTTGGAATTTTTGTACGATTGATAAGCGCTTTTTAATGTCCTGTGTACAGACAATGACCACATACGTGATTATCTGCCTGCAAATGACGCCGTCTACGAAGGACAGAATGCACGTATAAATTGCAGCCGAACAGTTAACATTAATCAATGAGGAACAGCGTAAAAAGAAACATATTTGGAAACGAATTTTCAAACGAGCTAGCATTAAAACTTAACTTTCTAACTGAAATAATCGGCATAAGAAATTAGAATAGTTAAATAGGGCAAACTACTTTAAGCAATCGTTAAATTTCATATGAAACAAGGTTAATAATAATTTATTAGGAACGTATCTAAAGAATGCGCACTTTCTAGATTTGAGATACGAAATTTATCTAGCTTTCGCTTCTGAAAATCAAACAAAAATGAAAATTTTTACTTTGTACAGAAGACTTAATGAAATTTCTCCTGCAATTAAACCTCAAATTCTGAACAGCTTAGTGAACTTGACGTTTTTAAATATGTAATGGCAAAGGCATTATTATTTGGCTACATTTCATTAGTGACGTTTCCCCTTAAATGCACAAATATTCTGCAAACTGAACAAGCTGTCCAGTATGTTTTTCATGGCCTGTGTTTGTCGAACATCTATCTGCATATGTGACCATATCCTTTTAATATCTTTATTTTTAAGGCTTTTTGAAATCAAATACTGATAGTAATGTATATATTATTACTTTAATTAAATATTTAATTTAATTTTCTGGACATGGTTAATTTTCGCGATGACTGCAATTAAAAGATATATAAAGGAAACTAACTTACAATTTGGACAAATTATTTTTCGATATAATGCTGATACCTATTACAAAATACCAAGGAACGCATTTTTGCGAGACGGTCATTTTATGACAAATAAGCAAAAGCTTTTATAGTTCATATATTATTCAAATTGCAAGTTGTAATTCTTTTCATTTTAGTTCTGTTTTTAATCTATTTAAGGGAATTTTATAATTAGCAACTGGAATTTACAGTATACAAAAAAATACGCGAAACGAAAAATTTAATGATTGGCAAAAGTCGACGGTCAACTTTCAAAAGAAGAATCTCAGTGTGTTTAAAGACACAAACCGGGGGGGGGATTTTTTATTTCTTTTTCCTTTTTTTTAATTTTCGGAAGTATTTTTTATTTATTTTAGAAACTTTCTTCTATTTTTCTTTCTCTTTCTATTCTTTCTCTTCCTAGTTTTTTTAATTTCTTTTTTCCTTTTTTTTATTTTCGGAAGTATTAAACGCGAAATCCGGTCACTCTGTTATTAGACTTCCTTAATTAAGCTTTTTCATTTGAAATTAACGCTAGGCGCAGAAAACATTTGCCCATTATTAACTAATTTGTTTCATGCTTCGTTGTATATCTTTTTACACTTGCGTTAACTTTAAAAATCACGTAGCAAATTTTAAATACTTTAAGTATCTTAAAAGTTGATAAGGAAAATACTAGGTTTTTAAATAAATTCTTGAGTTTTAAAGTACTTTAATCTTTTTGGATAGAATTTAAAGCTTGTTTAGGATTTCAGTTTCAATGAAGTAACTTTCATTAAATTATAAATATGCATTTCTGTTGTCACAGGTGGTAAGGTACAGCTTTATTATATGAGTTATAATTTTTATTAAAATATTACTAAAATATATTAGTGAAAGTAAAATTTCTATAACAGCAACTGTAAGCAGAATACATTCTGAGGAATTTTGATTAATAGAAAAAGGTTTCGTCGATATTATATATATATATACATGTGCAATCTGTTCCTGCAGTTTTTATTATATGCCATACTACTTTCAAAGCATGTCATTCGTGAAATTTAATGTTTAATTTAGCTTAGCTTGTAGAGACATTAGGTTATTTAGTAGCAGGAGACATGAAAAATATGCATCGCCTTCGCCGGGAATCGAACCACGGATCTCTGAAATACCGGCTCAGTGTGCTGACCATTACACCACGAAGGCACGCTAAGAATGTGGGAGATATACCTTATATACTCCCCTTTTTAAAGGGCGACTAGGGTTTTAGGGGACCTAGTCGCCAAATCCTGGGTGTGGAGAGTCATCATCCACAACCCTTTTAGTTCGGGCGCCACTGTAGAGACATTAGGTACTTTTGGAAGCATCAGACATGAAAAATATGCAATTCCTTCCCCGGGAATCGAACCACGGACCTCTGAAATACCGGCTCAGTGTGCTGACCATTACACCACGAAGGCACGCTAAGAAAGCGGGAGAAATACCTTATAAGCTTCGAACTTCACTCAAAAATGTACAGTAACTCAGATACCTCAAAGGAAGAACACCATTAAAATTTAATTTCAAGTAATTCACAAAAAGGATTAATTCTGTGAGGCTTTTCTTGCTTTAAGTTGAGAGAGAAATAATCACTTTGTCTTATGCGTCTTTTAATGGGTACGAGAAATTATAAGAATTACAGAAAATTCAAATAATATTCTGTCGCTGAGAATTATATCTACTGCTTACATAATTGTTAAATAGATTAAAAAGTTGCCTAGTATTTGGCCAGATTATGTACAAAAAATATCACAACGCAGAAAATTTGGAAAAACGGAATTTTTATTCAAACTCCATGAATAGGCATGTTTGATAATTTGATTACGTACCTATTTTACGAGTTTGCTATTTCCGGGATTAATTGTTTATAAATTAAATCAAGGAAATCATATATGCAAATGACATTTGGCTATGTTTCTAGTAATAATATCATTTTCAGCACATATTCTGAGTTCTCCTTCTTGAAACAATATGAAAACATTAAACACAGTTCAGCTTTATTCAAATTCTCTTCTTTATTGTTTATTTACTATCAACAGAATTTCGATATTTTTAACCGAAGACAGAATTGGGTTTTGCTTTAAAGTTTTGAAAAGTTTAGATATTGTTAGCTGTTTTATATTATAGGTGAATTATGGTCTTTGACTATGTGAACGAAATTCTGCTGAAAGCAAATTCAAATTATTTTTGGATAAAATATAATATTTTTTTAGCTATTACTACCGTAATCAAAATTGAAATTATTTGAGATAAAATACGTCAGAGCGATTACTTATTTGTATCCTTTTTGAATAAAATGATGACAGCACATCAAATTATTGCACATTCAAATAATCTGACTATAAAATTTTCTGTCATTTTTCATGCTTTTTTTTACAGAAATAAAAACGTTTTTTTGAGATCATTAAGAATTTTTTGTTTATGAAGTTCTACAGGAGAAACTAGTTGCTGTTAATTGTAACAAAGAGCAGAAATATTGTAACAAAGAGCAGAGCAAAGTTAATATAAAATATCTAATATATAATTAGATATTTTATATGTAGCTTAATTCTCCTCTTTATCATTGATTTCAAATGCTTAGATTTTCGAAAGTTACCGGGAACTCACTACTAAGTATTCAAAGTGCTTTTTAACAGAAATTTCACAATAGCTATAGGACACGCAGTTTGTAAATGATTTTCAACTTGTGTATTGCAGTCTTTAGTGGCAGAGCGTATACAACTTCTGACAGTGGCAGTTTCACTCACTTGCATTTTAATAGAAGCAGACTGACTGCATGCAGACTTTCGCCATTTTCTTCACGTGAAACACCGTTAGAAAGTCCTCCACGAAAGGCATTCTCTAAAAGATAATTACAACAGCTGATTGTATAAAAAACTGAAAAATTAATCTTCGAAACTGCTTGGTATGTCGAGAGAAATATTTAATTTTAGTGCATTATCATTTCAGGAGTTGGAATGGATGCTCACATGGCAAAATAAATTTTTTCAAGTAAAGTGGAAATTTTTCGAAGTACTTTTTTTTTTTTACCATATATTGGTAATTTGCATTTTTAATCTCTTCGAGTGAGAATTTGACTTTTTTGTCAGGTGGCTGCGATTTTCACCCGTTTGTAGTTTAGCATCGGAATTCTCATTCCTCTAAGACAGAAAACTTCGAGCTGCATCTCGATAAAAGTGTGGGAATGTGGAAAGGACACTATTTACTTGAAGAGGGTAAGAAATACTTGAATTTTCCAAATCCTACAGCAGCCATTAAAGTATGAAGTTGCAGAATAACAATGAATAAAGCTTTTCACGAAGTAAATATTAAATAATTTAATATATTAAGTTTTTATGAGGCTTTGAAATGTTTTATAGTGTACATTTTAATTTATAATATATGATAAACTAGTCGTGCTGAAAATGCTCTATTTTTCTACTTTATTAGGTATGTGTAAAGACATCATAGTGGTTACATTACACAATCACACTTGTGTTAACGGATGGTGATGTTTGTAAACATCTTCTAAAGTGGATTTTGGTTTCTGTACTATTTACGTAAGATTTCCGATTTTCGTCATTTAGTTCTGCATTATTTTTGTAGTATTAAGTGTGAATTTTTGATCTTCATGCAAAGTGAGAAGACATTTGAGTCGTGGATACTTGGAATAAATAGTATTTAATAGTTATAAGAATTGTTCAAATTATATTAGCCTTTAATGGCTTTATTCATCTGCTCGACATCTTCTTAAGCTCCTATATTTCCAATGCATTGTAGAACTCCTCGTATATGCATCTTTGAGTGTCTCTTCCATTAAACTTCGGTGTTATTTTAACAAATTTAACTATAGACTTGAGCGTAGTTGTCTGTCTGCATCAGTGTGTATACAGTTAACACTCATCAACTCTTGTGTACAACTCTAGAGGTCTTTTGAAAGCAAATTGTTCAATTTGGTGCTATTATGTGAGCTTAGGGATAATACTCATAAGCTCTTATTACCTTTTTTTTTTCTTGTTTCCAGACAAGTACTGTTAACCATACAAGTGAGAGTACACAGTGGGTTTCAGTTTTTTTTTTAATTTCACACTTTTATAGTGCTGGTAGTGCTACTCTTGAATTTAACTTAAAATACTCAACTATATTTCATGCATTAAAATACGTTGCATTCTAAATACTTCCTTCCTCACGCTGTTATTTTAGATTTAGCATTCCTACATACGTATGAATACACATTGTTTTACTGCCAGATCTAAGTCATGCTTTCTACTGTATCTATGTGCATTGATGGTTTCACTACTTTTAAATGAGTATTTCGTGTATTGCTATTTCATTTGGATATACCATATACCCAAACATTTACTTTACATGTGAAGAATATTGTCTTCGTATTTTTTCTTGCTTCTTCCATATTTACAAACTACAACAGAATTTGTAAATAATGTGTTATTGCTTGTTGTCAAGCTTATTAGAAGCATAGAAGATAACACCGATGTATCTTTATCTGATATAAGTTTGAATGAAAATATTGAGCTTAAATGGCTAATAATCAATTTCGATAAGTTGAATATATCAACAACATGACACAATGTACATAAACTGTAAATGTTGGGGTACATGGGATATACCCAAATGGCTCAATACAAAGTTCAGATTGTTACATGACATATAAGGATCTGAAAATGAATAGATACTTGTTTGTAGCAAATTAAAAGACATGAAATTCAAACAATGGCATTAAATACATGTGGGCATAAATATAAAATCTATAACCCGCAGGTGAATGAGGTAAATTATGCAGGTTCTGGACTAAGCATGTGACTATAAAACAGTCATTGTTTACATAAATTGCTGAGCATGGATGTAAAAGAACATCGTATTTGCAACAGATACATAATTGAAATGTATTGGCCGAGCATGTAAAATGCTTAGGAGCTGGATGCAGCCCTCGAGTTGACAGTTTGAGGAATTCCACTCTCCCATTGTGATGTCTGTATACGATGCAAATGTCTTACCATTGTAGAATCAAATAAAGCGATAGTTTCTACTATTAAAAAAGTTACCGTTATCGTTATGAAATAGACTTTTTGAAGTACCTCTAAAAGACAAATATTGACACACAAATGCTTTCCACTTCTGCAGCTGAAGAAGCAGGTTCTGTATTGAACCTTGAAAACTAGTCCTGCCCAAGTGTATGAATATTACTTTGATACTTGTTGTTTTAGCTCCTCCAGTAATCGACAAATACTATATTATGTAGATTAATCGGTCTATAACTGACTGCAAGTATTTTTTTTTCTCAGTTTCGTATGTGCTTTGCTACATTGAGTCAGTCGTAACGTTACGTTTTAATTTCAATTAGGATTCACTGCATTTTGAGATGTTTCAAATGAGCAAGGAAGTCCTACAATTTTTTTTAATACGGAATTCATATGCATTCAATTGTTACAGCCTCATTTAATAGTAAATTACATATTCAAGTCACCACATATTTTCCAATCATTACAATAAATCGAATTTCGGGAATCTGAATAAAATAAATAACTTCTGGTAATTTTCTCGAAATTCGGAAACATTCGCTAATAATATGATTCGGAAAATTTGCGACCTGATTTACCTATAGAAAACTTTAAATAATTATTCTATGATCATAGTTTTCAACAAAACCGTCTCTTACCTTTACGGTTACATGTTTTGGCCAAGTTTCTGGATCCTTAATTCTAAAATCCGAAGTTTCACGTATTTCAAAATCAAAATTGAAGATTTTATTAACTGTAACTTCCGGTGACATTATTGAGAGGCTAGTTTCTTCTTCCTTCGGTACTGTATTAGTGTGTTCGGACTTGTGCTCTTCGTTCTTCGTCTCGTCCTTATTTGAAGCAGAGATGCCAGAATTGGTTGCTTTGTCAAACTTGGTTTTTTAACAAACTACATTTTTTTAAACTTTGTTTTAGTGGTGATATTGCTGAATTGAGAAACTCCTACCACCAACCTTTCGAGAGGACTTTCGGCTCACTGAGGATTTTGAGTGCCTCCCGTGCCGCACAGATACTGGACTATTACAAACATGCATGCTTTCTCCGGGGTTCGAACCCAGGCTCCTTACGGCATTTAGCGTCGCTAACCACTTTATTGCTAGTATCAAAGTTTGCAATATGTAAGTAATATATGCACTGCATAGATGTCATATGTATAGAAGTAATAAGCTTTTTAGTAGCGATGTTTTGCTGCTTGCAACTCTAATGATTTTTTATTGTAAACTTTCTTGGCGTATTTATGCAATTAAAAGGCCCGTCAGAAAAATGCCTATAGTGTAAAATATAATTTTATACTTATACAGAGCTAAGCATTCATTCTCAAGTGTTGTACTGTATCTGAATGCAGTATTGTATGTGTAACTGTTAAGAACTTGCTAAGGAACCTAACCTATTATTGCTTAATATTTTGGTATCAGTTTATTTACGTATATTATTGCACCTTTTTGTTAGTTTCAGAATATTTAATTTATTAATTTTTGTCTAGTGTATAGCAGCGTTAAACCTGATGTTTGTAAGCCCCATGTAAGCTTAAATTATCTTAATAGGGTACATGTGTGTGCGCGTATGTATGCTTTGTTTTCTTGTGTACATTTATGTAGATATGTATGTATAAGTATGCATTTGTGCTTGTGCATTAAAATTTTCTATTTTTGTTGTGTTATGTAGTAAATGTATTTTTGTTGTGTAATGTAGTAGTGTTTAAAGGTATTGCATAGCAGTGAATAACGCTTTGAATAATAACGGTTTGCATTAGACGGAATTCCAATCTATGCATCATATTTAACTTTGCCTTAGGCAGAGCCACGTACACATACTCATTTGTTGCATAGTATTTATTGTAATTATATTTAATGTGTACGTAATATTCTCTGGAATAACATATTTTATGTTCAGCATTATGTGGTGTAAAGTGACAGGAATAGACAGTATATAATTTATATTTCATGAAACACAAGAACTACTCAGTTGCTGAGTAGAGTGTAACTTGATACTTCATGTTTAAGATAATTAATTACTAGACATGTGAATTCTTGTAAGTGTATCAGTGTATTCTGTTACGCTCTGTGATTGTAGTCTTCTTCAAATGCCTTGTTTGCACATGTATATATTTCGTTTTTGCATTTAATAAATGCCGTCTGGCAATTAGAGATTAACTCCTGCTGCTAACCAAGTCTGCATGGATATTTCTAGTATACCCAGGTCGGGAGCCAAATTAGAGGTTTACAGTCGCTAACCGCTATCCCGGTTGGGCGGTCCTACATGCCCACCTGTTATAATTGGAAGCATAATCGACACGTATTCGAGAGGTCTAGGCTTCGATTCCTGGTAAGGGCATTGCACATTTTTCCTGTCTCCTGCTTAAAAATAGCCTAATGACTATCCTTTTTTTCTGTACATGATTTGAATTTAGTATCGAAATAATACTTTTAATGTATACTAAAACTTCATTGTATATGATAATACGTATATTTCTAAAAAAATTTTTTCTTTCAAAATCTTTATCTTGTGATTTTACCTCAGCATATCTTTATACGTATCCTTTTAATAACAAAAGACTAAACATGGAAACTATCGCAGCTTGTATAATCGCTACCTCTGAACAATATATGCGAAAATTGATAAGGGTGTCGTCAAAATATAGATTAACTCCACCTAATTTGCTTATTATATTAATTCAGAAATTTTCATATTGCAAGCACTTAACCTCGTGAGCTCCTTTATGCACTGCAATGGTTTGAGATTGAGAAAAATTTTCTTTACTGAAAGCTACCGACTTGCCTGAGAAAAATCAATTTTTGCAAAATAAATACTTTCTTTTGTATTTTATATTAGATAATTATTGATTTACATCAGAAATAAGATACAGATGATCTTTCACTGGATATTTAGATCACTGGATTAGTATCACTGGATAGCGATTTTAGAACACTTAACCATTTAGAGCAACGAAAGGGAAAGCAGAAAGAATAGTACTATATGAACAAAGGCAAAAGCTTGCTTGTTACTTTAAGCCATATAAAATTAGGCTTGTTAATTTATTCCCATATTTTAAATTTTAATTTCAATGATTTATTTGAATTGAAATAGAAATGGGTTAAGTTTTTAGACGTATGAAATAAAATTTCATTATTCACTCTTATCAGAAAACGTTTCGTTTTATTAATTTTTTTAAGGAAATGGGAATGAATTTTAACAGCATTTGTTGAAACATACGGTAAATGAAAAAACAGGATTCTGTGATTTACGTTCACGTTTTCAAAAGAATATCTACTAATTACGATATTTGTTTGATAATTTTACTAATTTTAGCTTATTAATGCATCATAACTTATTTATATTCGCTTAAACAATTACTTACTAGATATTAGTTTACAAAAATCTTTTTGGAAGAAATTTCTGCAACATTTAAACCAAAGAATTTGACAGCATGACATCAGCCAAAAACTAACTAAACGGGACGCATATAAGCATTCTGTATCACGCCACGCGCATAAGGAAAAATCCGTACTTATGACTGGACATATTTTTCGATGACATCATTTTCTCTTGGCGTAATAATGTTTAGGTGGGAGTCTTACAGTTTTGTTTTCGTTGAATGACGAGCATGAGAGATACGAAAGCGTGAAAATTATCATTTGTATTCTTTGAATAGTTGCAAGACGAAAAAACTGACATGCAGTCTTTTGCAGATAGCATCCTGTTTATGGAATAATAAAATCCTTCAAAGATGGTGTTAATATCAGAAGAAATCTTAAATGCTTAGATTATACTAGCGGAAGTGCCTGTTGGCAGTTAAGTTAGATTGAGAGGATTGTATCTAAAAACAGACAGGAAGATACCGCTGTAATTCTTCTCTAATAACGATGCAAAAAATTGCTCCTAATGAAGAGGAACATGAGTTTGATCACTTTGAAATCAATAGTCAAAATCTACGCCAGGATAAATTTGCTTTTTTCCCTAGTTATAATATTTTCCTGATGCTTTAGACAGAAATTTTTGTTATAATGAATAAGTAAAAATTTCAAATGAAGGAAATTAACAAAATATCTTCTTCATGCAATTAATTATAAAATAGCAATCTTTTCTGTCTTTAATGTTTCAGATTTGCGAACATCATTTCAGGGAATGTGATATTGAAAGAGAAACAAGCGCTTACGATGAGAAAGCAGTGAAAAAAATTACCGTTCGTTTACAACGCGTAAGGCTAAAGAACAATGCTAGACCTTCAATCTTTCCAGGTTGCCCATCATACTTAATAGTGCAAATTCTGAGAGAGAAGTCAGAAGCGTTATCGCATGAAAAACGAACAGCTGCTGTCAGCGATTGAAGAAAGTTAAATATTTGAAGAAAAAGAAGACAGCAGAAATGTTTTTTTCAACCTATGTTGAATTCCAGAAATGCCTGAATGAACACAATATTCCTGTTTATTGGACAATTTTAAAATTTGAACACTGCACAATATTTGCAAATATTACTACCCATTCAGTATCCAGCATATCATTTTCAGTGGTGGTAAATTTAGATCTTCAGTTGACAGCATTTGCAAATGGGATAGAAGTAAAATCTTGTACTCCATATAAATTGCTATTCCACTCCAAAAGCACTCTTGAAATATTGAAAATCCTGGAATACGTACAAAACTTAAATGCAAAAGAAACTTCTGATGATATAATAAGTTTCGTACAACAAATAGTAGAACATATTGAAGGCGCATCTGAAAGTAACGCTTTGGCATTTCTTCTAGAGCAACTACATCTTTTGAAGTTGCAGAAATAGCAGAGACGTTATTCTCCGCCAACACTCATTTTTGAAACTTTAAAGTATTCGATATCACTCCACGCTTATAAATTCCTCAGGCATTCAGGAAATTTGATTTTTCCTCATCCTATAACCATTAAAAAATTATCTGCTGGTTTTAATACTAGTCCATTAAATGAGCAGTTTAAATGTGATTTTCTGAAGTACGTGAATGAAAAATGTTCCGGTTTGAAAGATCACGAAAAGAATGCTTCATTGATGATGGACGAAATACCCTTAAAACCGTATTTCGACTATAAAGGCGGTAATATAGTTGGAATGGCATATGGTAACACTAGTGCTGCAATGAATGCTCATATATTTATGATAAGAAGCTTCTTTCAAGTTACAAAGATGTTGTTCATATACTGCCAGTGAACGGCATAAGAACTATATATATTCATGTTATAATAGCTATTTTATACTGCTAACCGAGTAAGTGGCTGGCTAGATAAGAATAAGTGAGATTAGAAAAATTTTTTTTTTTTTTTTGTCATTAATGTTTTGAGCGACAATAATTCTATTAATAGAAAAGCATTGTCTTTTTTTGCTAACCCACCAAAAATAAGTATAGTATATCCGCATTCCTCTGACAATAATCGACCTATTTTTTTCTTTTTTTTTGTTATTGATGCGGTAAATATACCGAAATGTATCCGGAACAACTGGCTTAATCACTGCAATAATAGCCAATGCATGTTTTATCCAAAATTTGATGAAGAAGATTATTTACAAAGACAAACAGCATCACTTTCTACTTTAAAAAAATGCATCAGTTGGAACATTCATGTTTGATTAAATTCAGTTACGGATTGACACTAAAAGCTGTAAATCCATCTAATTTAGAGCGTCAAAATGAAAAACTTTAATATAAATATATTTAACTTATATTTAATTTTAAATTTAATATTTATATTGTTATATTATATAATAACCAAATATATTTAACGATAACGTGATTTGTGGACTTTTAGAGCTTGGTGAGAGACATAATCTCGATTTTTATAAAGAAACTTCTTCATATATTGACTTAATTTGCAAGTGGTGATGCGTAGTTAATGTGAAAACTCCATCGAAAGGAATACACCTCATAAATATTTTTATGAGCCCTCTAACGCTGACACCACATGATGAAAATGTAATATTTTTGAATAAATTTATTCACTGGTTGGACATCTGAAAGGATTCAGGTAATAGAACTGGTACTTTAACAAAAGAAATTCACGCAGCTCTTACCCATACCACACTCGCCTTATTAGAAATGGCAAATTACTGCATAAATGAATTAAAATTCAAATATTTTTTAACTGGGAAAGTGCAAACTGATTGTTTGGAAAATCGCTTTGGCAAATACAGAATGCTTTCAGGTTCGCAGTACAGCATTTCTATACGGCAAGTATTTGAATCAGAATCCAAACCTAGATTGCAGAATTCGTTGCCCTTAATTGAAGTGTGTATGGGAAACTATGTGTTAAAAAATTTGACACTGAAAATGTGTGGGAAGATTTAGAGCAAGAAGAGGATGTAACTATTTCAATTCATGTGCATGAAAGTGATTTTTTACAGTTAACAACAGTTTTACCTATATTAACTTATCTTGGAGGCTATTGTGCATTTACAGTGTGCGAAACATTAAAATGCAACTCATGCAAAAACCAATTAACTATGGATAAAGAAATGGACTGTGATAATACCTACAGATTTATACCAAGTTTAGAGAGAGGCGGTTTACTTTTTCCAAATCCAGACGTTGTAAAAATTGTAGTTGCTCTTACATTATAGTTAAAAAATTAGTTTCATCTGAACATGAACAATCATTTTTAAAAAATACAAAATCAGAGGTATTTACTTTGTTCAATTACTATAAATCAATTAAGCTCTTCAGAAATCTTTGATCATTTAGATATATGTTTGTCAGGACATTATGCTGAGGACATTATTCAAAAAATTGCTTGGGTTTGTTCGAAATTTTCCTAAAAAATTATTGTTTTACAAGAAATGATGTAACTAGAAAGAACTCTAAAAAACGAAAACTTCAAACTCTTCAAAATATCAGCGTGTTGCCCAACTTACCTTAATGTGCATATAACATTGGCTTTGATAAACTGATTTAAACACGTTATTGTAATGGATATCAATTTATTGCTTTACTATATTTTATACATTTATTTTTTGTTTGTTTGCTTCTTCCATAGTTTTATTTTTTCTGATCTCTAGTGCAGGTTATTTCTTGCAGTTTTTTATTTCCCGTACTGTAGCTTTAATTTTGTTAATGCCTTGTAAAATTTATTTCATACAATTTTTTAACACTACTGATAGTGTGGTATAGTCTATCCCATATACACGAAATGATAAATAATATCAATTAATTTATAAATATATTTATAATCACGATAACTGCAATATAAATACATAAAATTACTGTAGATCCTTTAACAGTATTTACTATGCTAGGCATAATGAAGGATTTTACATGCCAAAAGGGACATTATTCAGTAAAATTTTTGATGACTTGCATGCAGTTCTTTATGAATATTTTAGAAGTAACTTCGAGGTAATAAATAAGGTAAATAAAGGTACGATATTTATAGAATACAATTTCAGCATAAAACTGTAATTTGAAATAGCCATTTACTGCATAAATATTTGTGTCAGAAGCTCTGAATCTTTGAAGTTTTTAAATTCAATGTGAAACGTCTGAATGTTAATTATGTTTCCTATGACAGTTCATTAAAACTGCTCAACAAATTTATATTGATAAAAAATGTTCTGCACAATTTGAGCTAAATAAAGGTTAAAGAAGGATTGCTTGTTAACTTCTGATAATTTGTAATACTTGTTTATTTAACACAAACAATTATTTTAAAAATATTTAAGAGTTTGTTTAGATTACTGACAAAATATTGTATACTATTTGTTTCATTTATTTATATTTAGTTTATTAATTCCTTAGAATTATTTATTAATTAAAAACATGCTCCTTTTTTTTACTGGAGCACTTGAAAATAAATTTCAATGTCATTTTGATTAGAATATTTTGTTTGAAAAGAATTGGTTAAAAGGGAAAAATGCAAAAGAAGTAAAACTCAGTTTTAATTTCATTTAAATAATAGCCGTAATAAATTATGCAAATCAATGTCAATTCATTCTGAAATTTACAAAATGAATATGAAATATGAAATCATAAAAACTGCATGCATATATCTCATAACATCACTTCAATGGAAAAATTTCATGTGTTTACTCAAAAGGAATTTTGATTAGTTTTTTTTTTTAAATACATTGGAAGAGAAAATTACCCATAAGTGTTTGAAAATCATCTAGTAATAATAATCGGCAAAGAGAGAAAATTAGATTTGTATTTTTTCATCATATTTTCTGTATCTTTTAGTGTAATTAAAAAAACTTAGAAAACTTCCCGGTATAAAGCATAAGATTTCAGTTTTAAAATTTCATGTCAAATTTTACTATAAATTATAAATCGTGAATACTAAATAAAATAAGTAGAAAATAAGCAGGAGTTAAGTAAATAAACATGCAAAGGAAGGTATAGAAAGGAGCAGAGTCATAAGCAACCGGTCTTCTGCTGTGACGTCGGTGTCCGCCGATAACATCGCGGCAAAAACACCGCGGACGAAACTTCACGAAGAAAATAACGCAAGGCGAAAACGTCGTGCTACAAAACATTGTGAGAGAAAAAACAAAGAGAAAACGTGGCAGTTCTAAAACATCTTGGTACAAAATATCGTCGTCGAAAATAAAGCGGTTCAAAAACTTCGCAGTTTAAAAACATTCTCGTCGAAAATATGGTGGTAAAAAATAAAGTAACTACAGTTCATTGCATGACGATAACATCGCAGACATGCTTTTTTTTTCAGGCTTTAATAGTTGTAAATGGATATTTTCGTAATGATTTGTGAGCGTAAGATGGAAAGAAGGATAATTTCTATTTTCATATTTTTTATTAACTAATAAATTTTTGCTGAAAAAGTAAGAAGGAAACTTAAGCATAGAAAATTAAAGTAACTTATAGCACTTAATTTTAAACTGACATAGTTAACTAACAATGGTCATTAATAAATCATTTTGTATAAAGTTTTTACTGGTAATTTTTCAAGAAAAGTACAAACTAAAAAAGATTAGAAAAAAGAACTGCATGACCTTATCTATAAAAGAATTGCTAATTATGAGAATATTTTCTTCACTTTTGTTAATCTGATACTCTTATAGTGAAAATTATTTCTTCTTTTGTTTCAGTTTATTCTTAAACTGTCATTAAAATTTTCATGCACATCGTGCAGTCAGTTACTTGGCTGTCGATTTGATAGTTATGATGGAAGTCAGCTATATAATATTTAAGTAGGGTTTGGATTTCTTAGTTTACGCCAAAGCGCCCTATGGCTATCTGCCTAAGGCGTGGGATTCCTTTGTGGAGTACATTCTCAGAAACTGGTTCATATGCACAGTATACTTTAGGAAAATCACGAAAAACTTCATGCTTCCTTCTTTTTCTTTTTTCCCCCTTTTCTTTCCTTTTTTTTTTCTTTTTCAGAAATAATACTTGCAGTGAATCGTCTTGGTGACTATTTTCCTAAGACGAACAGTGCTTTTGAGAACAATAAGCATAGGTTTTAATCAATACGCGAGTTTACCACATCCACACAAGATTAAAAAGGTATGGAATTTTGAGTGCTCGCTTTCAATAGGATTGCTTTCATTTACTTTTAGATTTAGACATTTCTTATAAGCACTTTAAAAGCATTATTTAATCTTTCATATACATTTTGTTCGAAAACTTTGTAGTTACTTATTGAACTTAGAGTGACCAATTTCCTAAGACAATTTTTAATGTAATTCTTCGGTGTTTCTGAATTTTCAGAATATCTTAAATTATGAATATATAAATTTCAGATCATCTTAAAATTTCGCCAGAAATCTGTAGCGAAATTAAAATTAATATTTCTGAGTGAGATTCTATTTTGTGGCGATTCTTTGTCCTCGGAATTCTTTACCTAACAACTTTGAAGTGACTAATGTTTCTTGTAATTTTTTAATTAAAGATAAAATTTAATGAAATAAAAATTTAATCAAATTTCCCTTAAATAGTTTTCAAGGATAAAAAATGCATATATTTTACACTGACTTTTATTTTCAATGACTGAAACGTTTCACGTACAATTTTTTGTACTTAAATGACAAAATGTTTGGAATAAGAAAATGTCATTTTTTATGTATCATTTTAAATCCTTTAGAAACTTATGATTCTGAATATCAACCATAACTAAATTTCAAAATCTGAGTTCTCTTCGTGCTTGATTATTTTTTAATTAAAGTAATCAGAAAGAATATTTTTTCAATAAAATGAAAGTATTTCGTGCTTCTACGCATTAAACTATTGGAAAAGGATATCTTTAAAGAAGGTATGTTAATTTCCATATTTTACGTTTTAAATCAAACAAAAATATCTTTTTGTTTTAATTTTACAAATCTTATAGCTTTTTATTTGTCTGTAATTAAGTGTAATTTTAGTTCCTCAGGTTCTAATAATGAGAAAAGATATAGTGTGAATTAACTAAATCAGTGAGAGGTGAGATTGTTAGGTAAATGTAGAATTCAGTTTATTTAAGTGCACCACTATAAAAAAGAAGTATACTAATAACTTGCCTGATTTCTTTTCCTCAAGGTAAAAATTTTCTTCTTCTTACACTTCCCAACCATAAAAACTCTACTACAATGTTCATTACTGCATCTGCATGTAATATAAGGAACAAAATGTTGCATAAAAGTTTATAACTTCATGGTGGTAACCATTTCTTATACTTCGATGTGCGTTCTCTTTAATATTCATGCAAGACTTAGTATGCTGATTGTGATTCATACTATATATTGATACTTGCATATAATCGAATGACATGCTTTTTTTGGAGTACTATATTGCTGAGACTCCCTCTTTTCTGTTCATTTTATTGTTGCAACATGTTTAATTTTTATATAGTGGCGGTGGTGCAGGAGTGTAAGCAGTTGTATATAGGCCTTATTTTATTTTAAATAGTGTCCTCATTCATTTTAGTATTAATGCATGTTATATGTTAGCGCATATTTCCCACTGAAAATAATATATTATAAAACTCTATTAATATACGTCTTCAACATGTTAAACACCTTTTGGATGTCAGAAACACAATTAATTCAAATAGGCTCATGAATCTATGAATTTTTATGAGCAAAAATTTATAATTTTACATGTTATATAGTACAGAATATCAAAAACAAGGATGTACAAGTTGCCAAAATATAAAATCTTAGAATGAAAGGAAAAACACTTTTTTTTGAGGAGTTAAATACATTTAACAAATGACATTGGGAGAAGATGATTTTGCTGTTTATAATCTAAATAACTAAATAATGAAAATTTAAAAAACTGAAATTGTTTAGCCCTTTCAGTCCCAATTTATTTGTTTGTTTCAGCTAATTTGATTTTTTATCTATTCTTGGTCATTATCACAAATGACACAAATGACGTTGACAGAAATTGACAGTCTGTCACTAAGCCTCTACAGTACAGTCTGTCACTAAGCCTCTATAAGAAGATATGCGCGACAATTTTGTCGTGGGAACAACAGTTCATTTTTTAATAAATCATTTAGTTGCACATTTTATATTCGGTTATTTTATTCATAAGATGAAAGTTTTTCTTTCATTAATAGTAGCATATATTTGTTTTGAAAGAGAAGTGAGATTCAGAATTTGCCTGGAAACTGTAGCAATCTATATGCAAGATGAAAGCAATTAGGAACTTTTCGGGAAAGTAACGATTGAAGCTCTTAGTTCTGAGTATTGAGTTGAAAAACAAGCTGAGCGGCTGAACTCAAGGGGGGAGGGGATGAATTACAATTATACTACTGGGGAAAGTCAGCCGTTAGTCGGCAACCGTGAGATCGGGTGTTTTGATCAAGCTTAACTCCTGGGTTCTGTCCCCTCTGGGCGCTGAAGGCTATTTGATTAATAAAAGACAGATGAAAATTTCAGTCATTACTGGTGATGTTCCTTGTACAGACTGAAATAGCATTTCTTAACTTAATAGTATTTGTATGTTTTACAGCTACCATGCAGTTTAAAAAGAGAACCCAGAAAAGTTTAGAGTTTACCAAACGTGGTTAGATATCTCTTCCTTGTTTGTTTTTGATAAAGCCCTTTGTGCCTCTTTTGCATATATGTATTCATACATGCAGATTTATTTAATTAATATATAATTTCTTTAATGAATTATAATAAAAATACAGATTTAATTGAGATTTTTTTCTTTCTTTTCTCTTTTTTCGGCCAAACTTCACAATACGAATAATGAATAATACAACATTTTAATCTCTTTCCAATAAAATTACATATACACGTAGTTCGATTTAGGAGGCTAAACTCCCTGGTTATACGTATGATAAAAACATCTTAGAGGAACAAGATTTTCTAAAATTAAATATATTTTTTTAGTTATATAAATTTTAAACAGTGTATTTTCAGAACTGTACTATATGCATTTATTTTTTTTATTTCTTTATTATTAAATACTTCTTTAGACCAATAAGGTCACGAAATTTTCACGAAACATGCTTAATCTGTCAAAATAACTTTAAAAATTTTGTGTCCGATCTTCAAACTCAAAAATTATAAAATTTGCTTTTAGAATTTAATATATTTACGGAATAAAACTTTAGTTTTTGTAAATAACGGGAATAATATAAATACGAAGAAGTGAAAAAATATATGTGCCTTACAAATAAATGAAATTGCTATAATGCTTTAAAAGTACTGTGGTTTTGTCCAGTTCCGCTTTTTCCGAAATGTTTCATTAATTCCCCTTCGCTTCCGATTGCCCAACAAACGCACACAGGACTGTCTTACTTTATGTCTCTCGTGTTCACAGCGTCTGTTACTGTACGTTAATCTTAAAAAAAAATTTGTACAAAATGAAATTTAGAATTGTACACAGCCCCTTAACAAATGATATATCTAACATCTGCGGACTTGAAACGGCATCTACGGCTTTACGAATTGGAAATACGATTTGTCCTTTACGACGAACGGTTAAAAAAAGTAATCGATGTAACCTCTACACTGATATACATAGTGCATAATTTTCCAAAGAGCTTAAATTTAAATTTTAGTTTAAATTTATATCTGATAACCCACATAAAACAATCGCATGATTAATTCTATTAATTTCTTTTGTAGAATATTTCACATTTAGTACATCTGTATTGCATATTGCATTAAATGTAAGGCAACTTTCTTATGTAAAAGCTAAATAACGTTAATTAATTTTAAAAGTTATATAAACTTGCGGTGATATTTATGATATTATACTAAATAATTTGCTATAAATTTTGAAAAAGTAAGAAAATAGCTATACATTTTCTAGAAACATTTAATTTTTGCTGGGAACATATTTACTGGAACATTTTTTACAGAATTTTTTCAGGGACATTTTTTTCGAACACTGTGCGTAATAACAATACCGTGTGAAATAAATTTTTGTATGATACTTTTTTATGAAATAATTACAGTTGCCCATTTATCCGCACTTCCTGTTATCTGAGGTAATCCACATTACCGTAAATGGTCGAATTCCACACGATGTAACGAAAACCTAATTAAACAAAACTTAATTAAAAGACTTAATTACTGCAAAACCTACATAAAATATTTATCAGGACAGAAAGTAACACATATTAATTCATTCAGGTTTAAATAACTTCGTCTTGGGTGTTTTTTTTTTCCCGTGCAATTCCCTTCTAAGTTATTTATCCTAGCAGAGTACTTCTTTCTCTTCATCATTGTCTCGGTCCTGTTATTATGATAGAAGTACTTAAATTCTTTATAAAAACGTACTAAAAATAAAAATTGTTAGCAAATAAACGCATTGCACGATCTACATACTACATTTACATATAAATATATAATTAAACAACATGTCTAGAATTTAATTGCACACTTTCGACACATACATTTCGTTTCCGTAAAGAGTGTAATCTCATATCATATGTCTCCTTGTGTACACGATAGTCTAGGTTATTTCAATATGGCAAGGTACACAAAGGCTATTAAGTTTAGAGAAAGGATGCCTCTGATGACGGCTTTCTAAAGGAATTTCACGTTACACATACGCGAAACCAATCATGCAGCCAGCCTCTTCGCCTGAAATGGCATTGCGTTCAAACTCCCAGCATTCAGCGATTTTAACCATTCGGCCACTGATAGGGTTCATCCTTACGGGAAACAAAGATTGCAATTTTCAAATTGAATGCTTCGCGAAACATTTGTTCAAACAAAATTCAATATAAAACAAAAACAAAAAGACTCAATAAAAATGGAAATGCGTCATAAAAATATGAAGAATGACTTTTAGATTTAAATCTCATTTTTGATTTTCCTGGTAGACTCATTTTTAAGTTTCTCAAATAAAAGGTTTTCTTTTAATATTATAGTATAATAGTGGCTGTGATCTACTTACATCTGGTACTCGCTGCTCGACAATACGTGTATAAATATCGATAGAGACCCCGAGGCACGTAATTAATAAAGTACTTCTGATAAAATTCATTTTTCAGATCATTAAAATAGTCCAGTTGTACAAAAAAAATATGACACGGAATGCTTTTTACCACTTTACTTAGAGTATAATATCCTCATATAAAACATCTCAATACTACATAAATAACTAAAACTTGGATGTTGGATTGTCCGAACTGGTTGCCGCTGGAACGTTTAAAGCAACACCGCCGCTTTTTAGTCAGACTTATACAATCCATGGTGTTAAATATGATAATGGGATACCTTCAGTGTATGTATTGATTCCAAACAAGCGTGAAGAAACATATAATAGAGTGTTTACGGTGATAATTTCTTTGGCACTGAATCTGCAGCCCAAAACTGCAATGAGTGATTTTTGAAAGGCTGCCATAAATGCCTTTAAAAATTCCTTTCTGAGTATAATTCAGAGAGTTTTTTTTTTCTTTTCATTTAAGCCAGTGTGTGTATAGAAAAATTCAATCTGCAGGTTTGCAAAGTAAATATGAAACTGATCCGAATTTCGTTTTGGAAATCTCTCAGCTTGCAGCTTTGGCTTTCGTTCCTGCTTCAGATATCATTGAAGCATTGGAACAATTAATATCATCTACTTATTTTGTAAATAATATGAACATCATTCAGCCAATCATAAATTATTTTGAAGATACATGGATTGGTAGATTTACGCGCCGTGGACAACGTCGCAGACCAGTGTTTGACATCCCTCTTTGGAACTGTTATGATGATGTGAAAGATAAAGTCCAAGGACAAATAATGCGGTTGAAGGATGGCATCGCAGATTCAAGGAACTTATGAACGGATGTCATTCAACAGTCTGGAAGTTTACTGATTGCTTAAAAAATTTAAATTGCATAAAAGTTGAACAATATATTGCAGGTCACCATCCACCAGTAAGTAGAAGTTTACAGAGATACATATTTTATATAAATTTTTTATACATTAATTAATTAGGATGTTTAATGTCTGATATAATTATACATGTTGTTATTACTATAGCTTTAATATAATGAGTGGTAATTGCATTATATTTTCCGAAAAATACTATGTTAACGTTTTTGCTCATAGAGTTGATATTTACAATTATACTAGCTTTCATGAATATATGTGAATGATATTTTAACCCATATAATGTGTTTTTATTTAAACCTTTTGGGTAGTATAAATCGAATTTTATTTCATCAGAGAAATTAGGAACGAAAAATGACAATTCCTTGTTCGTTTAAATATTTATTAACTGAAAGGATATGCGAAGCTAAAATTTATTTTGGAAGTTATAAAAAGAATGTTTTAAAAGGAGATTTGATATTAACAATAACGATATTTTTGAAAAATTCCTATCATTCAAAATTTTATTTCGTTTCATTTTTCAATTAATTTATATTTGTGTGAGAAAATGACTGTTGGGTATTTGTTTACAATGGATAAATTTTTAGTTTAATAATCTATCTATATTTTAATAAAATTCAGTAAATTTAATATCATTGTGGCTGCATATAAGACAAAATTTTTAATTTCTGGGCCTTTCTGAAATCATCTTGATCAGGCAGCTTAATATTAAAGAATACGTTAAGATAATTTAGGAGTATTTTTTAACTCGTAAAGCAATGGGGGATATATTTACTTAATTTTATCTCAAATAATGAGATTTGACTTTTAACGCCTTTTCTTGTAACTTACTTTGATATATTAAACTTATACACGTGGGCACATCATATATGAAAGCCCCTTTGGTCTTTCTGAAAGATTTTTAAATGACAAAACTTTTTTATATATGACACCATTATGTTTTGAAACAATACGGTATTTTATTACGTATCTCTGCATATTTAAAAGGGAGAAAAATTGAAAACTAAGGTAAGCGATTTGCTTTTAAATCCCTAAAATGCCTAGGTCATTTTAATTTTGATCGGTACTGATGTATAAAATAATTTTAAAAATAATTTATTATACGACAATAATGTAATTTAACATTAAAAATTCTTAACAGCAGTTTTTCATTTGCTAAACAGAAAACTGTATATAAATGGAAGTTTTATTTGATAACTATGACAGGTATTTAGAGAGTTTCATGTCTTTTTGTAATGGGTAACACTATAAACATCGGTCTTTTGCTACAAAAATATATTCTCAAAATATGCTTAGGGTTTTCAACGTATAGCTTAATGGCAAATATTTTTGAAACAATATTAAATATTAGTTTTAACTTAGGCAGAAATTTCTGCTATGTTTACAGTTTTCTCACGCTCCTAATTTTTTAAATGTATACGATGAAGTATTTATTATTTTTTAATTAATATTTTATAACTTCGTTAATAGATGGTGCATTATTTGCAAAGTTTTGACATAATATCACCTTTTAACGAAATGAAGGAGAGTAAAATTATTGTTTATTCTTAAGCTACGAATTTCGAATAAGGCTGAAATACCCACGTCATATTTTATAAGGGTGCCATTAATATTTTTCGTTATTCAATAACAACTATAAATTTTTATAATTACTTAAAGATCGTAAAAGAGTGGATTATAAAGCAGTGTGTTGAATAAAAATAGTATAATATTAAGAATGGCAAATTTTGATTAAAATATAGATTCAAAATATTATATCCTGACGCAATGCAAAATCTGGAAGTAGCACAGGCTATTGTAAACGAACTTTTTAGGATGCAATTTTGGATATAAATTGATCTGAGAAATGAGTATTAATATGAGGTGATTATGTAATTCAACAAACAATCTCTATACTGCTTCATAAAATAGATGACCAATGATGGGAGTCTTCCTTTATGAAACACTGTGGTTTAGTGATACAAACAAAGTTCGGGCTTAAGTTTGGAAACTAATATAGAGAAAAAGTTAAAAAAAGTCTTTCAAAACTAACAAGTTAGTATAAGGATAGCATGAGGAAAGAATATAAAAACATTTCAGTATATATTCAATGTTTACTTCGCAAATAAGGAAAAAGTTTTCACTGTATGAATAGCACGAGGAAAGACTTTTTCTGTATATGAATGTAAAAAAACTATTTCAGTATAAAAAACCCATTTTACTATGTGAATAGTATAGGGAAATAATTTTTCAGCATATGAATATATCGGAATTTTTAATCAACTTTCGATTTCTTTAAAACACATTAACATTTAAGAACTACTCAATAGAAAAAATACAAATAAACAAAAAGTAAACATATTTAATTAAAATAAAAATGCATTTTTTATTCACGAGAAATATCTTTGACAGGAATTTTTATGTCTGTTATGGAACTTGAAGGGCATCAAAAGAACTTTTAAAATCTGCACTGAGATTGAACTTATTGAGATCTGCACTTTTCAAAGCTTTATTTATTTTACATGTGAAAAGGTTGGTTCGTGTGAAAAAAAGACCTAAAATGAGAAAAGATATATATTTTCTTTACTTTTCAAACGGGAATATCGAAAGCTCCTCAGCTAACTACCTCCTATCCAACCTTTTCCATATTTTAAATGCTTTTTAAAATTATTTGGATGATTAGTCCAGGAGTCACGCCTTTTTAGTGAGCTCGGTCAAGAGTACAGAGTTTGTCAAGTAATTTGATATAAAAAAAAGAAAGCAAAAGAAAAAAAGACAAGAAAGAAAAATAAGTTACTTATACCAGTGTTTTTTTAAAAATAATATTGTAATTATTTGGTAAAATCATATCTTCTTCTATAATGTATATCACATTACTTCATTTTGTTTAAATTGTAGAAGATATTAATGTTAAGCAAAAATTTCAAATTACCCTCGAATGCCACTTCCAGATACTTTTACAACAGGTAAGCAAGCAAACCAAAGGGACCCATTTCTAGGCTTCTCTCCTGCAATTAAGCTCAAACTCTATACATAATTTTTTATAAATTAAAGGAATATTGTAGGAAAACTAGAAATCTTGTTCTTTAAAATTGCTGAATTTATTTGTTCTTTGATGCTGGATTGGAGAAAGAAAATCAAAAATGCAAATTACGTGTGTGTCTTTGAAAGTGAAAATTCATAATTGTGCAAGAAATTCATATTATATTTAATTGTAGGAAGTTATGAAACTAGTATTATTTTCAGTATAAATATAAAGACCTACATTCATTTAAGTCATAAATGTAAAGATCTACATTCATTTAAATCAAACAGATTTATACGTCTGCTTTCTAAACAATAAAATAAATATAACGCAAATATTTTTATATACAAATCAGAAAGACCTTACACAAAGATGTGACCAGATGTCCATTATCCATACTGTTTAAAAGATTTTAAGCATCATAATATTATGCATTTTTGTAAGACTCATAACACTGTAGTTAGCTAGGTCATTAGTGAAACAATCACAGATGACGCAATGCTAAAAAAAAGATTCAAGAATTCTGAATACAGTTGAGAAAATTCATAATTATCTGACTGTTTTATAATTCTACATTTCCTTTGAGCTATAATTTTATAGCAATTCTTAGCTATTACAATTAGGAATATATTAAGTTCCAGAAGCATTTGACACTGATTTATAAGAAATTCAAAGTAATTTAGAGAAACTACTATTTTCTACTTTTATATACATTAGTTTTCAATAACAGGTGTCAGGTGAAAACGGAGCCGGACACCCGGGCGGCTTACATAGACTAATCGGGTATTGTCTGAATCCCACAACTGTTTAGTGTAACACCTCCGGCGTCCCACAAGGAGCGCATGGGGAGTTTATTAAGATGCTACATATGCTGATGAATACATTACACTATATATTTTACATATTGCTACACAGGTATTAAATAACTAAAATATAGATACTAAGTAAATGAAATGTCACAGATAATTACGAATGCTGGAACAGATATTAAATGCTAATGCAGACATTATACAGATACATAGACGATAAATACACTATTACATACTACACAGATATTGAAAAAAAGTTTGACGCAGCTTCTAAATATTAACGCAAGTAGTTACACAAATCCATAGATACTGAATACACTAGAACGTACTACACAGATACTAGATACGGGTATAGATCTCAGATACTATATTATAATGATAAATAAATGCTATATACATTATTATTTACTACACAGATATTAAATACGAATGCAGATACAGATTCTAAATACTAATGAAAGATATTACTCAGATATACGGACACTAGCGCAGATTTACAGATTCCATAAGCTACGAAAGAACTCAGATATACAAATACTAAATACGCTATTAAACAGATATTAAGTACGAAAATACTGATGCAAGTCTTTACACAAATACACAGATACTGAATAGACTACTCCTTACTACACAGATACTGAATACACGATTTCATACTACACAGATACTGAATACACGATTAAATACCACACAGATACTAAATACACTACTCCATACTATACAGATACTAAATACACTACTCCATACTACACAGATACTAAATACTGATACAGATACACAGATACTAAAATATACTGATAAACAGATACTATATACATTATTGAGGATTTCCTAGAAATTCTGGTCCAGTTTAATGGAAAATTAGTGCACAAAATTCAATTCCTATTTTTCGTACGAAAATCATAGCGCTAAATATCCATAGAAATAATTCAGTATGAAAATCATTCCCCTTCTATGATGAAACTGAAACATTCGAAAGTTATTGCAAAAGTAGCATTCAAGAAGAAAAATGATTGTGTCACAGGATCACTGCGAATTCGTAAATATTACTAATATGCATAATTATAATATATAATGAATGCAGTAAGGACTACTAAATACAGACAATATACAAACCGAGTAAGGACTATATGTACACCTCTTATACACGCACCATCACCACTACACTTTATATAAAAATTAGTCATGTTGCACCAATAAAATGCGGATAATTTTTTTCTTTCTTTTCTTTTTTTTTTCTTCTTTAAGCAATCTAGCTTTTTTACTCCCTGTGAGGTGTAATGTAAAATGTTTTACCTTGAGGTAAAGAAATCAGAAAAGTTATTAGTATATTTATTGTTTAACTAAAACTACAGTTAATTACAGATAAAAAAATTAAAACATGAAGATATTTTTGTTGGATTAAAAACGTAAACTATGGAAATTAACATGACTTCTTTCTCTTCTCTTGTCTTCTTTATCCTTTTCCAATAGTTTAATGTGTAGAAGCACGAAATACTTTCATTTTATTGAAAAAATATTCTTTCTGATTACATTAATTAAAAAATAATCAAGCACGAAGTGAACTCGGATTTTAAAATTTAGTTATGGTTGATATTCAGAATCAGAAGTTTCTAAAGGATTTAAAATGATACATAAAAAATGGCATTTTCTTATTCCAAACATTTTATCATTCAAGTACAAAAAATTGTACGTGAAACGTACAATTTTTGAAAATAAAAGTCAATGTAAAATATAAGCATTTTTTATCCTTGAAAACTATTTAAGGGAAATTTGATTAAATTTTTATTTCATTAAATTTTATCTTTAATTAAAAATTTACAAGAAAAATTAGTCACTTCAAAGTTGTTAGGTAAAGAATTCTGAGGACAAAGAATCGCCACAAAATAGAATCTCACTCAGAAATATTAATTTTAATTTCGCTACAGATTTCTGGCGCGCATAAATTAAGATATTCTGAAATTCAGAAACACCGAAGAATTACATTAAAAATTGTCTTAGGAAATTGATCACTGTGAGTTCAATAAGTAACTACAAAGTTTTCGAATAAAATGTATATGAAAGATTAAATAATACTTTTAAAGTGCTTATAAGAAATGTCTAAATCTAAAAGTAAATGTAAGCAATCCCATTGAAAGCGAGCACTAAAAATTCCATTTCTTTTTAATCTTGTCTGGATGTGGTAAACTCGCGTATTGATTAAAACCTATGCTTATTGTTCTCAAAAGCACTGTTCGTCTTAGGAAGATAGTCACCAAGAAGGTTCACTGCAAGGATTATTTCGAAGAAAAAAAATGAATAGAAAAGAAAAAAAAAAAAAAGGAAAAGAAAGAAGCATGAAGATTTTCATGATTTTCCTAAAGTATACTGTGCATATGAACCAGTTTCTGAGAATGTACTCCACAAAGGAATCCCACGCCTTAGGCAGATAGCCATAGGGCGCTTTGGTGTAAACTAAGAAATCCAAACCCTACTTAAATATTATATAGCTGACTTTCATCATAACTATCAAATCGACAGCCAAGCAACTGACTGCACGATGTGCATGAAAATTTTAATGACAGTTTAAGAATAAACTGAAACAAAAGAAGAAATAATTTTCACTATAAGAGTATCAGATTAACAAAAGTGAAGAAAATAATCTCATGATTAACTTAGCAATTCTTTTATAGATAAGGTCATGCAGTTCTTTTTTCTAATCTTTTTTTAGTTTGTACTTTTCATGAAAAATTACCAGTAAAAACTTTATACAAAATGATTTATTAATGACCTTTGATAGTTAACTATGCCAGTTTTAAATTAAGTGCTATAAGTTGCTTTAATTTTCTATGCTTAAGTTTCCTTCTTACTTTTTCAGCAAAAATTTATTAGTTAATAAAAAATATGAAAATAGAAATTATCCTTCTTTCCATCTTACGCTCAGAAATCATTATGGAAATATACATTTACAATTATTAAATCCTGAAAAAAGCATGTCTGCGATGTTATCGTCATGCAATGATTTGTAGGTACTTTATTTTTTCCTTTACCTTTTTTTCCTTTATTACCCTTTATTTGCTTATCGATTTTACAAACGTACCCAAACTTCGAGATAGAAAGACTAACTACTTTTGGTCTGAACGTAAAAGAATATAAGACTACTAAGTAACTAAAATTTAAATAAGAGCTAACTTTTAATATATTACTCAGATGACTAGTACTAAGACTGGCCTTTTAAATTACTACGGTTGTAGTACGCAAACTGCGGAAAACTACAATATGTCTTTAACTTTCAAGAGGGTTAAACTTCTGGCCTCAAAGGCGGACAGTAACTGATGGCCAGCTCGCGTGAAACTCGTAGCAAAAGGGCTCTCTCTTCTTCCTCCTTCAAACTCTCTTGGCAAAAAGCCACAACTTAAATACTTAGGCGTTAGCAAGTACAATTTGCATAAACATATTCACGCGTTAATTCTGAGCGGAAGTGGAAAGTAAGAGATGATATTAAAGTTTTAAAATAAAATAAACGTTATTTAAACTTAAGATCCATACAAACTCCTGCTTATTTCCTACTTATTTTATTTAGTATTCTCGATTTATAACTTATAGTAAAATTTGATATGAAATTTTAAAACTGAAATCTTATGCTTTATACCAGGAAGACGGGAAGTTTTCTAAGTTTTTTTAATTACACTAATAAATACAGAAAATATGATGAATAAATATAAATCTAACTTTCTCTCTTTGCCGATTATCATTACTAGATGATTAATAAAGTCTTATGGGTAATTTTCTCTTCCAATGTATTTGAAGTAAACTAATCAAAATTTATTTTGAGTAAACAGATGAATTGTTTCCAGTGAAGTGATGTTATCAGATATGTACATGCAGTTTTATATGATTTCATATTTCATATTCATTTTGTAAATTTCAGAATGAATTGACATTGATTTGCATAATTTATTACGGCTATTATTTAAATGAAATTAAAACTGATCTTTACTTCTTTTTCATTTTTCTCTTTTAACCAATTCCTTTCAAACAAAATATTCTAATCTAAATGACAGCGAAGTTTTTTTTTTCAAGTGAATAAAATTTTGCTCAAAAAAAAGGAGCATGTATTTAATTAATAAATAATTCTAATTAATTAATAAACTAAATATAAATAAATGAAACAAGTAGTATATAATATTTTGTCAGTAATCTAAACAAACTCTGAAATATTTTTAAAATAATTGTTTGTGTTAAATAAACAAGTATTGCAAATTACCAGCAGTTAACAAGCAATCATTCTTTAACCTTTATTTAGCTCAGATTGTGCAGAACATTTTTCATCAATATAAATTTGTTGAACGGTTTGACTGAACTTTCATAGGAAACATAATTAACATTCAGACGTTTCACATTGAATTTAAAAACTCCAAAGATTCAGGCCTTCTGACACAAATATTTATGCAGTAAATGGCTATTTCAAATTCATTCACGTACACGCAGACGCGCACGCGGACGCGCACGCACGCGCACACGTACGCACACACGCGCGCACAATCAATTTTAATCAAGTCATCATAAAATGTTACTGAATAATGTTCCTTTTGGCATGTAAAATCCTTGATTATGCCTAGCATAGTAAATACTGTTAAAAGATCGACAGTATTTTTATGTTCTTGTAATGCAGTTATCGTGATTTGTAAATTAATATATTTGTAAATTAATTGATATTATTCATCATTTTGTATATATGGGATGGACTATACCACACAACCAGTAGTGTTAAAAAATTGTATGAAATAAATTTTACACTTTAAACTTAATTTTAAACTGCGATGTTTTCTCCTTGCTTTCGTTTCTCCCACGATGTTTTGTAGCACGACGTTTTCGCCTTGCCTTGTTTTCTCCACGACGTTTTCGTCCGCAATATTTTCGTCTATAACCGTGACGTCACGCCGTCGTGCTCAGGCTTAGTGTAAGCTATCTAGAAGGTGTTGGTTTTACTAGCCGTATTTATTTCTAACAAAATCAGAGAACTTATTCTAAAATTTCAGGTAAGTTATGTTAAATCTCTTAAATTATTTAACAATGAAATATACAATGAATATGTAGAGAAAATATATTGGAATTATTTGCCATTCTTTTTCATATAAGAATTGCCATAATACTTTTAATACTTATATTGTAGTATGAAATAATTTAATTTTTAAAATATCTAATGTTTTTTACCTTATTAATGAATACAATGGTTATAAGAATTAAATAACTGTAGTATTAAAGAGTAACATTTGAACGCGTTTTTAGCACTGAATGGACACTTGCTTATGTAATCTTCCATTTTTAATTTTTCATTTTATGAACTAGGTTTTGAAAAAATTCTAAGGGAATCTTACTAATTCAAATCAAATAATTGCTACGCTTGTATTTAACTCTTATGTTTGAATAAATATAAGCTCTGAAAAATCATCAAAACTTTATTTCAGAAATAATACTTTCTCTGCATATAATTTTGTGCATTCTAATATAATTGGATTGATTACTGAGAATGCTTGTAAAGTTGAAACGGCGTTTAAATGGTAAAGAAATAAGGTACCCAATGAGAGAGAGAAAGAGAGAGACGGGAACGTACAGTGAATGCATTGTTTTCGTTAAATATGAAAGCAGATTTATTATGCGAAATAAATTTTGAAACTTTGATCAAAGAATTTTCAATTTTAAAAAGTAGAAGAAAGTATTTTAAAACATAAATTTAAATGATCCTTTTTAAATAATAAATATCGCCTGAACACAATTTTTAAGATTGAAAAGTTCAAGATCTAGAAAACCTAAATATTTACATTAATAATGAATAATATTAATAACAACGATCGGATCATAATAATAATAATTTAATTTTTCTTGTTACAGCATCTAAAAATAAAAACAGTAAGAGAAAGTAGGGCTTCGTATCAAAATAAAAGAAAAGTCAAGGAAGAAAATAATAAAAAAAAAGAAGGGGCTATCCTAAAATACGTGAAAGTTCCTATTTCCAAAACGCCAGACTCATCCACTTCGGATGTCAATTCTTCCGATTTTATTGCTGATGCTGTTGAAAACCAAAAAGCTGAAGTAATGCTAGAACGTTACACTGATGTTTGGGTACCTGTATTTCATTCTTCGAGTTTGTCAGCTTCATAGGCTCCTGTTGTAGATGCGAAGGTTGCAGCACCCAATCGAATTCCAACAACGTCTACTAAATTTGAACCTGTATCGGTATGTTGAACTATAGTTATTGATAGCTCTGAGAGTGAGACTGATGAAGCACTGACATAGCTGACATAAGCTTCTACGCAGTACAGGAATTTAGATGATGTTGGAAAATGGCCTGAACATATAAATGAAAACATGAGATTGCTACTTGTGCAACGAGGTCCGGAGGTTGTACAGCACATGAACACTAATTTCACTAAAGTGTCAACAATGTTACAATCAGACACGAATTATACTGCACCGGATGGAGTTACGAGGTGTCTAACGCGAGAACGGTTTTATCGCACATTAACTAATGGAGAAAAAGTGTGACGTACTTGGATGGCTTATTCTTCTTCTAAAGCATTATTATTTTGCTTTTGTTGTCGTTTGTTTGATCACACAAACACACCGAGTGAATCAAAATTTTGCTCATCTAATGGATTTAAAAATCGGCAGAAACTAAATCACAAAGTAGACAACCACGAATCAAGTGCTCAACACAACCAAAATTTTTGCAAATGGGGAAGGAGTTAGAAACCAGACTTCAAAAACGACAGACTACTGATAAAACATTATATGTTGAGGCAAAGGAAACAAAAAAGTGGGAAGAATGTTTGATATAATTAAATTCCTAGCGAAACAGAATTTGGCTTTTCGTGGCCACAAAGAAGACAATGCCAGCGCAAATAGAGTCAACTTTTTAGAACTGGTGCATCTCCTTGCAAAGCACGATCTAGTACTTCGAGAACACCTTGTGCGCAGGAAAATGGATCCAAAAAATTCAGTCACGTATATGTCCCCGCAAATTCAAAATGAGTTCATTGGAATTTTAGGAGATAAGGTTCTATAACAAGTTATCTGTCAAGTACAAAAGGCCAAATATTATTCTATTATATTACATAGCACTCCAGATATTTCACATAACGATCAAAGGAGACAAGTTGTGCGATATGTAAAAACTGAAAATCAGAAAGTAGAAGTGCAGGAATCTTTTCTAGATTTCATTGAAACAAGAAATAAAACTGCTGAAGTTATTTTTGACATGATTTTAAGTAAGCTTAAAGCTGATGGCCTTGATATAATGGACTGCAGAGGTCAAACATATGATAATGTTGCTGTTATGGCTGGAAACACACAGAAGTGCAACAAAGTCTCAAAGACATAAATCCTAATGCCGAATTTGTACCTCGCTCAAACCATTCGCCAAACCTGGTTTGTTTACATGCTGCTTCAATCGAAACCAATTCTGTAACTTTTTTCGGCACTTTAGAACGTTGTTATGCATTCTTTTCCATGTCAACACACCGATGGGACATTCTAATTGCTGCTACAGGTAAGGCATTAAAAAGAATTCAGGATACACGATGGAGCGCAAGAACTGAAGCGGCAGATATGGCATGAAGCCACTATAAGCTTATTTTGACTGCTCTAGAAAAATTGACCGAGGCAAGCGAAAACTTAAGCATTCGAACAGACGCAGGAACTTTGTTAGTCGCAATGGAATCATTTTCTTTTTTATGTTTTTAGGGCCTCTGGAAACCTGTACTGCATGACGTGAATGATGCCCAAATTTATTTACAAACACAGGGATTCAACGTGCATCAATGTGCCAAAAAAATAAGTGCTTTGCAGGCACTGCTCACAGAGAAACGAAGTGATTTGCTAGAGAGTGCTATGAGTTATGCCAAAAATTTGTGTGAAGACCTTGGCATTTTAATGGAACCGCCCGGACGAATAAGGAGGAAGCATATTTTTGACGACGGAAGTAAAGATGCAGTTTTGTCCCACGAAAACGAGTTGAGAAGAAAGTTGTTTTCATCGCTGGATAAGGTAACTGCAGAAATTCATGAGAGGTTTCAGCAGCTATGGAATTTGTCGAACAAATTTGCTTTTCTTACACTATCGAAACTACTGGTTGTTGAAGACCAGGATTTCAATTTAGAACACGTGTCTCATGACATTGACAAAGAAGAGTTCAAGCTCGAACGCGTGCGGCTAAAGAGTTTTGTTGTTGCTACGGGCAATAAAAATGAATGCATGAATTCAAGCCCGCTTGATGTGTTAAAGTTTATTGTGTAATTTAAGCTGGAAGTTTCCCTGCCTAATATAATAATACTGCTTCGAATATTCCTCACAAATGACATAAGCAATGTCAGCTGTGAGAGAAGCTTCTCTAAACTGAAGATAACCAAAAATTATTTACGATCGACAATGAGTACATCTGTTTTGGCTATTGAGCATGAAATGACTGATTCAATCAATGTTGATAGTGCTATTAAAGATTTTGCTATGGGAAAAAGTATAAAACTGAAAATTTAAATTAAGAAGGGAGTTTAATTTCTATTTCTAATACATAACAAAAGAGATAATCAAAAAGAAAATTTATAATTATTTTTACAAATTATTTTTTTTCAATAAAAGATTAAATAAATTGTTACCTACATTTATTTACATTAAAATATTTTTTTTATTCTGAAAGTTGTCAAAAATGATATTTTTCAATGAAAAAAATATTTATTATAGTGCAACAGTCAATTATGTTTTAAATAATATTTATTAATATTTTTAATTAACAATAAAAATTTTCAAAGTAATAATACTGTTTTTAGATAATACACTCACGTTTGTGAAAATTGCAACACCAAGAAGGAATCGTCATAATTGAATGCAATTTAATACACAGTTGAGTGGTAGTGGTACAAATAAATGATTAAATGTTCAAAGCAAACAAACAAGAACAAGAGATCAGAATCAGTATTTTGTGTGGCCACCACGCGCCGCAATAAGTGCTGCTACACGACGTGGCATGGAGTCAAACAAAGTTTGAATGTCTGACTGAGGAAGAGCATTCCATATCGTTTGTACGCGTACCCAAAGTTCGTCTGCAGACGCAACAGGACGAGGATCACGAGCAAGACGCCGACCAATGACATCCCACACATGTTCAATTGGCGACATATCCGGGGAACACGCAGGCCAAGGAAGAAGCTGTACCTGCTGCGCTGCAAAGAAGGATTTAACAATCCGAGCAGTATGAGGGCGGGCATTGTCCTGTTGAAATACAGCGCCTGGCAAGCTTTGAAGGAAGGGAACAGCTTCGGGCTGTAGAACTTCACGGATATACCGGTTGCTGTTCAGATTGCCCACAATTCGTAGCAATTGAGATCGTCTATGATATGCTATGGCGCCCCAGACCATAACTCCGGGTGTTCGTCCACTGTGGCGTTCGATAATGCACTCCGGAAGGTGGCGTTCACCGGCATAGCGTCTGACACGAATGCGGCCATCATGGTACCACAAATTAAAGCGGGATTCGTCAGAAAACACGACATGCTGCCAATCAGCACGCCAGTCTCTATGCTGATTGGCCCATTGTAGCCGCAGGCGGCGATGGTCGTGCGTTAGGGGGATCCTGTATAAAGGAGTCCGTGCGCGCAGTCCACACTGCAGCAGACGTCTACGAATTGATGAAGCACACAATGAAACACCTGTAGCTATTGACCACAGTGCTGCCAATTGTCTAGAGGAAGCTGTACGGTCCGTCCGCGCCATGCGGACCAGGTGTCTATCATCGCGAGCTGACGTCACATTTCGGGGTCCACTCCCGGATTTCCGAGTTGTCCGACACTCGTCCGTCCACTGCTTCCAAACGCGCATCACTGTGCTGCTGTTACGCTGCACACGAGAGGCTACTGCACGATACGACAATCCAGCTTCACGAAGGCCGACGATTCTCCCTCGTTCAAACTCTGTAAGTTGTTCAAATCTCGCTCTCTTTCGTCGACGAGGCATAAGTACAGATTGAGTTAACGTTTACCACTAGCAGATAACCACCGATAACCATACACGCCTCGCTACAGCCGTCTATTTATTCGGATCCATCAGCCGTTCAGAGGGCGCTGCTCAGCATACGCATGCGCTACGGATTTGCAATTCTAATCATTTGCATATCATGCGCTACTTTGCATTTCCTGAAAATTTCAGCTCACTCGCGTAAGTCCTTCATGGTGTTGCAATTTTCACAAACGTGAGTGTAATTGGTCAATGTTAGAATGTCAAACATATTTTCATAATTAAATTTTGTTTCTGAGTTTGCAAGAGTTTTACATTTTGGAGAAAATAAAATTCTCTTTGCAGCTTAATACTTTCTTTGCACTAGAAAATTTCATCTTTATAATAATATCACATTTTGTAGCAAGAAGGAGCGGCAAATTTAGTATCTGCCCCGGGCGGCAGAAACCTATGCTACGCCACTAACTAAACTGAAAATTTGAAGATATCAACAAGTAGTAGAATTACGCTACAGGGCTCAGACTATCCTGCTTCCTAACAGAGCGCTGAAGATTTAGTGGCAGTTACACCCCGTTTAAACACCACTAAATGCTAAGCCGAAGCTCACATTACAACAAGCATAGAGTTTGCCCACACTCTCTAACTTTCCCTTCTAGAACTTGATACTTAAACCTTTTCTTCCACTGGTAGAATTTGCATTACTTCACGCGCGCTACCAAATTTAAATAGTCTGTCATTGAAAATTAGGGGCATGAAGGCTTATAGGAAATTAAATTAAACTGCTTATTTAAAATAAATATAAGTTCCTACGCAGTTTATGGACAGTTCTTTTGCTCTTAGTATAAATTTCTCAAAGATAAAAACACTTCTACGTCTGCTATAATTTAATGAATGATAAAGTGACACATGACGATATTAATGTTAAGAAAATAATGAAGAGGAAGTATTGTTATCATACAGCAGTTCAGTGTTAAATTTAACATCAATGAATTGTAGTCAGTTTCAGTAACAATGAAATGACAGCTGGCTTAATTCAGCAATTTTCCCTGCAGTCAGTATTCGGAAGCTGGCAGAAAATAAGAACTAGAGAGCTCAAAATTCCATCATAAATCTTTTTCAAGTAACGCATTAACTTTAAGACCGGTTTTTTAAACCAGTTTACTAAACATTTCTAAAACATTGAGGAAAAGGATAAAAATTGAAAATCTGTGTACATTACCCTTCAAAAGCTAAGCATAGCAGATATAATTCTTGAATTTCTGTCTAAATTACCTTGAGATTTCATTTGAAAATTATTTAAATAAATAAACTACAAACAGAGTATTACAACAAATTAAAACGCATAAGTTTATTTAAAGGTTTTGCAACCCTTAGCTGTTTACCGCATCCTGAAGAAATGCCATAATAGCATATAATGTCATTCAGAAGAAAAGTCGATTAAAAGTCAATATGCCAATTTGCATTGGGGAGACAATGGTTTTGATGAAGATGCTCCTGACACTGATAAATATTTTGCATTGATTATGCATCCCTATTAAATGAGGCAGTAAAAGGCACTGACAATCATTGTTGTAAATGGACAGTTTGTAGTTCTTGGAAGGTAGTGAAGGCAGTCACATACAGCTCTTCTGAGAGTATCATGTGGATTTTTGATTAAACTGAGAAAATGCTAGGCATTACATTAGTTCATCAAATTACCCCTCAAGGTGGCATTCGGCAAACGTTTCCTCTATATCAAGGATTCAAGGAAAGCTGCTATTTGTCTGCTGTAATTGTGGCAGCATGAATAGCCACATAGTGTTGAAAGACCTAGTGATTTCTGGTGTGCCTACTGTTGCATGAGTGCTGTCTGAAATAACGAAAGTCTGCCCACTACTAAAAGCACAGTGGCTAAAGACATTATTGGACTATTCATGCAATTTGTTTTTGTTCCCTTCCAGGTCATTCCAGGCACTTTTATTATCCCAGTTAAGCACTTTTATTATCGTAGTTATTATGCTAGTTAAGTTTGACAATAATGCTACGTGCTGGTTATCATTTGACTTTTTAGCCTTTGAATTCTCTGAAGCAGACCTAAGAATGACTATTATAGGATAGTTTCGATGACTAATTTAGAATTGTTTCCACAAAAAACAAATGCCAGATTACTTAACAGAAAAGAGATTCACAATAACTTGCTTCTATTCCTCTAGTAGTATGCCACGTTTGAGAATCCTCCATATTTTTTCTCTGTCTATGATAAAGCATAATCACCATACTTTTATTTCACATATGTTAGTGGAAGTCAATGACTAGTCACCGCGTATTTTGATATTTAAACACCTCATTTGACTATAAGATTCCCGCTGTTAAACCTCTTGATATGCTCATTATTTGAGAACTTTTAGTCTGTGATTATTATTTGGAAGATACAGTTAAAATAGTACAGGATTTTAGAATTTGCCGTTATATTTTAATATATGTGTTACCCATGTCAAGACTATGCGAGGAATAGGTAAAGTTCTGTGAGGTAAAATAAGCAAAACTCAAGTAATGAGGTACTAAAAATAAAGCTGCTTAAATTCATCTCTTATGGTTTTCAAAATTGTATCTCTTAGCTTTTAGAAAAATGGTTTAGTTTTGTTAAATGTATAAGTCTTTAGGTCGCGTATGAAATCTGCCTGAGGACTGCAGCTTAATGCACTTGAAAGGAATAAAAATCATTTTGAACGCAAATACAATAAAAAAGCTGAACGCACTGAACTCTTAACATTTCTAAGCTTGTATATATCCCGGAAATTGCTGTGGATAACTGCAAAAACTTTATTTTATTGTAGATCATAGTTAAAGTATTTTCTCTCTCCATTCCATATGCCTTCGTGGTGTAATTGGAAGCATATTCGACACGTATTCGTGAGGTGCAGGGTTAGAGTCCCGGCAGATCATTGCACAATTTTCACGTCTTTTGCTTTAAAAAACCTCTAATGCCTCTACAAACTATTTCAGTTGTTTCTACTATTTTTGAAGATACTGCAGGTAACTGCTCAAATAGAAATATTCCAAAAAGAAATAAAAGTCAACACATTCCAGCTACAAAATGTGACATGGAAATCGAAATTCCGAACTCCAACGCGAGATAACTTCTTAGCTGAAGATAAATCAAAACAGTTTTTAAAAATTAGGTGCTTCAAAAATTTTGATGAATTTACCTCAATGACCTCTCAGTGAAGGTGTTTTTGTAAAGAATGATTTCACTGCGGTGTGTAGCTTCTTGCATACTGTTATCCAGAAAAGGGAGAACTGAGGCAGAAAATTTGAAATTTTCACTTCAGATTGAAATATTGAACACCCGATTAAAGCTATGGAATTAGCTTGAAAAATTTCTCCAAGCCTCTCCATATTCACGCCAAAGTTTGAAGCTAAAGAAACCAAGTTCACCAAAATAATAACACAGTATATACAGTTTCTTAAAACCTCTTGCGGATAAAGGATAAATTAATTGTTAATTTATATGGAGTAAACTGCAGAAGACGTGGGCATGTTTAAAGAATTATCACTATGCAATAATTAACGTATACTTACAAATATTCATATTATGTGTGTAATTTTAAAATAATATTTACAATGAAATCTTATTAGGATTAAGCAATAAGGAGAAATACACCTGGTGAAAAAATAAAATATAATTAAAAATTACTGTTGCAAAAAAAAGCATAGTGTAGCAGTTACTTAAAGTATTCTTTTTCCCTTGAATTAAATATAAATTCAATGTTAGCAAGTTATAAGTGGTCAGTTCTCAAGGACTAATTCTTTAACAACGTAAAATTATGTCTGTCTTTTTTTAAGAAAATTACATGAGACATCATGTAGCGACTTTTAGACTGTAGAGACATTAGGTATTTATTTCGGAGCAGGAGACATGAAAAATATGCAATTCCTTCGCCGGGGATCGAACCACGGACCTCTGAAATACCGGCTCAGTGTGCTGACCAATACACCACGAAGGCACGCTAAGAACGTGGGAGATATACCTTATATACTCCCCTTTTTAAAGGGCGACTAGGGTTTTAGAGGACCTAGTCGCCAAATCCTGGGTGTGGAGAGTCATCATCCACAACCCTTTTAGTTCGGGCGCCAGTGTAGAGACATTAGGTTATTTAGTAGCAGGAGAGATGAAAAATATGCAAGGCCTTCGCCGGGAATCGAACCACGGACCTCTGAAATACCGGCTCAGTGTGCTGACCATTACACCACGAAGGCACGCTAAGAACGTGGGAGATATACCTTATAAGATATATCGGACCAGGAAATACGAAAAAGGTCCACCGCGTTCTCGCTAAGAATTAAACCATGGATCTTCCATTTTCTAGCTGGGAGTGATAACTGCGTCCCAGTTCGTGCCACGAGAGCATGAACTGGGAGGAGGATGCAATAATTAAGCCCTCATTTGAAAGACGAGCACAGAGAGGCACGAGTCTCAGTCGACGAAATCGAGAAGATGATGAGCTATTTTACTCCACATTTTATTTTAGTCACTACTATAATGACCATTAGATAATTTGAACCAGGAGAAGCAAGAAATTAACTGTACCCTCGCTGGAACTTGAAACATGGATCTTGCAACTGCTACCTAGAAGTACTCGCTTTCACCACAGCATAATGCAGGGTGAATGCGTTAATTCCTTACAATTAAAATAAAAAAAGTACAGAAAATAATTTTTTTTGTTAAAATACACTGCCTTTGTTAATGATAGAGGAAAAGTAAATTCCTAGCTAAATAACAAAATTACTGCGTACTAAACTATTTTATCAGCTGAAATACGACTAGAAATATTTAACATCTTAAATTCATGAACTTCCATTAATTGAAGGAATTTTTCGCAGTTTTTAAGAAATAAATCTTTGAATTCAGTATTCAAGACACTTACTTTTGGCATTTTTCTAAATTGCATTATTAGAATTACAGCTTCTGTTAGTTATTTTAGTGGGACCATTATCAAGGTTAACGTCAAAGATTCCTAAAGTACTGTTACGAAAAATTCGGCGGTTGCGCCTGTATGTAAGCTTTCCGGCATAGCACTAGGGTTGCCATAAAATAGTGTATGTTAGGGTTGCCAGATTGGCGACTTTATCGCCCATTTGGCGACCAAATTGGCGATATCCCATGGTCCAATCGGGAAGCTTCTAGAATAACTTCCTGTCGAGATATTTCTCGAAACGTGTGGAACTTAAAGAAAAGCTATATAAACCCTTGCGTTTCTGAGTTGCGAAGAGATTGTGAAGTAGTGTGAGCGTTGTGATGAAGTCTGAGAATAGCTGCTTACTGTGAGAGCTAAGCTACGCGAGAGTTTTGTGAACGGAAAGCAATCGAGATAGTGCTTTGCCGTGAAGCTATCTTTACAGTATAGCTTGACAGTGTATTGGTGATTGTTCCACGGTGTTTTATTATAAGTTTAGTGTTGCCGTGAAGCTACCTTTACAGTTACAGCCTGAAGCTGTGTTGCTGATTGTTTCAGCGTATTTATTGTAGATTTTCGACGCTTTTAAAGGTAATTTTGGAACTGTGCTGTAAATAGTGATTCCTGTAAATAAATTGTGCTTTTTATTGTTCTGCATCGTGTTTTCATCGGATACTCTCAAATCTACGAACCCGTATAACGCAACAGTACTTTCAGCCTAACCTTGGATAAGCAATTAGAGAGAACTACAGCTGCTTCAGGCCTACGGTGACAGTTTGAAATGTCCAGGGAACAGAAAAGAAAAAGAGCTTAGTCACTTAGGCGTAACAGATTAAAACCAGTAGCATTCTAAAATTATGATTTTGCTATAGAATTAATAGCAACGTAAATTCATACATCATTGTACGTTTTAGTAGTTATATTATTAATTGATATCTAGATAATATGAAATTTTATTACCTGCATTAGCTTCTTTACTGTGAGCATTAGCTTGTGAAACGTTTGTTAGTATGATATAGACAGAAAATTTATTTTAACATCCTAAAATATGCATAAATTGTTTCCCTTAATATTTTCGTTTTCCTTTTTTTCTGTTGCTTAGCGGAAGATCGTTGGCTAATGGTCACTTAGGCGCCTAAGCTTAGTCACTTAGGCGTAACAGATTAAAACCAGTAGCATTCTAAAATTATGATTTTGCTATAGAATTAATAGCAACGTAAATTCATACATCATTGTACGTTTTAGTAGTTATATTATTAATTGATATCTAGATAATATGAAATTTTATTACCTGCATTAGCTTCTTTACTGTGAGCATTAGCTTGTGAAACGTTTGTTAGTATGATATAGACAGAAAATTTATTTTAACATCCTAAAATATGCATAAATTGTTTCCCTTAATATTTTCGTTTTCCTTTTTTTCTGTTGCTTAGCGGAAGATCGTTGGCTAATGGAAAGTACTCCAACCTGGAGCAGATATCTGAATTCGCACAGCCTTAAAATAAATAAATGACATTCATTAAAATTCTCAGTTTGAAATAAAGAATTTTTCCTTCGGGTTGTGATAAACTAGTTTTAGATGAATAAAAACATTAAGAACGAAATCCAGTAAGGAAAAAAATTGTGGAGTTGCTTTTCTGATGTTTAGAAATATTCGCATCTAAGAGCAAATAAGGTTAATAAATGAGAGTTCGGGTGGAAAATTGATTGTTGAAATTATAAACGTGGTTAAATAAGTAGCCTGCAATCAAGAAGAGCAACTGCTAAATTATCCGTGAAATGGGAGCTTAGCAAGTGCTAGCAGAGAATTTTTTCTTCGGATAAAGTCGCTTAAACACATCGACTACCTTTTGTTCACAGAGAAAATACTCTCAATATAATTGCATTAGAAATAATGAGAACAGAGCGAAACTTGAAGCTAAGCACGCGAATTCTAAATGGAGCTTGTGAATTTTATAGTTCGGCCGTCTGATTTTGCCGGTGTTTGAAAGTTTTTGTTAAATTTGTTTTAATTTTGAATCTTTCACGCTTGAAATTTACGTTAGCTGCAAACTCCAAACTCGGATTCCTCCTTTGTACATTGTATTAAAATATTGTGTAGTTTTATGTTTATATTGCGATTATTAAACATAGTTAAAATAATTTCTTTTCAGATACTAATGATAGTTTTCAAGTCTGAAGTCGATCATAACGCAGTGAAGTTCAACTTTCGTTCTCAACCAAGTGAAAAAAATAGGTTTATTTCGGAGCATGAAACAGGTAAAGTTAGCAGTGCTCTCCCGATTGCTAGCTGGATGTGCTTTTAATTATACCACAAAGACCCACGGTAAAGGAGTAGAAAATTCCTTACGTAGTATATCATATTTCCTTGAGATATGCCTTGTTGTGATTTGTTTATAAAGCTTTCTTTGACATGGAACAGCAATTATTTTATGCTTATAATTTTACTGTACAACCAGTTGTTAAACTACATTTTCTGTGAAACGAACTTTATCTTTTCGAGTTTTAATGATTTTTCCGAATTTTCTCTGAGTTTATAATAGCACCTTAGTGAATTATTTTTGTTCTTCAGTACCATATTTTCATTGATTTGGCTGTAAAATATGATTTTCCTTTAACATTTTCTGTATAATGACATTATTTTCTTTCTTATATTCCCGATATTTATATAAAATATTACACGTGAAAGCAGTTGAAGGGGAATTGTGTATTCGCAAAGGAAGAGAGAAATGGTCTGAAAAAAAAATTTGACCAAATACACAAAAGAAAAAGGAAAGTAAAATAACAAATATCAAATCTAATTGGAAGAGTTTACATAAAAAAGAAGAGGAGCTGGTTTAATTCAGATTAGAAAAAAGTGTAACTTTATCAATTTTGTCCTATTTCTCCGCATTACAGTTTTAGAACTGAAAAGGTCGGACTTGCAGAGAAGAATTCGAGATTACCTTTCGGTATATCGGCGATGTAAGTTAATCTTTGCTTTAGGTTCGCCAGTGGCCGAGTGGTTCAAGTTGAGAAATATTGGTAAGGATCTATTCTCTGGACACTAATGGATTGGCTGCGTGAGATTCCTGTTGTTTACCGCCCATACAATTCTGATGCAAGGAAATTTCCATTTAAAAAACGTCTCGAAAGTATTCTTTACAAGGCAGAGAGTCCTAGAATGGACGTCTGTCATAATTAATTAATCAAGTAGAGATCTCAGCTTGACATACTTTGCTTTAACTGTTGAATAACATTTTTTCTTTTATTCGGTTTCTCAGTTCACTGACGGATGTGCTTCAGAAAAGTTACTTTTATTTTTACCCTTGTTGACAAGATAATGAAACCCTCAGCTATGTAGCAATACTTTAATAATTTAAGTAATACATTGGTTTAAGATTTCATCACTAACATACCGTAATTCTCTAATAACGGAACCGTGAAGTGGATCCATTGCTTACAAAACATAAATCCGTTATGTTTTTTGAGGTGCTGTTATTTTTCTCGTTTATACCCATCGTCTCCGAACTGGGAAGCACGAAACCCTATGGTGTCCAGTGACTTGAAATGGAAGATCAGTCCTTTTTCCAAAGTTTGAAAATATTTTTTGGTCTGCGTTATATTGCAGGTAAGTGATTATCATGCAACTTGAGACTGAACATATTTTAAGAAGAAGTTAAGGTTAAGAGCTTCTTAATTTGGGATTATTTGAGTAGAATTATTTGTCTAATAATAATTTCGGTTGAATTCTTTCATTATAGGAAAGAAACGAAAACCAACTTCCTATGGGAATGAATGTCTTCGTGGTGGACTTTTTAATAGAAAATGGATCGTATTCACATTATGTTTGAGAAAACCACGAAAAAACCCATGCAGTCAGCCCCTTCACCAGGACATGAACTCGGGTCGAACTACTAGATTTTAGCGATCTTACTCTTGATCTATAGTACATTTGAAATCATAAGAATAATTAAGAAGTGGAAAAAAATATTCACTTGCTGACACGTTACAAATTCATGGAATCACATCCATCTCTAATATAACTTTATCATGAATTAAAGTTTTTACTTCTTTGCAACGAGAACTGAGTTAAAAGAAGAGCCATTATGGTGTCCGCAAAAAGCCATGGCGCCAAATGCATCGTGAATGAAAATGTCGCGGAGAGAACATCGCACGGCAAAAACGTCGTCAAACAAAACATTGTGGAAGAAAAGAAAGCAAGGAGGAAGCGTCGCAGTTCTAAAATATCGGGGTACAAGACATCGTAATAAAAAATAAAGCCGTTCAAAAGCTTCGCAGTTTAAAACATCGTGGTCGAAAATATCGTGGTAAAATATAAAGCATTTATAAATTATCTCAGGACGATAACGTAGCATACATGCGTTTTCAAGCTTTATTTTAAAATTCGCATACTCGCCTAATGGTTTGTGAGCGCAAGAAGGAATGAGGAATGTTTTTATTTTCATATTTAATATTTTTGAATTATATATTTTTGCTGAAAAATAAGAAGGAAATTCAAGCATTCAGAGACTGAATCTGAATAGGAAATAATTCTAGGTATAGCTGTTAATAGAATTTTAAACGTTTATAGTTTACTAATAAAGGCCATTAATTTATTAATCTCTTTTATAAAGTTTTATTGGTAATTTTCATGAAAAACGCAGTCTAAAAATGATTATAAAAACGAATATGAGTAACTGCATGAGTACCTCTATTAAAATTGTTTAATTAATTACCATATTATAAAATTATGTTAATTGCTATGAGTGGAATAAATTTCTACTCATTTTCAGTTTTTGAATTTTCAGTTTCCTTCTGAATTTTGTAGCATAAATTTATTAATTACTTCAAAGATATAAAAGTAAAAATATTCTTCATTCTTTTTTGCTCTCACAGATCATTATGCAAATATGCATTTACATCTTTTAAGGTGTGAAAAACACACGTCTGGCATGTTACCGTCATGCGATTATTTGTAGGTGTTTTATTTTTTAAAACGATATTTTCGTCGACGATGTTTTTAAATTGCGAATTTTTTCAATCGTTTTATTTTTGACGACGATGTTTTGCACACTTCGATGTTTTCCTCTTGCAAGCGTTTTCCCCAAGATGTTTTTTATGACGACGTATTTGCTCTCCATTGTTTTCTCCTCTACCTTTTCATCCGCTATGTTTTCGCCTGTAACCGTTATCATGGTTTAGATTTACTGAATAAAAGGAAATCACACCGAGGATAAGGTAAGCAATGCCTCCGGGGAGACTTTTCTGAGGGAAACTGGCCGTATTTGTATTGTCCATGGAGAAAAACATGAAAACGCTGTTGCATGTAGCCCATTCGCCGATATCTGAACCCCGTCAAACTACCAGGATGTATTACACGATAGCATGCCAAGGTTCTTATCCGCTTCCAGGATTCTTATACGCTCCACTGTCGTCCAACTAATGCAGTTCGCTTTGCTGTAGTTCAACTTGACTAATCCGCTCTGCTACTATCCATCCTATAGAAGGGTTTTTATCCACTTAGCTGCTAATGAATTAGTCTGGTTTGACCAAGAGTAAAATAATAAGATATAAGAAAACGAATATTTCGAGTTTTGAACTTTTCGGGAGAATGCGTGATTGATCAGTGGCTTAGTTATTAATCTGTGCAGCAGCTTCATGAATTCAGGTTTTGTTCATGGTCAGTGAGAGGATATTATTTTCTTGGGAACGGTAGACCCTCGGAACTGTAATTGGTTCCTAGTCGGCATGGCCCACAAATCAGGATAGACATCTCTCGAAATTAGGAGGAGAAACATAGTCTATTCTACATAAGAGTGTGTTATGAAAATTAAGATGACTGGTTTAGGTAAATTTGAATCAGTTTAGATATATATTTTTTGCATATAAACTTAACTAACATTGTAGGAACAGAAAAAATGCTATAGTTTTATCGCCTTTCTTGAGATTTTTGCGCTATTTTTAAATCATGAAGGAAACTTTACAACTAGAAGACAAAATCTCTAATTATAATTTTTACTCAGTCTCTTCTGTGCGTATAATTTTTAGCTGAATTTCTTTGAATGCTAAATATGGATGCAAAAAGTGCCATTAATATATTTCTCTCTTTTTCAGTGTCTGGCATTCTTTTTAAGTGCTCCAATAGCACTCACTTAAATACCGGGTCCTGTGTTTGTTTTGTTCTATCTTATAAACCACTAAACCAAGGAAACTTAGTATTTCTTCATTTTGGTGAAATCTTTTCAGTTGCAAGCTCCTTAGAAGGTAAAATGCTTCAAAAGGTTTTGCTCTGTTCTTTCTAACGTAAAATATTGTAACATCTGATCTCAGTACTATCTATTTATTCCTTTATATAAGTTAGGTAATATTTGAAACGAATCAGTCAGTATATGAAGCAACAAATTACTGAAGTGACTGTCTAATATCTCTAACTGACAATGTAATCCTTTTTCGTAAAGAAAATTCCGATGTCGTGTGTAAACCAGCATGAAATACGTTTTCAGTGAATTTTATTGTATTGTGATTATTGGATAGTGTACTGAATGAATTCATATCGATTAAACAAGCAAATAGTTTCATATCTGCGTGATAGGCTTTCCTTTTTTTTGTGTGTGTGTTTTGAGAATCATCAGGCAAATTCTACTGTTCACCGGATGAAAATCTTTTATGCGATGAATATAAATCACGGAAAATAGTACTTAACTTCCATCTCTCGGAATATTTTCCCTCTCCGCAGTCACATTATAATAATCACAACAGTTAAGGCAGTAAGCCATCACCGAAAATATCAGAAGCATTACCCATGATATTGGAATATTCAGTATTGGGAACAGAAATTCTTTACAGTATAAATTATTAAATACGGAACTTTGAGTTGCCTTAAGCGTAATGGTAGTAATTGCTGAAGCCGAAACGACTACATTTTTGTCATTAAAGTTGCACAATCTGTGTGTGCCCACATTCATAGATTTTTCGTCGATCGAGGATTTCCCCTTAACAAACAAATACATTACTGTAGCAACCGAGCCAAAGGCCCCGTGTAAATGAATCATATATGTGTCCTGGAGCTCCTTTACGACTGATTAAATACATTGCTATGGATGGCATCCGTCCCCGGGCAAACCAAACATTGGCGAAACGTTTGTTTCTTCTTACTAGGAATATAAAGCAACGCATGCCTTGTGAATGAGTTTAAGAGAACGTTTAGGGAGAGCAGACTAAACTTTTGAAGAAAGTTTGAGAGCTGGATTAGGCTTTAATTTTATACAACAGATTTCGATTAATAGCTACGTTAAGTTTACGTTGATATGAAATAACGAAGCTGCTGCTAATTTATTGTATTAATTTTCTATGTCTCCTGTTTCAGTCTAAGGACAAAGTTAGTGCACATATCACTGAGCAGAATGGATGTAAGTGTCAAATATAACAACTCACATTTCATACACTTATACAGTAATTTTTATGGCATAATAACAGTTCAATGAAAAGAAATATATTGCATTTCATTGACTTCTTGTCACTGTTACTCCTGCTTAAAAGCAAAGAATAACATCTTGAACCCTCAGTAGTCTCTTGAAACGAAGTTAGAATATGGATGAACACATACACCTTTCAAAGTAGTGAACTAAAAATTAACAAACATGGAAGACCACTGATCCATTATTTGAATCAGTAAACTTTATATTTATGCTTTTAAGGGGAAACAATAAATGGTATTTTGCACGCTGTCATTCTATGTTTTTAGTACCGATTCTTACTTCTGACGTAAATACAAGATAAAATATAACTTACCTAGGAGCACTTTATATTAAAATACTGCAATATGTAAACTTTCAGTACTTTTACATCATCTAGTACATATTTTACACAAGTAGTGTATTCTTTAAACATCATTCAAGACCTAAACTTTCAGATTTCTTGTTCAAAATAATGTTAACGATTCTCAAACATACCCCCTACTTCTGCAAGCACAAAAGAGGCGAAAGGTGAATACAAGTTCTTTACAGAGGTTGTACACTTTCTGTAGGGGCCTGCTTAAATTAAGTTTAAATGAAGTTTGAATAATTAAAACCCTAAAAGCCGTACAGCAACGAAACCTTTATCAGCAAGATCTTCATTAATCACTGCACATTTGAGTATGACTTTCGGAAAGAATTTTACTCAGGAAGCACTTGACTGCAGTCAGGCTTCGTGTAGATATTAATTACTCGTTACATGGGCTAAATTCAGTTAATTATTAATTATTTATGAACAATGTATCATATTCTCATAAAATTAACATCTCTAGTTTCTTGATAATATTCCTCAACTGTTAATACACGATTTGATGTTCAAATAATGATCTTTCCGCCTTTACTTTAGTACAAATATGAGAGATAAAAAACGTGCAGCTGTAAGTGATCTGAAGAACATCTAGTCTCCCTTACAAATTTACTATTTTTTTAAATTTGACAAAAGAAGGAATAATAATGCAAACATACATAATGTTTAAAAACATTATAATCATATATATTATATTACAATATTATAATCATATATATATATATGTCAGGACTGAGTGTTCGGTGCATATTCTTTGAGAACATTTTCGTGACAGCTTAAAGTCCTGATCTGGAACAGGGAGCTGAATGCAGCTATGTTCTGTGGTAGAATGCTGTGATTCAGTGGTAGAAGAACTGCACTTGAAAGGGATTTAAAATCCTTTTTTATTAAATCACTATTATTTACAAACCATTTCCCAACTCGGGAGGGATACAGAAAGTAAAGACTACACTTGGGTCTAAAATGAACAATCAAATAATTTAAACTAAAACTAATTAGAAATTAAACAGTCGTCGCTCACAGAGCTATAACGCGAGGTTGGCCTCTAACTAAATGGTGCGTAGCAAGATTTACTAATACTGACGCACTTAGATTTATTTCAATAAGAAATCACGTAAAGCGCTATGGCTTAGAATTTAACTGCTAGCTAGGCAAGAGAACGTCGAATAGAGTGACCGTGATCTGAGACTAATAGCTCTCTCACTCTGAGAGGTTTCTACCTTTCGTTTAAATAGTCGTTGATTCCCCTTCAAATTAGCATAAAGCTGAAAACGAGCGCTTCTTCTAACGGGAAGTTGAAAATTAGAAGGGATAGAAAGATTTAAATTAAAATAAAACTTTGTTAGTTTAACTAAAACCTTACATATAGTATAAACATTATAATCGTGCATAAAAAGATCAGAAGAATTTTCAGCTGAAAGAAGATAAATCTCATAATATTTAACAAAACATTTTCCGACTGACAACTTTTATTTCCTTAAACTTTCATTAAAAGTTATTTCTAAATATGTGTCTTTCACGCCTTTTGAACTTTTTCTCCAATACAATAATAAAAAGAGCATAAAATTTGGTAACCTTTACCTTTAAACCAACAAATGAAAAGGAGATTCGAAAACATACTCAACGAAGCAAGTTTGTGAAATTTCAGTTGGGGCTCTTATCATTAAATTTCAGTTTTCGACTCTCACTTTAAATACTGAATAATCTTTACTCTGAATAAGCAACATCAAGTTACAGAATTTGAACTCTGTACATGAAAAAAGTTAGTAACACTGCCATAAGTTCACAAGATTCAGTTTTGATTAAAATAAGACGCCGAACTTGATAGTATTTTTAAACTAGCATTGCTTTATAAATCAAGATTAAGTTTCCAGCTTTCAAAGACAGAAAAGCTTAATTTTTTCTGTTCGTTCGATTCTATGGATTCTATGGATATCATGTAACTGCTAGAATTATGGATTTTTATTTTTAAAAACTTATCGCTTTAATTTATAATGCCACTAAACTGGGAAGACGAAAATTATTTTTAGTGTCTCTCAGAAACACTGACCCTGTCTTGTAGTTGTATAAATTATGTTTAATGTTATTTATGTCGATTAAGTTTTGATAAATGTGTAAATAATAATAACAACTGAGTGAATAATTGCAAAGAAGCTGCTGGAGGAATAAAATATTTAAGTAACTCTCAATTCTTCCTTAACAGCAATGCTTTCCAGATGTAACAGAAAACACGGAGTAGATAGTGAGATATAGATTAAAATATAGTGTTTTAGGCTGTTAAATGTCGTTCAGAAAGATGGGATTTGGTTTGGAAATGGAAAAGCTATTTATTTCTTAGTACCAAGAAACATTTTATCATTTGCTGGAAAACATTCTGAAGTAGCCGATGGCGATTTCTGTATTTTATTAACCATCTGTTGCATGATTTTTCTGCAATGCACGAGGAAACATCTGCACCTGTGGTAAAATCCGAGCGTTAAAAGGGAGCAAAAATTGAAAAGAAATATACGAGTGAATGCTTATTTATAAGAGGACATATATTTATGGCTCGGATACTGCCGTTTTCAAACGAGAAAGTAAGAAGTCTTAGAAGATTAAGAGTACTTGAAATAACCTGCAAAACTGTACCAGAGAGAAAGCAGTATTGAAGGCAAATACTATTTAATATAAAAGAAAATTAAGCAAATTTATTAAACAGTTGTTTAAATATACTGGAGTATTTTCAAATTATACTTAAGCATGACACAAATTTATATTATGTATTTTTCAGTCGCATTATGCAAAATAAAACATTTCCGTTAAAAGTGCATCTATATTATTTTGCTTAATTTTTTCCTCAAAAAGATAGCAAAATGTGTTTTACAGACAGATTTTTTTAAAATCTTCAACTTTGTAACACAGTCTGTCTGAAACTTCTATAATTCGTGCTTTATACCTCTGTTAGCCAGGATCTTTAAATCTTTTAAATAATCGTATAATTTAACTTTGTGTCTCTGTCTCGATTCTTTCGAATAATTGCCTGCTACTGAACATTTCAAAATCTCCCCGAGCGACAATTTTAAGTGGTTATAGTCATCCCATGTCGGATAAATAGCAATGATTAATTTATGCCGAAGAATTTTAATTCGTTTAAAGCAAATTCTTCACGTAGAGTAAACAACAAGCTTTTCGGATCATGAAGACGTCTTCTTGCAATCCACTAGTTAATATAGCCGGCGTGGAAATTTATTTGCTCCCTCTCCGAGCTTAAATGTCTATTTACGCAGAATACCTTCCAGGCAATTCCCTGGATTCAAGTATTTGAATATGAGCACAGTAAACAAAATCCAGTTTTTATGATTACACTCTAGCTGACAGATAATACGTATCACTAAGCGTATCAGCTGCAGCTTTCAGTCTCTCAGATATGCATGATTGTCGAAAACTTTGTAAATGCGGTGGATTAAGTTTAATTTCTTGAGTGGAGTTAAAATAAATGAATCATTAAGTTTTTTTAACTCAAAGTAATGAGATAAAGAAGAAACTTAATAAACAGCAACAGATTTAAATCCATATAATAGTGTAGTTGCCTTTTAAAACTTCGATTTTAATTACGGATAATTTTACTACTGCTGCGATAAATATAAAAAAAAAGTTTGGCTGGTATTAGCCATTCTCTTTTAATAGAAGGTACTCTAAGCCATCTGAAGAGATTTAGAGTCTCGCAGCACAATCTACATTATTTTTCAGAAGTTAAATGTATAGATAGTAATGTATAGATTTAAAGTAACGCATAGATTACTTGAGTAATGCATAGATTTAAATGCTACAGTTTAATACTGCAGTTTACGTTTCCATTCCATAAGTTTCCAAAAATTACCTAACAGCTTGTAAATTATGTAAAGCTTCTAAACACTATAAATGCACGCCTTATACATCAGTTTTTTCCTTTGGTAATTAATATCTTTTTTAAGTAATTATTTTGCACTTACGAAAAATTCTAAATGCAGTCTAAAAGGAACCCAAGAGATTGCTATATAGAAAGTTTTGTTACATAACTAATACAAAGAAGTAGAGAACTGGCAGTATCATTTGCTACCTGCTAAAAGTGTCCGTGTTAATATTGTTACGGATTTCCCATTTATTTGGCTATTTATTTAGAAATGTAATTAAAATTGCTTTATATTTCCCGTGCAACGTAGACGATTTTTGAAGAGAAAGCTACGTCAAAATAATAATAATAATAATAATAATAAAAATAAAAGAGCGCGTGCATTTAATGTTTAATAAATAAATACTCGTAATTACTGTTGCCATCCAGAGAAATCCGGAAAAATCGAGATTGTTCTAGTGATAATAAAAAAACTTATAAAAGCCGAATTGAAACACCTTGTAGAGACATTAAGTATTTTTGGAAGCATCAGACATGAAAAATGAGCAACGCCTTCGCCGGGAATCGAACCACGGACCTCTCGGTTACGCGTCGAGCATGCAGACCACTACACCACGAAGGCATGCGAAGAAGGCGGGAGAAATACCTTATATACTCCCCCTTTCAAAGGGCGACTGGGGTTTTGGGGGCCCAATCGCCAAATCCCGTTGGTGGAGAATCATCATCCACTACCGTTTTAGTTCGGGCGCCAGTGTAGAGACATTGGGTATTTTTGGAAGCATCAGACATGAAAAATGAGCAACGCCTTCGCCGGGAATCGAACCACGGACCTCTCGGTTACGCGTCGAGCATGCAGATCACTACACCACGAAGGCATGCGAAGAAGGCGGAAGAAATACCTTATAACCTCATCTCAGTTGTAGTTGTAGCTGTTTAAAGCGAAGTGCTGTTTGTTTACTTAATGCTCTTATTGATTGTAGCGATTTCGTTGTGAGATAGATTATTTTATCTGTTTTGAATTGAGTTTTGCTAAACGTTTGAGATATTGTGCGAATATCTCTGAAGAAATATTTCAGCATTTTGATTTACTTCTTGTGGAAAGAACAAATTTTTTAAAAACTTTTTAACGACTTGTGCATTCAATCCATAACGACCCCGTACGCACGCAACAATTTTTGGTGTCAGGAGTGGGGTTGAATGCCTTGAACTACAGCAATGGAAGAACAATTAAGGCAGTTTATGGCAGCCTTTGCTGCATTTAAAGAAGAAATTAAAGCTGGCCAAGAATCTGTTAAAGAAAAGATGGAAGCTGGTCAAGAATCCGTTAAGGAAGAAATGAAGGCTGTTCAAGAAAAGATGGAGGAATTTGTTAAGGAGGAAATGAAGGCTGTTCGAGAAAAGATTGAAGCAGGTCAAGAAGAAATGAAAAGATAAATTACCACTGTAATAGAAAATAAATTCAGAGCTATGGAAGGCAGAATTCACGCTGTTGAAAATAAAGTTGAAGACCTTGAAGAGTTTCTTCTGTAAAAGAACCAATAGAAGGAAGAGTTTCTGCTGTGGAGCAACGAATAGAAGGAAGAGTCTTTGCCGTCCAACACCAAATCGAACAACAAATTGATGACAAGGTTTCTGCGGTTGCGAAAGAAGTTGATACTTTAAAGAAATTTGTAGCGACGGCAGGAAGCAATTCGGATAGTTTCAAATTTCTACCCATGAATGCTCGTCCCTCTCTGAAGCTATCCACATATGATGGGAACACCTTTTGGCAAGTGCATAAGACACAATTTTCTATAGTGGCGGATGTGAATGGATGGGATTCCCAAGCTAAGGCCTGTCATCTCGCCGCTTCTCTGAGAGCAGACGCAGCGGATATCCTGCAGACTCTTCCCGAAAACCAGAGACTAGACTTCGAAGCTCTGTCCGGAGCTTTGGAGTTGCGATTTGGAGAGAAGTGTTTAAAAGATTACAGCAGGCTGCAGTTAAAATCCCGTCAACAGAAGCCTACGGAAACACTCCAGGAGCTCGCCACGAATGTTGAAAGGCTGTCCCATCTCACCTTTTCGGAGTGCCCGACAGAAACAAGGGACATCCTGTCCCTGCAATACTTCATCGAGGGCATCCGGGATGCGTAATGGCAGACCGCACATTCAGCTGAACAATGTTAAACGAATTACGCACACTGCGCATGCCCAGAACAGAATTTGGCGTAATTTTAAAAGAAGATAAATATGGTATATGGTTGATGTTCTGTTATCTGGACGTAAACAGTTCAGGGTTTTAAAACTTGTTAAATTGTACGTTGCTTCATTACTTAGGTTTAAATATCAATTGTAAACTCCCCAAATTTTCGTTTAAGAAGGATTACAAAACAGGAAACATTACATGATGTTGTTTATGGATTGCACTTCTGAGGAATAAAAGCAATCGACTTTTTAAGATGCGTTCCATTCATAAATACTTTAACAACTTAAGGAATATATCTAGTTTAAATTATTGAATTAAAGCCAAAGAAATTATTACAAATAACTGATATTAAATGTAATGTTTATGAACAAAATAAACCAAAATGAAATGAAACAGAAGCAAGTGCAATAAGCACAAAAAAAAGCGTCCATAGTATTGCAATCGTAAAGAGTCGTTAAGGCCTACATGACGAACGGGCTTGTGTAGGGTTGTACGCCAACGGTACACTATTGAGCATGCGCAGTAAGCGAAATTCGTTAACAATGATCAACTCAATGTGCAGTTTGCCATTACGCATCCGGGATCCTGAAATACAGAAAGCACTGCGAATGGCTGATGTCAAGGTCTTGAAAAGCGCTCTAGTGTACGCCATGAAATTCGAGGCAGCACAGCAAGCGACTCGTAGAGACCGCCACCCAATCAGAGCTGCTCACATATAAGAACCAGTGGATCAAATGACTGCTCGCCTAGACGATTTAACCAGAAAAGTAAATGCCTTGACAAGGAATATTGGCGAAAGAAACCAACCGTAAAGTGCTGGAACTGCGGTGCTGAAGGCACATTCGAAGAAACTGCAGAACACCCCAGAGCACGGATGTTAAGACCGCGCCTATCAAGAAGGAGGGAAACTAATTCGTGGCCATCTCGCGGGGCGGAGGTTGCCAGATAATGAAAAGCTCCAGTTTAAAACGCTTCAGATTTCTGCAGTGAGTGGCGGCAATAACGGACTTTTCATCATGGGACGCATCAATGGAATTCCTTGTAATATGACGATCGACACGGGAGCCAATGTCACCATCATTCGAAAAGATTTGGCTCAACACCTCGAAGGTAAACTTATCTGGACGCCGCCCTGCGTTACCCTCCAGACTGTGTCCGGCGAGAAGATCGATATAGAGGGGAAATTAAACGTTAACATCACGTTTGGAAGTGCCGCTTACCATCACACGCATGTGTAGCAGAAATTACAGACCCTTTCATACTCAGATTGGACTTTTTAAGGAAATACAATTTTTCCTTCGAATTTAAAAATAGCAAACTGCATTCTGCCTCTGAGGACATAACTTTATTCGGGATTAATGATGAAGGAGGGAAAATCTATCCACAAAATCATAGCTCAAGACGATATCACAATACCGCCAAGAACAAAAATTTTGCTTCCTGGATCCATAGCCGAAAATAGAAATTTCGCTACGGAGTCATGGAATATCCAAAGAACTGTAATAGCCCTAAAGGAGTATTAATAGCCTCAGCACTCGTCGACCTATCGGGGACCGTTATCCCGGTGAGAGTTGTCAATGTAACTGACAAGGCGAGTTTTATTAAGAAAGGTGAAATGGTTGCAGAATGTACTCCAGTAACCAGTGTTAAAAGAAAGAGTAACATCCCAGAAACTTCCGTGTCTTCAGAGAGCGTTACATCGGAGTTATTGCAGAATACGCAATTAAACGCTGATAAAAGGAATGCTGCCGAGCGTGTCATTAAAGATCTTCAAGATGTTTTCTCCCGCTCGTCTTCTGACGTAGTTCGAACCAGTTTGGCTCAACATAGAATCGATACTGGTGATCATCCACCAAACAAACAGCATCCAAGACGTCTGCCGATTGCGAAACAGGAAGAGGTGCGAAAACTTTTAAAGGACATGCAAGAAAGCAATGTCATCGAGCCTTCAGCAAGTCCCTGGGCATCTCCCATCGTCCTAGTGAAGAAGAAAGATGGGGTCAACCAGATTTTACGTTGACTATCGCCGGTTGAACGAGGTTACGAGGAAAGATAGTTACCCTTTTCCTAGAATTGACGACATTCTGGATACTCTTTCTGGAAGCAAGTGGTTCTCGACGCTTGATTTAAAGAGTGGATATTGGCAGTTAGAAATACATCCTGATGACCGAGAAAAGATGGCATTTACTACAGGACAAAGACTTTGGCAGTTCAAGATGATGCCATTTGGATTATGTAATGCGCCGGCTACATTCGAACCCCTAACGGAGACTGTTTTAAAAGATCTTTACGAAGACTGTCTGATATACCTGGATGACATCATCATCGTCGGGAAGAGTTTCGAAGAACATTTGGATCTTGGAAAGGTGCTTCAGAAACTGAAAGAAGCCAATCTGAAGTTGAGTCCCGCTAAATGCAAATTATTCAGACAGGAAGTGACTTACCTCGGACATGTTATCTCTGCTGAAGGTGTGCGCACGGATTCTGAAAAAGTGTCAGCAGTTAAAGACTGGAGACGTCCCGAAAATCTCCATCACCTGAGAAGCTTTCTAGGGCTTTGCGCCTACTATAGGAGATTCATGAAGGATTTTTCATCCATTGCAAGACCCCTTAACAAGCTGACAGAGAGCAAGGAAAAGTTCGTGCAGACAAAAGAATGTGAGGATGCATTTAAGAACCTGAAGGAAGCTTTAACATCTGCTCCAATCCTGACGTATCCTCAGCTTGACAAACCATTTATTCTCGATACGGACGCGAGTAATGAAAGTGTCGGCGCTGTTTTGTCCCAAGAAATAGAGGGCCAAGAACGTGTAGTGGCTTACTGGAGCAAGTGCCTGTCTAAACCGGAGAGGAATTATTGCGTCACCAGGAAAGAGTTGCTCTCCATAATCAAAGCCGTAGAACATTTCCATCATTATCTATACGGCAGAAAATTCCTGCTCCGCACGGATCATGCATCATTGGCCTGGCTTTTAAATTTCAAGAATCCTGAGGGTCAGATAGCCAGGTGGATACAGAGACTCCAGGAATACGACATCACTATCCGTCATCGCAAGGGACCATCGCACGGAAATGCTGACGCCTTATCTAGAAGACCTTGCCCAGAAAACCACCGATATTGCTCCAGGGTCGAAGCTAAATACCAACTGGTTAATCCACTCGCACGACAAATTACAGCATCAACATCGACTGATCCAGACCCATGGAATAACAAGGAAATCCGGAAAGACGAGCTGGAAGAAGGTAACATTAAACCCATAATTGAGTTAATGGAGACCTCAAACAGAAAACCTACCTGGCAGGACATTTCGAGCTATAGTCCCAAGATAAAACAATATTAGGCTCTCTGGAACTCACTCCATATTCGAAGCGGCGTCTTGTACTGGAAATTCGAATCGGATGACGGAAAGACATTCCGATGTCAGCTGCTACTCCCAAGATCCCGGATCCCGGACGTCCTTAAAGAACTACATAGCAGCCCTGCAGGAGGTCACTTCGGAATAATGAAGACCTTGCAGAGAATTCGGGAGCGTTTCTACTGGAATAATGCAAAGGATGACGTGCAAAAGTGGTGCCGATGTTGCGATGCCTGTGCAAGTCGGAAAGTACCGAAGAAACGCAGCCGGGGGAAGCTGCAACGTCACAATGTAGGAGCACCTTTCGAACGTATCGCCTTTGACATCTTAGGACCTCTGCCACGAACTGCTGATGGCAACAAATACATCCTCGTTGTCATCGATTGTGGTTGTCATCACCAAGTGGCCTGAAGCGTATCCTATTCCTGATCAAGAGGCGATCGCAGTAGCAGAGATGATGATACAGCACTGGGTTTCCAGGCTCGAAGTACCTCTTCAGTTACATTCCGATCAGGAAAGAATTTTACCTCGGCTGTAATCAAAGAACTCTGCAAGCTACTCGGCATTGACAAAACCCAAACTACGCCTTTACATCCCCAGTCAGACGGCATGGTAGAGAGGTTTAATCGAACCATTCTCAATAACCTCTCATTAGTGGTTTCCAGAAACCAACAGGACTGGGACAAGAAGTTACCACTATTTTTACTGGCTTACCGCAGTGCTGTCCACGACCGGCTATTCTCCATCTCGGATGTTCTTCGGTCGTGACCTTCGTCTGCCATGTGATCTTTTGTTTGGTCGCCCTTCGGATGCGCCTTTATCGCCTGAGGAATACATTCAAGATCTCCACGCCCGGTTTGAAGTGATGCACAACTTTGCACGAGAGCGAGTCAACTTGGCGACGGAGAAGATGAAGACGTGCTAAGACACAAGAGTTACTGGACATCGTTTCAACGAAGGAGATAAGGTGTGGTTATGGAATCCGACTCGCAGAAAAGGACTTTCTCTGAAACTACAGTCACTTTAGGATGGTCCTTACACAGTCCTAAACAGGCTGAAGGACGTCGTGGTTCGGATCCATAAGTCATCGAACTCTAAACCTAAAGTCGTTCATTACGACAGGTTAGTTAATTACTATGGCCGTAGTACGTAGTGTATATAATTGTAAACAGTATAAGACCATGGTCCTCTTTGTATTTAGTATTTGATTTGTATTTGTTAAGTATTAGTATTTGATAAGTATTTGAATTTGATCACATTTGCATTTGATAGTATTTTATTTGTATTTAGCGTTGGATAGAATTTAATTTGCTAAAAGTTACGTATTGCAATTATTGTTTATTTTGTTATTGTAAAGTAATGTTTATTATAGCACTGATGCCTTAGTTGTAAGCTTGGCTTCCTGTCCAAGGATTGTACTGCCCGGGACGTGCAGTCCTTGAGAAGGGGGCAATGTTATGGATTTCACATTTATTTGGCTATTTATTTAGAATTGTAATTAAAATTGCTTTATATTTCCCGTGCAACGCAGATGATTTTTGAAGCTACGTCAAAAAAAATAAAAATAAAAGAGCGCGTGCATTTAATGTTTAATAAGTAAATATCTCGTAATTACTGTTGCCATCCAGAAAAATCGAGATTGTTCTAGTGATAATTAAAAAGCTTATAAAAGCCGAATTGAAACACCTCATCGCAGTTGTAGTTGTAGCTGTTTAAAGGGAACTGCTGTTTGTTTACTTAATGCTCTTATTGATTGTAGCGATTTCGCTGTGAGATAGAATTATTTTATCTGTTTTGAATTGAGTTTTGCTAAACGTTTGAGATATTGTGATATTGTGCGAATATCTCTGAAGAAATATTTCAGCATTTTGATTTATTTCTTGTGGAAAGAATAAATTTTTTGAAACTTTTTAACGACTTGTGCATTGAATCCATAACGACCCCGTAGCATGCAACAAATTTTTATGTTAATAAAAAGAAATTTGGTAGAAGAATTTCTAAATTAATTAACAGATATATTGGTGTTGTGCATACCACAGCAAAAAGGAAATATGACGTCAGTAAAAGTAAACAGAATATAAAGAAATCAGCACTGAATTAAAGACGTAAAAATAACACAAAGAAATTATCATTGAAAAGAAGAGGTGAAAGAAAACTACCTAAGAACAGTAAAAAATGTGTCGAAGAGGCAAATTGCTCATGCATGAGGAACAAAAGAATCACGTGCAACAATTGCCAGCACTTTCAAGGCTGAATAAGTAGGTTAATTAAGCTGATTCTATTTGTTATAATGCTAAATATAAAGTAGGCAAAAATTGCATATGGTCAGATAAATAGAAAATGGCTATTTTCTCAGCTGACATGAAGTTCAGCTTAGATGGTCCTGACAGGGACTACTAGAATGATCTGCAAAAATAGCACAAGAAATATTTAACATGATTACTTGAATTTATTTTAGAAATGTGTTACGCTGTTGGCCGTATGCAAGGTAATGCCATGAAAAACAAGCGATTTAAAAGTCTTATTTACTGGCTTCACTTTATTATGAAGTACTCCACAATTATTAGGAAATTATTACCTTATTAAGGAGTTTTGCTTTATTATTTACTGAAAAATAATATATTGTACAAGAGGGAGCTGATCAAAATTACAGCCCCACTTGAATTGCTGAACACACACACAAAAAAAAAAATCTGTATTTTGTGCAGCCGCCATAGCTGGCAATACGTGTTACGGTATGTCTTGGCATTGAAAGTGTTCTTGGAATATGTCAGATTATACTGTTTCCACACGTTACAAACATTCATCTGACGTAGTCGAAGGTGATATATACTGGGCCACTCGTATGCTAATCATCGATCAAGCGTGTTCGGTGGGGGGCACATTCAGAGAAAAGGGGCCAAGGCAGTAGTGCAACTTTATAGGCAATGAAGAATTCCTGAGTATTGCGTGCCACATATGGTCGCCCATTGGCTTTTGCAAACGCGGCCGAAGGCAAGCAAAGATGACAACGGCTTCAAAACTTCAGCGATGTAGCTGTGGCTGTTAAGTCTGCTGACAATGTGCAGTAAAATGGAATGGCACCCTAAACCATAACTCCAGAAGACGAACACACAGAGTGATGCATAATACGTGTCTCATTGCCTGATTAGCGCGCGTTTGCCTTTGGCTAATTTCACTCTTAGCTACTACGCTCGGCCATACCTTAGGCCCTTGCTTGCCTTCGCCGATTTAATTAATAGTTAGGGGCCAACTAGTTAGATTTCTGATAGCTTCAGCTATACCTTTCAAACAGCTCAGTTAAGCTAGTTTAGTTTAAATTATTATTATTTTAAGTTCAAGCCCGAGTGGAGGCTTTGTGTAAAGTTCGTCACCACCTAAATTTGCGACTGATCCCGTCCTCCACATTCATGATTTAAGTGGGGAGGAATGTAAGGGATTTGTCTCCTTCCTTACTACGAGTGCTCGTGGTGTAATTGGAAGCATGTCCGCCTAGCATCAAAAATTTTGTAGCTGTATTTCGCCGTAGACATTGATGATTTTCCCCCCTTTTTGCTGCGATAAATACTTAACCACTCTATAACATCTATATAAAGAATAAGCAATAATTATTTCTACCTCCTTAAAGATGTTACGTTTCTGTGATAGAAAACGTCATTTGCGGGAAGTTTTATTTTATCGCAAAGAAAACTGCGATAGAAACATACCGTCTGCTGTTGGAAATTTATGGTGAGCATGCTCCATGTAATACATCTTACAAGGAATTGTTTCGAAGGTTTAAAAATAAAGATTTGATACACATAACAAGCAATATGGAAAATCACCAACAAAGCTTCAAGATAAGAAACTGCATTGAGCTCCGGTATCAAGAGCTTCAGCGGGAATATTATTCAACAAAATCTGCACTACTGGCAGCTCCATATTTCTTATTGTCATAATATTTAGTTTAATTTCTGAGGGCTTTTCCTTATTCTGGGGTAACTGGCATCCTCTGCTTTTTATTTATTTCCTTTCAGCCCCCGTTATTTCCGGTTGAATTTTTCTATTTCCTTTCGAATTTCTTTTTCGGCCAAACTGCGGATTTTGCTGATGCGCTGGCCTAAAACTTCGCTCTTTTGGCCTCTCACCGTACACCATCATGAGATTTTTTTTCTGCCACACGTCGATTTTGGAACTTTGTGACTAACTCAAAAGAGTTTTCTAACGTTGTTGGATTTCGAAGCTCAAAGTAGTCATGCGTCTGAGGTAGAAGTTGCGGCAAAATTATTGAAATGACTTTTTCGTCTGGCCTCTTGCCGTACAACATTAAAAATCTGGGCTTTCTGCAAAATAAATTCCGTCAGATCTTCGTATATATATTGAAATTTGCTGAATAGCTCTGACTCGAGCTTAGTTTTATCTTTCACTATAGGGATCGCTTTAATTGATGCGTCTCTAAAGTTTTCAAACTTGTAACTTTATCTCTTAAAGACAGACGTCTTTCCTTCAAAAATTGTTGCTGGTTTCATAGCAGCTCTAAGGGTGTCAACAATAAACCTGAATCCTTCCATTGGATTCACCGTGGTCGACGGGGCTTGCGACGTTGAGGGCAAAATGATAAATGTTGAATTTTCCTGTGACATCCTGGTTCTCTTTAAACGTTGGGCACCAGTGTAGAATATGACGCTTAGGGAACGTAAACTTTTAAAAAGGTTGTTTGAAGAATTATCTTCTAAACCTTGGAAAACTAAACAGAGAACAGAAAAGGGTGTATAAGACCCTTTATTCAATCATAAAATTAGCAAATGACCCAACTTGAGTTTACAAGAAGCCAGTACGGTTACAAGAAGCGGTGTCTTAATAGAAATACTACGTACCAATAACAATTTCAAGGTGTGTAGGTTAGCCTAACTGCTTACAAAATACTTTAATGCGCAGAAAGAACTCTGGTCTAAAGTAAGCGGCGAGACAAGTCTAAAGGCAAGAACATATCAACGCCGCTAACGCAAGTTGCCAATAATCAGACACGACCTGAAAACTAACTTTCGAAACTCTTGCTTAAATAGCACTTCATTCTACCTTAATCTGAAGAAACCCTCCCTATCTCATTTACATTCCAGCATGAAAAGCGTGGGTGAGAATAGAAAAGGCTTTTGAACTTAAAATTAACTATTACTTAAAAATAAATATATAAACCTAACACCGAAATGAAGTGATGTAAAACATAGCTGTTCCCAAATAGGCAAACGTGCTTATGTGTTAAATTTTTCAGCTAGAAGTAAGAGTTTTCGCCACCGTGTTTGCTTGATTTGTGTTTAGACAACTTTTTCTTTCTAACTGGTGAGTGGTCAAGACTTTTTATTTCGCTGTTTGAAGTTAGATGTAAGCTTTGTCGATTTTGCTTTCATATTGCCATTCATTTCGTTAGATATAGAATATTCAATTAGTGTGTATATGTAAATATGCCCACTAGCGGCCGATTTGGTAAAACTGATGAATATCAGTAGTTCAGTCCGGGTTTCGAATGTGCCGGCACAGGATTACCGTATTTTTTTCATATACGTAACATAAATACAAACCTGTTTCCCTTATAAAATCTTCCACAAAGACATCCCTTCCATTAGGCAGAAAACCCTTGAATGCTTTGCCATAATCTCAATAATACTGTAAGATATATTTTAATTTTATAACAGTTATTTTAATTTCAATATACTTCCCTATCGATTCTTGTTTTCCCTTACAACTCCTTGCCAGAATGAGTTTTTAGAATCGTATTGAATGCAAATGAGTTAGAAGTAGTATTTAAGGAAGGTTCAACTTACTTCGTGAGAAAGAGCTAGGAATCCTGAGTAGCGCATGTTTGCCTTCGGGCTAAGTCTCTCTATAAGCTGTTACGCTCGGCCGTATATTACATACCTACATTCGTCGGTTAGTTTAAATTAAAGACCAACTACGTTAGATTTGTGTTAGCTTCGGCTAAGTCTCTTTTAGTTCTAATTTAGTTCTTATTTTTTATTTTGAGTTCAAGCCCTAGTGGAGGCTTAGTGTAAGCCCGAAAAGAGGGTCAACTGTTCATCTTATTTTGAATAAAATAAAGGGTAGTTAACCCTTCTTGAGTCTACGACTTCTGTTATTTGAACTCAGCGATAAGTCGCTGACAAGTTCATTAGGTTCCTCGACATTCACTTTAGACAAAAAGAGTGAGAAACTCTACAATACAATAATCCAGTCCGTGAGCATAAATTACACGGTGTCCAAAAAATGGGACCAGAGACGTTATTTCTTTAAATACTAACCTAGACACGCACTTTTGTTAAAATAAGATAGTGATATGAAGCCAATTTCATCTCTGAGGACAGAACAATTTTATAATTGCAAAATTAAAATTTTTGTATGATCCCTGTAATGCAAAAATACATTTAGTAAAATATTAATTTTGTTTTCAAGAGCTAAATATAGAGCAAATCACATTTTTACGTTCAAACTTCGAGTATATATTTGCAATTAATAATTTCATGGGCCCTGTTAAAAAGGTAATAATGAGTGCTGTTTTATTTAACATAGAATTATTAATCGCCGGAAAGAGAAACTTCTAATTTGTTTCGTAATTTCTCTTCAAATCAGAGAGAAAAATATTCTGTTTACTCGCTGATATGCATTGAAAAGGGAGTAAAGTTTGTAAAGGAGCTCTTTTATATATCCGCAGGTTTTCCAAGTAAAGGCGGCGGACTTTATGCGTTTAGTTAAAAAAGCCTTTCGATTCTATGAGTGGTGTTAGCACCTGGGTACCTGTGCCAAAGGTCCCACCCCATGCAGAAAAGTTTACATTTCCTAATTGTTACAAGAGAGAACTAAAAAGAGATTGTAGCTGACTGAATTTACAGAGATGTAATAATAATTAGATAATTGAACATGAGACAGCACCCTACATTCGCAGACCAGAAAAGCCAGTTCAATCTGGTGATTTGGCTAGAAAAATAGAAATAGAATAACATAGGCAGTTACGTGTTAATTGGTGCATTTGGTAATTAGATAAACAGGAGAGAGGTGAGAAGCAACTCTGCATTAGTGAGATATAAAAACAAATAATACATAGATCGATGCTTTAGGTATAACAAATACAAAAGAATACAATTTTACATTATATAGTTGTTGAGGACAGCCATTGGCCTATTACTATTTGCTAAATAATTGTAATCATAAGAAGAGATTTTAATAACGGGGTTGTTTATAGCCATCTGCCTCTCATGGAATCTTTTTGCAAGAAAATAGTAATGAATCCTGAGCTGAACAACATTTAGTTCCTCGTGGATCGGGTTAGGAAAATATGATCGCAGCTGGATTCGAAGCTGGGCGGGAAGGTCCCAATGGATTTCAAGTCTGTCTGTCACCTTAACCACTCGGCCTCGACTGCTTTAAGAAAGCCTAATGAACATCTTACGAACTGAAATTTTTGCTCTACGTGGACCATTAAGTTTCTGTACTATGTGAAGTAAACTTTTCTATTAAACACTCAAAAAATAATTTAAATTTCATGTCACATTATGACAAAGATTCTGGACTTGAGGAAACACACGTCCACGATTTCATAAACGTCCACGATTTCATACTACTGATTCAGATTGTTTCAGACAATAGATGTTAGTCTGGTACCACTGCCAATAACCAAAAACAAATTTATTACATATTTAGACTTTACAGGTAAAAAATGCTATATTTGAACAAGGTTACCGTTTAAAGCTTTTCATTTTCTATGAACGACTAAATCATCACACTGTTTTAAACATAGAAATTTTGTAAGTTTATTTGTAAGGTTCACAGGCAAAGACTAGAATTGTTTAGTCTTTCGTTCTTTTTAGATTGAAATAAGACCTCTTCTTACTTCTATTCTGAACCACGAAGAAAGAAGTAATGCAGATAACATTACCTCATTTATTTAAGGAAGAGTGGATTTTATGCGTAAACATCCATCCATCTTAATTATTCTCAACAGTTTTTTTTGTTCTAAATTAACTTTTTAAATATCTATTCTTTAACATGGGCGCTTCAGTTAATTTTGAAAGCTTTATGAGATCAGTTGCTGTTTAATAATAGCTATTGTTGTGTAAAATTTTATGCATGCAGCCTGAAAATGTAATATAATTATAAATATATGGAAAGAATATAAAGGAAAATATGTAAGGCTCTTTTGTTTGAGCCAATCGATTATCTGGCGTCGTCGTTTCCCTGAAGGCTCTAGATTGTCGATGATTTACTGCAGAAAAAAAGGGTACTGCATAACATTGCGGACTACAGAATGACAGAAGGAAACTTTTCGTGTAACTGAGCTTCCTTCCCTCCCCCCCAAATAAGGGAAAGAATATTATATTCTTCTTTTTTCAAAACTTTTTAAAGTTAACTATTATATATTTTTAAAGTTTGGAAGAACTTTGCTGTCCGATTCTTGGTTTTTTTTACTTTAAGCTCCTTAATTAAAAGCGAGAAAATTCAGTATTCATTATTTGTCACATGGATATGAAAAACATGAAAAAGTTAAAACCCGACACACACACACACACATATATATATATATATATATATATGTATAAATGTTTGTGAAACAGATACGTATATATACCAATGACAACATAAAAGAGGAGGGGGTGAAAAAAATACTTTTATTAGAATTACAAGTTTTTAACTTGTACAACGTTCCAAAATAGACATCTCTCGTAACTTTCGAGGTTTTTAAAAGCTTCGAGGCCACCGCGATCCGCCGAACTCATTCTGATGGATTTTTAGTTCTGGTGTTTTCTAAAATCTGAGCTGTACGTATCAAATGGATGAGATTTGTCAGAATTGAAAGATGCCATAAAATGTGAAGTTATACAAGTTTGAAATTGTACAGATATGAAGTTATACAGATTTCTTCTGCAATGTTACAATTGCCGTTGTTGGCAACAATTTCCCGCAGGCAATGTATTATCATCTGCGAAGGTGGTCACATTGAAAGCTTTTAATTCCAATAAAAGGTTTTTCTTTATCCTCTCTTCTGTTGTCATTGGTTCTTTATAATGCTGTTTGCAAATTTTTACGCCGGCAATTTTCGTCATACGTGTATCGTTCCAGCGCCATTCATTTTCATTGAGATTTTAAATTTGTGCAGGAAAAAAGCGGTGTTGATATTCGAAAATTTTGAAATTTTTTCACTGCAATCTTGAGAGTTCTATTATTTTAAATCATCCCAATCTCGAAAGCATATCTTCAGATAACAATATCTGAAATTGCATTTCGATTGTTTCAGCGGATAGACCGCTAGGGATTCATACGTAGAGTAGCTTTTTTATGACCAGCCTGTATATAGACAGATAGATAGCTAGTTATGTATACATTATTTAAAGAATGGTTCGCACAAGATTACAGTAATAAAATTAGCTTTACGAAAAATGCTTTTCTGACCAAATTTACATACTTTAAGAAGCACGAGCATGGACTTTTTATTTATTTTATAAATGCAACAATTTGCAATGATAGATAATTGAACCAATGATCTTTCAGCATGCATACGATATCTAACACAGTGTTGTCGAAGCTTTTGAGCACTCTTTCTTCATTTAGTGATCTAGCGAATTCAACAAAGAATATGTATTGAAATCGTTTTCGCTATAAAGGAGGCTCAATTTACTCTATCTCGATCTTCGTCAACTCACACGTACGTCTCCTGATAGTTTACGGATACGTCTATTTGTACAGTTTAGCTGCACTCAGGAAGAAATTTTCCCGCGAGCATTGATAAAGCAGATTCTGTCCTGTGAGATTCTGACACTTCGGAGCTTAAGCATTCTTGAAGACACTGAAAAATCAGCTGTAATCCTAAAGGGAAGGAGAATGTAGTTCAACTCGGATTCGAATTCCGAAAAATGGGCTACGAGTTTTTTCCATTGTAACACGAATGCAAACCTGTTTTTTAATAGTTTTGGCATTTCTGTCTTACCTCAATCAATTAAGCTTATATAACGTAACTTAGAGAACGGAAAACCGAAGGACCCGGGTTCGAATCCCGGTGAAGCCATGATAGTTTGAAAATTTAAAGAAGCCTTTAATTTTATTGAAGCTGGAATGAAGATCCTTGAAAATACTGATCCGATCAAGAAGAGGACCCAGTAAAGGAATAAATGGATTATGGGATTGGTTCCATAAAATAGCTCAATTTTACAGTTATGATGCAAATTTCTTACATGTGTGAGTATTAATAAGCCTCGCGTATTACAAAAACTTCCATAAATTTGAATTCTCTTCACATTAAAAATGTCGTCTAAATGAATAGTCTTATTTTTTTCCCTATGAAAGTTAATTGCTGCTCTTTTAAAACTGCATCTTAGGGAAAATGTTTTCGATTTAAACCGTTTTCGCTACCACAATGTGAGAATGTCCACGTCAATGCGACGTGAAAATGTCCACGTCAGTTGCCCTATCGAATAGCTTCGAGGTTTTTGCTGCGTATGAATTTCAGCTACAAATTTTAAATTGGTAATCTTTTTTGAAACAATGTGAAAAGGAAACCAAAAACTAACATTCTGTTGCTAGTTACTGAAGAAGGCGATCCAACTTTCAAACGTGTTTTAGCGTAGCTTTTATTTTTGTTAAGTCATTATTGTTTACATATTTTATCTTGTTGTTTTCTAAAGTGACAATTTTAGATGTAAAAACATCTAAAATGGCCATGAGTTTCCAACAATTAAAACACAATCATATTTTATCTTACATTCCTGTTCATTCATGTTGGAAATATTTACCTTTCGAAATTTACGAAACTGTATACATGAGTTGTTGTACTGGTGAACTTGTAAAAGCAAGGTATTTTTTCATATTAGTACCTAGGTTGTGTAATTAGTTATTCATTAAGAACGACGGAAACAGCATGAAAATTTTTATCAACAAAATAAAATATAAACACAACAATATATAAATACAATAATAACAGAAAATTATAACAAAGATAATATATAACATTTGATACCGCGCATGACCGAAAAGGAAAGCATTTTTTGAATTAGGGGTTGTAAATACATATTTCGTAGATCTGAAATACACTGCTCGACATTGGAAATGCAACACCAAAAAGGAGTGGTAAAAAATTTATGCAAATTTTAGAGTAGACGCACGTCACTGAGTTATACGAATGATGTGAAATGCGCAGCTCTCCGACGCACGTGAAGTAAGATATAAGGGAAGGAACGTGCAGAATGGGTAATATTCGTGTCGTTATTTCTGCCAGACGAATTATCGAAGAAAGTTGGTTTTTGTCCCGGAGAACACGTGTAATAGGTGAGAATGCCAGCCCGCCGTCAACGAAGGCACTTCCAGCAGATAGACCATTTTACGAGGGGTATGGTGATCGGACTGAGAAGGGCGGGTTGGTCCTTACGTCAAATCGCAGCTGATACCCACATGGATGCGAGCACAGTGCATGGGCTATGGCGAACATGGTTGGAACAAGGGAATGTGGGAGGAAAGAGGGATGCAGGTGCAGCCAGAGTGACGTCAGCACGCGTGGATCGTTATTTGCTTGAAAATCAAAAGGTTTTAAAGAATTGTTTAGTAAATAATATCATTAAGGGATTTTGTCTCATGAAATTACAATATATATATGCATTTATATCTGACCTAGTAATGTAGCTATGGCATATTTAATTAAACTATAGTACGTGTAAAACATAAGCTTAAACTAATATTTAAAGACGAATATGCATTAAATGTGGTTCATTTTTCCACAATGTTTTTTAAACGCATGTAAAAACATTGATAAATTTCCAGATTTACGAAGGATTCTTCTAGAGTTAAAATATCGCAAATAATGTCGCACGCTGCGTTACAGAATTATTAAATAAAATTATGCAAACGTACTTTCAGAGTATGTGCTAGAAAGACCTTAGAAACCCATCTGATTGAAATTTAATTAATACTAACAGTAAATTTTATAATACATTAAATCCAAACATTTCGTTTCATTAAATTATGTGTTTCAATTAGCCCCGGAAATGAGTTAACAAGATTTTTATAAGCCTTGGCAGTGACTATTAGGAAAGCATTATTACGAATCATCAGGATTTACATGCAACGTCGTTAGTCATAAAATAATAAAAATATTTTTAATTGATATTTATATACTTTCTTATGTATACTAGTGCATTCTTATATTTTAAAAGTATGTATTCTAATGCTAAATTTATCTCCATGCAGAATTTCATGATTTATTTTACGTATGAATTATTAGTCATATATGTTTAGTAACTTATTAGTTATATGACTTAATTTATTCACTTTGTAGCTCTTTATAAAAAGCTACACGGTGCATAAAATAAGTCATATAACAAATTACGTGAATAATAAACCAAATAATGATTTTAAATATTATTTATGGTACAATAAAAGGAAACTTTAACTATTTTCTGATTAGCTTTTCTTGCCGACACAAAGCATGTATTCCAGTTCAAATGCCAAAATCTTATGAATGCTCGTCGTAAACAGCAAATAAACGAATCGTATGCTTATTGACGGAGGGAAAACGTTTCTCAAGTTTAGAAATATGATTTTTTATTTCTCCCGTACATTTTCAAAAATTTTCTTCAAATTTCGTGGAGGCTTTTAAAGGAAAATGGCTCTTATCTGCCTATGATTTTGGTATATATGCTTTAAACGTAAATTTTAATTATCTGTAATTTTCCATTTTCTTGATTAACTTTTAGCCCGAAAAGGATGTTAATCACGAGTGGGATCACGAGTCTCGAAACGGTAGTTTGCGTTGAATCACTGTAAACGGCGCATACTTTTCATATTGTAGCCACCAAATATTATCACCCTGTGTTATAATTAAAGAAATTAAATAATGAAGAATCTGCATGAATGTATGCATGTTTCTCGAACTGTGAAAAAACAACTGTACCTTAGAGCCATCACATTTTTAATAACATAATCCTGTTCTATTACCTATTTTATATTTTGTAAAACTTTGAAGAATTTTTAATTAACAAACTCGACGATTACAATACAAGCACTGGCAACACTGTACGGAAAGAAAGCATTTTTATCTCCAGCGCGCGAGACTGTCTATCGGAAATTTTAAAGGTATTATGATTTAAAATTTTGTATGCATGTTTCTCGAACTGTGAAAAAACAACAGTACCTTAGAGCCATCAAATTTTTAATAACATAATCCTGTTCTATTACCTATTTTATATTTTGTAAAACTTTGAAGAATTTTTAATTAACAAACTCGACGATTACAATACAAGCACTGGCAACACTGTACGGAAAAAAAGCATTTTTATCTCCAGCGCGCGAGACTGTCTATCGGAAATTTTAAAGGTATTATGATTTATAATTATTTTGTGATTTTGCTTTTGAATCGAATTGTATGTGTTATAAGCGCCAAGAATGGGATATTTAATAAATAAAGTAAACACTATAATAATAATAAAAAGTTTTGTAAAGCCATCTCAATAATTTTCTTATTGATATGATGAACAACTGACAAAAGACTGAACCAAAAAAAAATGTATGCTTGCTTTTCAACACTTACGCAGTCTTTCTTTCGTCTGCTGAACGTTTCTATACGGAAGCCGATGAAAATATCACGTTTATTTCTTTTCGTATTATGAAACTTATTACCGCAGGTAGCAATGGCACAAGGCAGCATTTTTTTCAATATTTTCCCGTTACAAACTCTTTCTAAATACTAATTCATTTTAAAAGTATCCTGAGCTACAATTTTCAAGTAAAAGAAACCTCTTTCAAAGAATCTAAGAAGTAAAGATTTGTGCTTTAACTCTGGGAAACTGTGGTCAGTAGACGAGGTGAGGAACCATGGACCTTATAAGAGACCTTCTTATAAGGTCCATGTGAGGAACCCAGTGACGTCACATTGCTTCCCAACAGGGTTCGTGTCGGCATCGTTCCCCTCAAAGGGATGAACCAGCCCTTCTTTTTCTTTAGCCCTGGCTGATACCCACATGGATGCGAGCACGGTGCATCGGCTATGGGAACATGGTTGGAAAAGGGAATGTGGGAAGAAGGAGGGATGCAAGGTGCAGCCAGAGTGACGTCAGCACGCGTGGATCGATGCATCCGCCGACAAGCTGTGGCGGTCCCGCAAGTCTCTTGTACCGCGATTCTGCAGCATGTGCAAGATACACTGGATGTTTTTGTGTCGACGAGAACCATTTCCCGTCGATTGGTTGAACGTGGCCTGCACTCACGGCGTCCGTTAAGAAGACTGCCGTTGACTCCACAGGATAGACGCCAACGTTTAGAATGGTGCCGGACTGGAGCGATGTGGATGACAGAATGGCGAAACGTCGTGTTCTCAGATGAGTCACGCTTCTGTTTATCCAGTGACGTGTATGGCCAGTATACGAGTGTGGCGTCGACGTGGAGACAGATCTAATCCGGCAGTAACTGTGGAACGCCCCACCCCGCGACAGCGTGGCATAATGGTTTGGGGAGCTATTGTCTACGATTCCAGGTCACCTCTAGTTCGTATTCAGGGCACTATGACGGCCCAATGATACATGGATAATGTACTGCGCCGGTGGCAATCCCCTACCTTCAAGGGCTGCCGAATGCAATTTTTCAGTAGGATAACGTCCGACCACACAGTGCTCACATCTGCCAACATGCTCTGCAAGGTATACAGATGCTTCCCTGGCCACCGTACTCTCCTGGCCTGTCACCAATCGAACATGTGTGGGATGTGATTGGACGCCGTTTGCAGACTCTGCCCCTGCCTCGTTCAGAAGACGAACTGTGGCAAATGGTTGAAAGGGAATAGAGAGCCATCCCTCAGGACACCATCCGCACTCTTATTGATTCTATGCCTAGACGTGTTTCTTCGTGCATCGCTGTCCGCGGTGGTCCTACATACTACTGAGCCGAAGCCGTTCTCCTCTGTATTCTGACTATCATTTTGAAATAAAGATCACTTATTGTTGCTTGCTGTCTCTGTCATTTTTCCAAATTTCATCACTTTCTGACCACTCCTTCTTGGTGATGCATTTTCAATGTCGAGTAGTGTACATAAAACAAATATCACATCAAAGAGTCAACTGTCGTTCAAGTTCAATACACTCATTTTTTGATGAACATTTTTACAAAATCCTTCTCCATTAGTTTTATTTCTTTTTTACTTTGCTAAAACTGTTGAATACGGTTGAGATGTGACGACTTCTATTCGGTAAGTCAGGATAAATCTCTTTCGTTTCGAAGTTGTTCACGCCCAACATAATACGCCTAAAAATATAATTAGGAATACAGCTTGATGGGTGGGCTTCTCTGGATTTTTCGAATGTCGACAGCCAGATGAGCAAGAATCAGAGCCGAAAGTAAAGAGGACGCAGTGTTCATTCATTAATGAACCTGCCATCCTGCTAATTTGGTGATGTAGAAATTGGCTTGCTCGTGGTCCGCAGTCTTGTACCACGTGTTCGTGTTGACATATTGTGAAATCTTTGAGTGCGCTGGAAGAAAGTACATTTCAGTATTAGATATAGAGTAATTTAAAGTAACTGATTACTTTTTAGGTCTGCTAAGTTAGCAGATGTAAATCGACTTTGTCGTGTATTAGGAGAATCGAAATATTTGAATGATACCTTTAATTAATTAAAAAACTACAATGCTATAAGAGATTTTTATCAAATACGTGAAATTTCATCACATTTAGAATTCATTAAAGCAGTAATTAAGTATTCAAGTCATTATATATGATTACACACATAAGTATATCAATATGTAACCAAATATTTTAGTGGAAAATCCTGAGTACTCAGCATTTCACTGCATAAAATGGTATTAATATGTTTCAAAACGTTTAGTACCTTAGAGGTTCTATACCTAATTGGTCCTACATAGAGGTTGGTAGTTTGCATTCTTATCTGAATTATAAATCAATTTCAAGTGAACTCCGGAAACGTTTGAGCGAAGTAATGTAACTCCCTTTTAATTCATGTGTTTAAGTTTTCCGTGGCGCTTAGCTGAAAGGTATTTCTTCCGCCTTATTTCATAATTCCCGCCTTCTTAGCATGCCATTGTGGTGTAATGGTCAGCACACTCGGCGCGTGTTCGAGAGGCCCGAGGTTCGACTCCCGGCAAGGGCGTTGCTCACTTTTCACATCTCCTGTTCGAAATAACCTTATGTCTCTAAAGTGGTGCCCGAACTATGAAAGACGGTGGATGATGATTCTCCACCACCAGGATTTGGAAATTGGATCCCTTAGTCTCCAATTGCCCTTTAAAAGGGGGAGTGTATAAGGCAAGGATGTCAAACTCGCTGCCCGCGGGCCGCATGCGGTTCACAACAAATATTTTTGCGGCCCGGCCAATATATAGGCAAATAATAATATATAATAATAAAACAACATATCGACGAAGAAAAAAATGAAATGTTTACTGCTAAGTAATTAACGATAATTTATTCAGTGTTGTTAGATTACTCACAGCGAGCTGACACACACACTACTTAAATTACAAATGCGTGTGAGTAGCTTGCGTTCAGCTACCTTCGGCTTTTGGGGGACACGTGCACTCAGAACTTGTACGCATCCCCCGATAGCCGAATGTGGCCGAACTCATGGTCTCAGTTTTCCAATCATAGTTTTGTACGATATATTGGTGCATGCATGTGCATGCACTTTGCTTTATTATTAATTATTACTTAATTCATATTGTTACGGATTTCATAGTTATTTATTTAGTTAGTTTTTTTATTTAGAATTGTAATTAGATTTACTTTATGTTGCCTTAGCAACGCAGACGATTTTTGAAAAGACAGCTGCGTTGGAAGGTTAAAAATAGAACAGCGCGTGCTTTTAATACCTAATAAATAAATATCTCGTAATTGCTGTTGCCATCCACAAAACTGCAGATATTTATAGATGTTTCCAGTATATTAGAGAAATTAATTATAAAGCTTATAAAAGCCGAGAACAAGCAACTCATCTCAGTAGTAGCTGTAGTTCTAGTAACTGTTTGTTTACTTAATGCTGTGATTGATTTGTAGCGATTTCGCTGTGAGATAGAATTAGTTTCTCTGTTTTGAATTGATTTTTGCTAAACGTTTGACATTTTGTGATATTGTTAGAATATTTTTGAAGAAATATTTCAGCATTTTGATTTATCTCTTGTGGAAAGAATAAATTTTTGTTAACTTTTTAACGTTAACCGTGTTTATTCCAGCCCTTTGTATTCAGTATGTCTATATCAAAACCAAGTGGTAGTAAAATTAAACGAAAAATCGCTGACGAACATAGAATATTCCAAGTAAAATGGGAATTAAAATATTTTTGCTGTGAAATAAAAGATAAAATAATCTGCTTGATATATAATAATACTATTAATGTACCAAAGTTATATAATATTAAACGTCATTACGAACAACACAAATCGAAATATAACAATTACGAAGGATTAATGAGAGAAGAAAAGTTGAAAGAGCTCAAGTTAGGAGTGAAAAAGCAACAGTCCATGTTTAGTAAAGTATTGCAAGAAAGTGAAGCGGCGGTACATGCAAGCTACGTCTTGTCCGAGTTGATAGCTAAACATTCGAAGCCTTTTACTGACGGTGATTTCATCAAGGAATGCCTAATGAAAGCTGGAGAAATTGTTTGTCCTGGAAATGTGAAGGCTTTTCAATCAATTTCATTGTCTCGAAATACAGTTGCGGAAAGAGTTACTGATTTAGCCGCGAATTTAAGTGATCAGATCAAAGCAAAATCATCTAGTTTCGAAAGTTTCTCCATTGCCTGTGACGAGAGCACGGACATTAGTGGCAAAGCTCAATTAGCAGTGTTTCTTCGTTCTTGTGACAAGAATTTTAACATTTTTGAGGAATTACTGGAACTAATACCGATGCCTGGTACTACCACAGGAGAAGATATATTTACTTGTGTTTTTGGACTTCTGCAGAAATACAATCTACCTTTGGCAAAATTAAATTCTGTAGCTACAGATGACGCTCCATCAATGACCGGAAAAAACAAGGGCTTCGTAGCATTAGTAAGAAAAAAACTTAGTGAAATTCACGGTTCAAACATTCATCATATGCACTGTATTATACATCAAGAAGTTCTTTGCACGAAAGTAATAAATATGGAGAATGTTTTGTCATATATAAAAAAAAGTTATAAATTTTATAAGATCTCGAGGTATTGCAAGAAACTTCCCAACGTGCAGCATGAACAAATCAAGTTTAGATGATACTTGTTCGTATCAAAAATACGTAGAAAAAATTGCAAATTTAACAACTGAATTTGAAACGAGGTTTAATGATTTTAGTTCCCTCGAAGACAAATTGTTTTTGTTTTCTTCGATTTTCTCAATAAGTATTGACTCAGTATCCAGCCATATGCAAATGGAGGTGTTCTAGATTCAATGCAACTCAAATTTGAAAGCAAGATTCATTGAAGTGGGCGTGCCTGAATTTTACAAATATTTACCAGCCAGGTTTGAAAATACTCGAAAAATCGCATATGAAATTATTTCCATGTTTGGTAGCACTTATCGGTGCGAGCAGTTATTTTCAGTCATGAAAGGTAATAAGTCTCCTATTAGAAACCGTATTAATTAATTATTTCCATGTTTGGTAGCACTTATCGGTGCAAGCAGTTATTTCCAGTCATGAAAGGTAATAAGTGTCCTATTAGAAACCGTATTAATGATGCTCACCTTGGGTCAGCGCTGAAAGTTATCACTGCAAACAAAATTTCTCCCGATATAGGAAAGATAATAGCAGAGAAGAGATGTCAAGTATCAGGACGTAAACATTAAATTTTTCTTGTTCTTTTCTACATAAATATATATATATGTTTATTATTGTATTATTCGAAATAAATCTACGTTTCTATGAATATTGATTTTTTTTTGCGAACCGCCTAAAGTTAAGCCTTGCTTGTTTGGCCCAAGTGTACCTATGAGTTTGACATCCCTGGTATAAGGTATTCCTCCTGCCTTCTTAGCATGCCTTCGTAGTGTAATGGTCAGCACACTCGGCGCGTAGTCGAGGGGTCCGAGTTTCGAGTACGGGCGATGGCACTGCTCATTTTTCACATCTCCTGCTTTTAAAATAACCTAGTGACTTTACAACATATCACAAAAATCTTCACTGTAAATTTTTCTTGACGTGCTTTTCAATTTTAGTGTTACTTATTAAAAATATTCAATATCAATGGTAAACTATTACTTCCGCCTTGTTTCTCTGTACACCTTATACTTTAAATGAGGAATGATTTCTGTCCTTTTACTTTTGCCACTCTATATGATTTTTTTCCGCTGTTTGATTGAGAGATAGGTAATTATTTTCCTTCGAAATCGAGGAAAAGATTAGCTACAACCAATGAGGATCAGATTGTAGAGACATTAGGCATTTTTTGAAAACACGAAAAATGAGCAATGCCGTCGCTGGGACTCGAACCACGGACCTCTTAAATACGCTCCGAGCGTGCTGACCACTGCACCACGAAGGCATGCTAAGAAGGCGGGAGAAATACCTTATAAGGTTATAAGGTTCTCCTTAGTCCGATATAGGAACTTTAGTCCTGTAACCTTCCTAGACAGGTAGCGTGTTATTGCTATGTCTAGCTACTCAACTTTTAGCGAAACAGGGCATGGCTCATGCTATAAGTAACCACTGCTTGTGTCAATGCAAATTAAATAAGATCAGTTAAATCAATTTAAACGTTGATCAGCAGGCTAAGATTGCACAGTCAAATACTAAGCTACAAGTCTGCAAAAGGCTAAATTCTGCGAAGTCAAGGTAATTTGCATCTAGCTAGAGCAGACGGAAATCTAACAACGCAACGTAAATCCCTAAACCTCTGCTCAAACTAATTTAGTATCGCGTGAAGAATACGGAAAGAAGAAGTTAAAGTAAGGACCGAAATCATAATAATTGGTTAGTTTAAAATAAGAACATCGTAAGGTTGATAGCATGAAATTGCTCCTTTTTTCTTAGCTGTGCACTATTAACTTGTTCCAGTTTTTGAGCTTCGAAAATACGTTAACGAAGGAAGTTACATATTTCGTTCAAGAAAGAGATGAATAAAGAAATCCGTGGAAATACTTAATGCTTAGAAAAACTGTCTAACAGAATATTTTAGTATTCTGGCAACAACTTTATAAAGGATTTTGAAAAGCAAAGGTATCATGACGACAGCAAAATATGAATGCGTAATTAATTCTAAGGAATGAAATCTGAATACAAAGTGAAAATTGATCAAAACGAAATTGCATGAGTAAGTAGTTTAAAAATCACCATCTTCAGAGTACCTCTCAGTTATAATGTAACAGAAGAGAAAGTAATAATCTCAGCACGTTGTTTGGGATCGGCATATTTTCTGCGTCATATGTATGGAATGAGAAATTTTTAAAACAATGCAATAACTACTCGCATCGTAAGTATCAAAAGTGAAAGCATTGAAGAAGGTTGGGAGGAATAAGGGAAAATTGTCTTGAAAATTTAGCAAAAAATTATATACCTTTAACTGCTACAAAAATGGGATTTTTATGACAGAACTGTATCTTTCAAGGGTAAAACTTGCCAATGTGAAGTTAAGAGAGAGTTTCTAATGCCGATAGGTATATATACAATTCAGAGAGATCTCGTTGCTTCATGGACTCGAAAGCAGTATCATGTGAATATGACATAACAGCACGAAATGCATAGGTTGAAAATTCAAGTGATTTGCATTTGCATTCATTTCTCGAACTTTGTAATGCTGAATAGTACTAAAATAATATTTTTCTAATTGAACAAGTGACCTTCAGCAACTCGTAGTCTGAAGTTAATAGACTATCTATCAATGTCTATCTCAATACTCTTTTACAGGATGCAGAACGTTGTAGATGCTATAAGCATTACTAACGCAAGAAGTAGAAAATGAAAAGATAATGTAAAAAATTAATTTTTGCTGACAGATGAAAAGTTTCATGTGATAATAAAAAGCAGCAACTTTATGATTACTTTACAATTGTGAGGAAAACGGTTCACAGTACAAAGAACAGCAGAACAACAGTACATAAAACAACGGTTCACTGTAACCGTCAGGAAATTTTTTAAAAAACAGTACCACATAAGATTTTATAACAGATCACCTGGAAGCAATATTGTATTCAAAAGTCTGCAGTACTTATCAAGCAGTTTAGCTTCTTTTTTTAAATGTGAGAGTACACTTGGAAAAATGAAATCTCATTCCATGCACGTCGCTCTTTTACGGATCATTTCCTGGTATAGGTAGCGGAAGGTGATAATGCATGCACAAGAATTATTGGGAATATTTATTCATTTGAAGATCTGAGTATCTAAGAAACAACGAGAGATTTCTTAAGTTATTCTACATTTTTGAAAAAAGTTCGTTTTGTATAGAAACGAGTGGTATAACAATTAAATCTTTCCTTGATGTTTTGCAGTGTTCCAAGGAAAAGTCATAGTATCATTTCATAATGGATTATATAACAATGAAAAGCAAATTAATTGTGGAGCCCACAAAAATTTGCATAGTTATGACGAAGAATAATTGAAATTTTTCAGATACAACAGAATTATACCCGGAGATTTTGATTCGAATATTGATAAATGGGGTAGCAGATATACTGAATTTAGCGCAGATTATATTATATGTATGTACATGTATATATATATATATATATATATATAAGATAAAAAATATGCAAATCAAAATTATAATTTAAACTAGTGATAACCCCATAATTCCCCCTCTTCATTCTACACTGGTGAAATAACTTAAGAGAATTTGCATATTTTATCCAATTGCATGAAAAGAACTGAAATGAAGGGAAAACCACTGCTTCTAGATAAAAATGTAAATCTTGTACGGCAAATACGTAAGCCTACACGTGTGTGTAGGCGAAGTCAGTAGAAAAATCGGCTTTATAAGAGTGTGGAGGGTAAGACAAATTCCGTTCGCTAGCATACCTCGGCGAATTTCTTGGTGTTATCTCGCAACAATCGGTTAAATTCATATCGGAACAGTAAAAATAAGTAACCACCAACGTTTAGATGTTGGAATGACGAGGTGAATTGTGGGGAGGCTAGAGGTAGGCTAATCGCAAGTCCAGATATGCAGAGAGTTTAATCGCCCAGCGTCGTGTGTAACCTATGGAAATAGTTCCAGGATACTGGATCCATCGAGACAAAGCCTGGGCAAGGTCGTTCAAGAGACGCTACGGGCAGAGAAGATCTCTATTTGTCCATTTTAGCGAGGCGCAACAGAGGGGTTACAGCTTCTCATCTCTCTCGGGACCTGTATGCAGCCACAGGAACCCGTGTAACAAGGGTTACTGTTGCCAAAAGACTACATGAGAGAGGGTTGTTTACTAGAAGACCGGCTGTTTGCGTCCCGCTCACGTCTACGGACAGGAGAGTCCGATTAGCAAGGTGCAGGCAGCATAGTGATTGAAGTACGGAGCAATGGGCGACCGTTCTGCTCACCGATGAGTCCCCTTTTACCCTAAACACCGATTCTCTCCGTACCGTATAATCCTGAATACAGACCGTATAATCCTGAAAAAAGATTAGATTATTGGTTTTGTGTGTGAGTTTTGTAAAAGCTAATCCTAAAGCTAATTATTGAAGGAAAATTTAATTGGAGAATTTTCATTTATCACGTATTGTTATGCGATATGACAGACTTGAATTTTTCCTCATACTTAGTTCTGTTGAATTTCTTTCGAAATACTTACTAAGATCTTTCGTAGTAGTTAATACAACTGCCAAGAGATAAGGGTGACATAGCTTTTTCCGAGCTTCAGATGTCACCCAAATTTGGATATTAAGGTAGTCAAATTATTAAGGTTTGCAGTAATACCGCGAACACAATGAAGCCGAGAATCTCGTGAGATCATGTTCCCCTCCTTTCTTGGCGATGTTCAGCTTAAAAATAGATTGACGAATGGGTCAGGTGGACATGAATACCTTTATGAAGCATTTTAAACAAATACTAGCAAAATCTGAGCTCAAGGCAGTATTAGCGACAGAAGGTGGAAGCACAGTTATTTGCAATATAGTACGATGGCAATTGCTGTTATGCGGATGGTTACTTTTTTAAGCTAGTTTGCAATTCTTTCACTGCTGTGGTGCCATATGAATTCTGCAAATGTTTAAGCTCAAATATTTTGGTAACTTTTAAATTTTCATAACAGTTTTGTGCATATTTAGATATACAACGATTTTCTGCTTATTTTGGGATAGCAAATGATAAAGTAAGCTAGTATCTGTAGGATGTAACAGAACTGATAGACACAACTTGAAGGAGAGAACATGAGACAAATAATTTTGGTAATACGATACATGGTGGAATATAAAATGTGAACATGGAAACGGAGGATATCTACAGGATGTAATGTTTGATATTGACAAGACTTATTCAGATGAACGACCACCATTTCCAATTCTTTCATCGGAACGACGGTGAAATGACTCGTCTTTATAATACTTTGGAAGATGGCCGCATGTCACGAATATTTACAACAGCGATGCTAATTCTGGCGAATCAGTCTGCGTTTCGTAAACGAAATGTCTCTAGTCATTATGATACATATACTGCAGTTACTGTCATTTATTTAAACGTTTCTTGTAAGTATTAAACACTATTTATTGTAAATATCTTGATTCAAAATGCGCCTTCCATATTCTTCATACATTTTGTGTTCAGCGTTCCCATTTCCCATTCCATCACACATTGTACCACAGAAACCGTTACTTTTCCCTTTTGTGTTCCTCCTTTAAATTATATCCAGTAATTTTATCGTACACCGTATACAGATTTATGCATGTACGTGTGAATGAAGAGATGCTTAGACGACGACACTGTAAGCAGTTCCGGCAAAAGAATGATTTTACGAGGTGTCATAATATAAGCTTAAGTACGGCTATCGTCACATCTCTGCTGAAGCACACGTAAATGTCTCCACTCAGCATAGAATTTGGCCATTCGGACCAAATCCGGCCCGCCACAGTATCATCAATCCGGCTCGCGACAGCTTGTTGGCTTATTGTTGTTACTGTTACTGTGATAAGTTGGATAAAAAACAGAATAATAATAACTCTACTTTATTTACTTGCTGGGTAAAGCTTAATGATAAATGTTCACTTGTAAAAATACTAGGGAGATTTATATAATTGTGATTTTCCACCGATAGTAGTTTTCAGTTATGGACCAATTTTACTTGTACCAATTATTAAAAGCGATTTAAGATGCTCATCGGTTAACTTAGATCTGTAAACATTCTTTGTGTACTTTATTTTGAAGAATATTTTCTCACACAAGTAAGTAGTAGTGTGGCTGAATATTTCCCATGTTTTAAAATGTGTGAAACATTGTTTACGTAATAATGACTGAAACAGTATTATTTTCCACTGGAACGATTTGATATTAGCTTATAAATCAGGGAGAAGCTGGTTTTGTCCTTGAAATCTCAAATTCAGTTCTTCATATGTTTTGTTAAGTTTTCACAGAATGCTAACTTAAACAGCCATTTGCTGTTTTGTGAAAAGAATGTTTAATTATATGCTGCGCTTTCGAAGGGACTACTAGCATCATCTGTTAGCTGTTAGCAGTTAGCGTATAGAGGGTACTACCTCTTTCCGCTTTTAACCACCAGATGCCCAGAAAATTAAAACGGTTTTGGCCCTTGGAAATTTCTCGAGTAATAAGTATGGCCCTAAGGCTGGAAAGTTTAGAACCCCTGGTTTAGATGGATCGATTAAGGAAATGTAAATAGTCGCAAAAGATCATGTCCATCTAGACGCACTACAGAGCACTCAGATCAACGCATATGAAGAGAAGCGGCGGTGGCACCCCAGTCGACAACTATGGACGTTTTGCGGAAAGTGAAGGGGGCTTTGGTTTCTCCAATATCTGAGAGAACAGTTTCCCAACGTTTAGCCGCCCTTTGAGAATACTGCCATTTAACGCCAAACCATCGACGCGAAAGACAGCGATGGTGTCGTCAACGGGCCATTTGGACATCTGAACGGTACAATGTGGTATTAAGGGACGAGACTTGGTTTTGTTTGTCTGATGATAGTCACCGGTTAAGAGTTTGGACGTGTCGGGGAGATAGAGCCAATCCGACTACTGCTGCTGAAAGTCACACCGCTCGTCAGTATCGCATGATGGTTTTGGAGTGCCATCAATCCTGATAGCAGGTCCCCCTTGTTACGCATCAGAGCCAGATTGACGGCATGTCAATACGTTGATGAGGTGCTGCAGCCGGTTGTGCTACCTCTCTTCCAAAGGCTGCAAAATGGTATTTTCCAACAGGACAACGCGACCGCACACGGCATTCTTTAGCTGAAAGGTCTTGCAACATGCCATGCTATTGTTTTCTTGGCCTTAGCTATCCTCTAATCTTTCGTATATCGAGCATATCTGGGACGTGATTGGTCATCGTTTGTCTGCTCTGCCCCAGCGGTTATCGAAGGACGAACTTTGAATGGTGGTTCACAGCATACGGGCAACAATCTTCCAGGATACTATTCGCACACTAATTGAGCCTGTACCTTGTAGGACTGGAGCTTGCATCGACGCAAGATGTCGCCATACTCTTTTCCCCTGTATATTTCAACACTGTATAAATTTGTCTTTCTATAAATAACATCGCTTATTTACATATGCATGGTCTGTGTATCAATTGACATTACATTCTACCATTTATTCTCATTATACACTATTATTATTACTTACAGCTGCATTTGTGAACTATAATCCAGTAATGATAGTCTTCCTCTTTAAACTGGAGATTATAATGTATGACATAACTGGAAATATTTGGCAACCTGCAGAGTTAAGAATCATGACTATGAATAAAAAATAGAAATTAGATATTAGAAAACAAAATTATCGTATCTAAATGATAGCTGTAGCAATAAATCGAAACTACATATTGCGATCTAGAATTCAGTAAACTTTTAAGGAATGAATACGTTAGGAATTTACATCATATGAAGAAACAACAAGGAGATGTATGACTGAGATAGCTGTTTTTTAAAGTCTTTTTAATATACATATTTCTAAATGGAGTAATTTTCATCAGACAGCATTTTCACTTCTAGTCTGGAGGTATGGCGCTACTTCTGAATACAAAAATTCATTATTATACACTGTTAGAAAACAACATTATCTCTTATTATTATTCACTATTATTATTATGACACAATAATGCTGTAGAATCATTAGAATTCTTGATACTGTAGATGAGAAAAATGTGTAGTGCTCTTCACCAGGACTCGAACCTGGACCTCTCGAATATCGGCCGAGTGTGCTACCGTTATACCACGAAGGCATGCGGATTATTGGACCTAACAGCCAAATCCTGGTGATGACGAATTATTGTCCACCACCTTTTTAGTTCGGCGCCACTGTAGAGTCATTAAAAAGTTTTATATGCAATGCCCACGCCAGATTCGAATCTGAGGGAGAAAATATCTTATAATGCATTTATTTGGTTCTCAACCTTTTGCAAAAGTGGGGAAATGTTCAGTATAAATGCTTAAAAATTCGCTATTATGCACTCTTAGAAAACAGAACTATCCCTTACTTAGAACTGGCTTTTATGACATTCATAAAGAGTGACACTATAATGCTGTACAGTCATTAGGATTTCTGATGCTGGAGATGAGAAAAATGTGCAAGGCTCTCGCCAGGACTCGAACCTGGACCCCTCGAATACGCGCCGAGTGTGCTACCCTTACACCACGATGACATGCTGGAAGGAGGGAGAAAATATCTTCTACACTCCCCCTTTTAAAGGGCGAATGAGGTTATTGGACCTAATCGCCAAATTCTGGTGGTGACGAATTATTGTCCACCACCTTTTTAGTTCGGACACCACTGTAGAGTCATTACGATTTTTGATGCAGGAGACGTGGAAAATGCGCAACGCCCTCGCCGGATTTGAACTTGAGGGAAAAAATATCTTATAATGCATTTTTTAGATTCTCAACCTTTTGCAAAAGTGGAGAGGTTTTTAGTATAAATTGTCCCTTACTCTGTTTATTAGCAGTACAGCACCTTAATAGTGTCTTTTCGTTGAAAAATTGCACCTTCATCAAGAGCCTTGTTTACTCATGTTATTATTATTATTTATTAATAACACAATAATGCTGTCTTACTGTCATCCCAGACCTTGGCTGGGGTTTGGCCGGAAGTAGATCAACTCCGATGAGTAGGTGAAAATCCCGTATGGAGGAAAACCCTGGTCGGGAGCCTGCTCAGCGGCGAGTAGTAGTAGTATAAATTGTCTGTATAGTGAAGCGCTTTGTGATGAAAATAAATTTTATTAAAAATTTCTTAACCACCTTGATTTTAGATATTTATCTGCTTACTGTGCTACATTGCCTAACAGTTTACTGAAATACATATATTTTGAAAGTTAGTGCACTTTTTATCTTAACCGTAAAAGGTTTCTCAGTTTAAAAATGCAAAGAGAATTTTAGTATGCAAATAAATATACAGATATTTTTAGAAAGATATTCAATGGAACAATCTTTTCAGGTAAATTTATACTTCTTTTTAAATATTAGGAACTAGACTAATTTTAAGCAATACAGATAATTATTTACTTCTCCATTTGTTCAAAGTGAAAGAACTAATCTTGCTTCCTGCTCTAATATAACTGCACTACTTACTAGAAATTCACTTCAAGATCTGTTGCAAATTCATAAGTTGTTTATGAAACTGCGTGACTGTGGATATTAAAGGAAATGGAACATAAAATATTTGATAATAATTCGTTTGCATTTTGAAGGATATGCTTCCATTTCAAAAAATATTTTGTGAAAGACTAGTAAGTGGATTTTCTTATTTTCAGAATCTAAAATAGTCTTGCTAAGTACACAGGGCAACTTACCAGCAAAATGCCTTCAAATGGGTATCCTTATCTTCTTCTTTCGACTCTTGAGATAAAATGGCCACCTTCTGGTATTTAGTAGCACATTTCTTCGAATCGGTCGATATGTTCTTAAAGCATGGGGCATGACGCAAGTAATCTAGGGAAAAAAAAAGATTGTGATTTCAAATTTACATAAAGACAATTTGCATTAAATTACATTTGCGGTAAAATGTATATCTAACTTTGCTTTCTTTTCGAGAATTTTATTTTAAATCACGTTATGTTCCATCAATTCCAAGTCGAAGTTTTGAAATCTTTAAGTAAACGACAAATGAAAAAGATAACATTTAGAAACTGGTTATAGAGTGGTTATGTTCTTATGCTCAGATGGCAGTTCAATTAGCCTGCGCGGTTAGAAATGAAGTCGATATTAACCGATCGTTACGTCATTAGGAGGAAATGTTTGATCCGGCGTATGCATTAATTCGTAAAATTTTCTTTTTCTATTTACTTTATTCTGCCTAAAGAACTGCGTAAGGAAATTAATGAAACTGCGTTATTTCTTCTCTATAAAGAAAAATTTTGTTTCGCTACTTCATATTCTGCATTTCCTTCTTACAGGACTGAAATGTCTTCAGAAAGCATTTGATGTTTATGTCCCCTTTTTAGCACATTTAATACTTTAACTTCATATTTTGGATTTAACTGCAAACCTTCTTGCTGACAAGAACAACACTATTTGTGAGCAAATCGTTCAAGCAATTTCATTCTCAGAAATTTTAATTTAAAAGCTTTTCGAATGAATGCTTTTTCGCCTTTTGCTAAAAACATAAGAAAAAGTACCAAACACATTACTAGGCTACAAAGCATTAAAATATACATCTTAACTTTTAGTTATTTATCTCTAGAAGTTCATCATACCTAGAAATCTTACCTTTCAGAGATATGAATATTGCTATAATATTATACTTTAATACTACACCCCAGTAGATAGATTGTAAATACTGAATTTTTTACTCGCGTTTATTATCTTTGTAAGGTGACTATTTGAAACTCATCAGTTATTTAAATTTCCAGCCTTTACTATAGCTTCTCCTTTCTGCTTCCTCACCAGAACGCAAATCAGTTAGGGATAATATTATTTAAGTTGAGGCTTTTGATCTAAGACAGAGTATGTTTCTGCCCTTCGCGGGCACGCTGGGTTAGTTCCACCTGAATTAGCATGCATTTGAACATTCCTTCCGCAGAAGTTTCATTGTTGCCATCATTGTATGGAACTAAAAGCATATTTTGCTTTTTTATGCTAGAACCGTAAGTAATTTTTAATGCCTGAGAAGTTTAGATGTCATGATCTTCAATGAAAGCTGTTATTACCAGTAAATAAATAAAAAATGCAGGAAAGTATGTCATTTATTCTGAGTATAGTGCTTTCTTGACGGCTATTCACAGATGTCGGTAATTAGAAATGACGAGTTAAAGTTTTGGAGAAATATACTAGATATGGCATTTATTAAGAAATGAAATAAAAAAAAAGGAAGGAAAATTTTTTAAAAAGTGTATCAAATGGTGTAGAAAATTAAAATCTTAAGTTATATTTATCGTCTGTCTAAACAGATCTATCTGTTTACACGGACAAATAGATATAATGTTACTGAAAATTTAAAGTTTACCATTCTAAACAGAGACTTAAATATACTGTTTTATACAGAATTCAAATAAAATTTACCCCGATTGGCGAAATAACATATAAGAGGGAAAAATTTGTAATTAAATACTTTTAAGCTAGTATTGTTTATTAATAGTTACTATCTTTATTTATTAAAGCTGAAGTTAGAGCGTTACATATCTAAAATTACAACACGGTAACCATTCATTTAAAGCAGGGATGGGCAAACTACGACTCGCGGGCCAGCTGCGGTCAGCCTGAAGGTTCTATCCGTGCCGCCGCAATTAAAAAAAAAAAAAAAACGCAAGGAAACAAGACTCCAGGAACACGATGCAATGAAATCAGATGCAAGGAAAAAGTCCATTTATGGCGATATCTGGACCCATCTCAAAGATTTTAAACTAAAACTTGATCTATTAGTTAGGCAGCTAGTTAAGAAGGACTTGTTTCATTTCCCGAAGTTAAATTCAATACCCTTAGTAAATGAAGACAAGTTTAAGAGTTATGAAGGTATCCTAAAAAAACTGCATTTTTAGTTTGAAGGCATATTTCAGGATTTCAATGTAATTCAAACACAATAGCATATTTTCGCAACACTTGTCAACGTAAATTGGAAGCCGTGAAGCCGGATTTGCTTGAATTAATTGAGCTACATTCTAGCAATCATCTCAAGCAGTTGTTTCTCAATGTTTCAAAATTAAGAGTTTTGCAATCGTTATTGAAAGTAAGTTTCCCAAATTTAATGTCTCACGCGCAGAATATTAGTGCTATGTCTCCTTTATATTATATACAGGGTGTTCATAAAGAAACTTTGCCAACATCTGCACTTCTAGCGTCCGTTCCGGTTAATAGATCGAGATGAGATTGCAAATATAGTTATTCGGAGGTGTGCGCTCGAGATTCTGTGAATGGCAACACAGGTTACAGGTTACAGCAAGTCCGGACACCCGTACGGCTTACTAGGACTTCTTGGGTGATGTCCGGGTCCTGCAACTATCTAGTGCGGCACCCTCACAGTGTCCCACAAAGTCCTCATCAGGAGTTTATTGAAACTTTAAAGAAATCTGCACATGGCCATTCAGGGGCCTTGAAGGCTTTGTACATGCATGACACTTAATATTTACAAGGAAACAAGTTACTAATTACATGATACTTGTACTTTACATTATGCCTTGACATTGGTACATCAGTTGTATTTTTAACATTAATACGTTAGTACTAGAACATTTGTAAACTGGTGCTGGTACCTTGCTAGGACATTATACTGAGCGCTAGTGCGTTACACTTGTACGATACTAATACACTACACAGAAACACTAACACTAATAAGTGACTGATCACACTGTTACATTTCTTATATGTTGCACAAATATATTACACAGTTGCGTCAACACTGATGCATTGAGTACTGATACATTCTTAGACTGCTACACTACACACTGGTACTATAGCCAATGGTATATTTGACGCTGTTGCTTGCTATGTATTTCATGGGATATTTTTGTGCTGCATGGATACCTTGGCTCGTATTCATGCATTATGTTGGTGCTTTGGCTGACATTGCAGACGTTACTTATTGATTCATTACGAAGTACGTGATAACACTACTAGTACCTTGAATGGCAACACAGGGGCGCTCACGGTTACGGTTATAGTTACAGAAACTCGAAAATGTCGAATGGCAACGCCAACGTTTTCCGATCTCAAAATGTTCAGCGTATGCGAAAATCCTAAATAGAGTTGGAACGGTACCGATATCTCCAAAAACTGGCGTGTTATGCATACGCAAAAAAGAGTTCCGAAAACCGGCCAACGAAACACGATCTGGGCGCACGCAGAAAATTTGCACATGACTGAGACAAAACACCGATAACTGATGACAACACATATCGGACAAAGGAAGACCTTTACTTAGATCCAACGTTTTCCACATGGGTGCCAACACAGGCAAGTATGCATTGTATAGGGAGACGGTGCACAATACTGTTGAACACAACATGGCATGAGGGATGTTTGCAATCTCACGCCGTATAGAATCCTTTAAATCCGACAAAGTTTGCGAATTGCACAGGTAAACTCTGGATTTGAGATATTCCCAAAACAGAAATCCATAGACGTCATCCCAGTTTACATCAATTCACCACGGTACAGTTTCATCAATTCACCACGAGCTTTCCCAGGAAGAGTAATTTCGTCGCCCTGTGCGAGTTCCCGAATGACGACTCCGCGTACCCACCTGGCATTTTATCGATTTCTTACGCTGAATATCTAGCGATTGGCGTTCTGTGATTGGTATCTTGCCTCTGTTATATGCACATTTTCTGCGTGCTCCCGGATCGTGTTTCGTTGGCCGGTTTTCAGAACTCTTTTTCATGTATGCATAACACGTCCGTTTTTGGATATCGGTACCAACGCCATTTAGGGTTTTCGCATGCGCTGAACATTTTGCAACCGGAAAACGTTGGCGTTGCCATTAGATATTTTCGAGTTTCTGTAACTATAACCGTAACCGTGAGCGCCCCAGTGTTGCCATTCACAGAATATCGAGCGCATATCTCCGAATAACTATACTTGCAATCTCATCTCGATCGGTTAACCGGAACGGACACTAGAAGTGCAGATGTTGGCAAAGTTTCTTTATGACCACCCTGTATGTGAACAAGTGTTTTCTACTAAATTAGAATATGAGAACTAGTACATCGCAGGTTGAATTTAAGGAATTAAAAAAAAATTAAAAAAAATTTAAGAATTTTTTAAAAAATTTAAAATTATAAGAATTTTTTTTGGGGGGGGCCCGTTCCCAAAGAAGTTTGTCCATCACTGTATAAGGTATTACTCAAGTTCTTAAATCAGTTATTTTATGCTAGTATCCTTTCCTATCGATTTCATTCCCATTTTCCTGACAGAATTTAAATTTCTAGCTCGCGCGATATTCAAATGAGGTAGAAAGAAAAAACTGTTAAAAGGAAGGTTTTAGAAAGTAGAATCAGAGCGTTTTCTGCCTGCTGGAAGCCCACATTCCTAAACTTATTCTTTTGAGATAGTTTTCGGCGGCGTTGAGATAGTTTTGTCGTTAGACTTGTTATGCCGATCTTAGGTCAGAGATAGCTTGCGCGTTAGTCAAATTGTAAAGCCATTAGGCTAAACCTATTTCACTGTTTTAGTTCATCCATTATCTTTGATTTAAACCCAAACTGTTGGCTTCTGTAAGCACGAATTGGTAACGTCTGTTAACTGTATTTGAGTTAGTGAAAGGTCTTTTACACTCTTT
>KK120738.1:186604-213817 GCA_000611955.2 Stegodyphus mimosarum | reverse complement strand
CAAACTCTATAACTGGTTTAAAGGTTAACCTTTAATTTAGCCTCCTGTCATTTAAATTAATGATACTGACCGTTTGAACTAGCATAAACTTGCTACTGAAAGGAAATATATTTATGCTCTAAAGAATATGATTGGTATTTAATAGACAAATAGTTTAAAATAAGTTTTCATTATTTTCGTCATTGCTTTTCATTAGTTAATACGGTATTTAAATAAGTTTTCATTATTTTCGTTATTCCTTTTCATTTACATGTCTCTTTTAATTCACAAATTATTTTCCCTGTTCGATTAATTAATGAAATGTTGAAGCAAAAATATTGCTTTCCTCACAAAATAATGTTGATATAGTTTATTGTTTGTTGTAATTTATCATTTCACACAATAATTTACTAATACAGATGCGTTTTACGGAACTTCACTTCTTCAACCCTAAATTCTGGCTCCGCAAAGACCAGTCAGGTGACTTATTGCTCCGTCTTAGATTTCCAGTGAAACTCTGAAGAAGGTTTAAGATAAACCTTTTTATTATGACTTTGCAGCTTACATGTATAGCTTCAGATGGTCATCACTTCTTGCGTGATTAGCAGAACATAAAACTAAGGTAAAACTTAGGAATTTAAATGTGAAACTCACAAGACCTGGTTCTACTGCAAGTTTGGATCTAGGCGCCTCTAATCATGCGAATAAACGAAACTATCAAACGAGTAAAGCCGATTCAGATAAATATAGAAACTAGACGAAAATAGTTCTTGGACGGTCAGCAATCGCTTATAACTTCAGGAACTGTACTTTTAAATACATTAACTAATTTGCATGCTGGTGGAAGCCGATGAAAATAGAAGTGTGCATTAAAGATAAGACTAATGTGTTAATAAATATAAAACCTCAGAATTACTTGGAGGAAATAGCTGCAAGATTTAGAATTTTACTCTGCTTTACTATACGATATTTTCATTTTTCAAACTGAAATTGACTTGTAGAACAGTTCTAATGCTTTTTCACATTCATCGCTATCAAAAATAAATCAAAAGAATATTAAAGAAAAGTTTTGCTTTTCTTGAATACCTTTATCTACAGTATTGATATTTTTATATGTACAGTATAAATATAGGGTACTTTATCTAGTAATAATACAACCTATTGACCAGGCAGTTCGATAACATAGAATTTGCAACTGTCTGCAACAATTGTCTGCAACAATTGTCTGTAATCTCATGAGGAAGAAATAAGCAAGAAATCACCCCATGACCTTTTAACTGATTTTTTAAAGGATTAAAACATTACCACTTAGGCGAACAGCCCTTAATAAAAGAGTTTTTTTTTATCACAGCGCTACATATGCTATGCTGAAGCAAAAGCTGAACGAGTATCGTAACCTTTACCACGTGACAAAACAAATGACGTAGAAAGGTCTATGTTACGTTTTATTCTTCTAACCAATAGCAGCGAAGCAGCTCTCACAACAGAGGGTACAGCGAGTACGTTTTCAGCAAAGAATACGTATTGTTAAGAAGGAAAACTTCGTAGCAGCAGAAGTGGCTCCCTTCTAACGAAAAGGCAAGCAGGTGCGCATGCGTGAAATATCTGTCGCCAAAAAGCGCCAAAGCTCAAAGCTGATATCGAAGTTCGAACAGGTTCGACGGTCACGTTTATCAAGAGTTTAAAGCTGTGTGATTCCATTTTCTCCCCTCCATATTGACGGATATAAAATCAGACATCAGATTGCGATATGTATAGTGAAAGTTCAACAGCCAATGAAAGTGAAACTGCACCTAATATTTAATCATTTCCCAGGTCAAAGAACGATTCATCTTAACCCGTGTTCCTTAATTTCCTATACACGTGGCGGAGGAGGAAAATCTCGGCCAGGTCCGGTATATCACACAGTGGAAATTCTCGCCAACAGATTCCGTCGCCAAATCCTTTGGCGAATGTTCTCTTTTCTTTCTAGCGGCGTAGAAGACAAACTGGTTTACATTACGTCTATGGAGCCTTCCTTCTTTACATAGACGTTCTTTGGTTTTATTAACATGCATCCGTGACTCCATTACAGCCTGTAATACGTCGAAAGGATTGCTACCCTTTCTTTCACGGACCCCTGGGCTTAACGCTTCCTTCCCGGCGCAATCAAAAGTCTATTTTCAGTAGAGCACGTTTGGGCTCTGATGAGGAAGAGGTCTCCGACTGTCCTTTTATCGCGCCGATCTAACTCGCCATTTGGAACACGTAGGGCTAGCAATTTCGCAGGAGGTCATGCGCCAACTCTACGAGTCAATGCCCATCGGGATAACAGCTTGCGTCAGAAGTGGGCCAATGCATTATTAATATTTCTTGTTCTTGTAGCTGTATTTCCTGAATAAAACATTCAGTTCTTAACGTAATGTTAACGTTTCGTTTTCAATGCATGTACATTACATCTACCGATTTCCGTCCCATTCGAGTAACTTCTTCACCCAGGCTTTTCATGCCAGAATGTAAATGAAATAGCGAGCGTTTATTCAGATTGAGGTAGGAAGAAGTGCTATTTAAGCAAGAGTTTCGGAAGTTAGTGTAAGAGCGTGTCTGCCTATTCCAGGCCACGTTGCGCCGCGATTATTAGAGATTTAATTCACTGACATTGAGTAATTCTAGCCATTTGGCTTGTCTCTCCGGTTTTCTACAAACCAGAGCCTTTTCTGCGCATTAAATTATTCTGTGAGCCGTTAGCATAATTCACAAGTGCACATCAGCGTAGCCACTAAGGGAGTGGTTTCGAAAAGAGACCAATGAGCTTCTATTGCTCTTGTGACTCTGAATCTTTGAAACTGGGCATATGAACGTACGTTGTTTACGTTTTAATTTGCATTTGCTTCGCAGTTGTAAATGTTTGGAGTAATAGTAGAAATTCTCGCAAGTGCTTTCGCTTTATGAATTTACTTAATCGCTGACATTTCATTTTCGAAATTTTTATCACGTTTTGATATTCGGATTGGTGTTTGCGGCAAATTATCGCTCTTTACATCGAGAAAATGACTCAAGTTACAAATAGCCTAGAACATTATGCATTTACTAATATCTGTGGATTAAGAGAATTCTCAAGAATATGATTTTTTTTATTGAGCTGAAAAGGACTGGAAGTGTTACAATGAATCAAGTATTTTCTTATTTCAGTGCTTGCATTCTTTTGATTTTGAAAGTGTAAGATTCAAAATATTTATTGTGTATGATCTATTTATATATATATTGTAACATTAACATTAACATTAGCAACATTGTAACATTAAAAGTTATATATAAATAAATTAAATATATTCTTTGTGAATAAGATAATTTCATTCTGTTTGAAGAGTATTTCTTGCGCAGAAAATGCATTTAAGAGTAAACAGTTATTGAATGTGAAATTTAACACACTAAATGTATAGGAATCCAAATGAATATTCATGACAAATCCAGTATGACAGTAGTATCGCAATTTTTACCTTAGTAATCTGAAAGTTAGTCAGACTGTAGTTTTCAGTCTAGGCAGCATACTTTTTAAGATGCATGTATATATAAATATAATGTGTACCATTTTAAAAGGTAATTTAATGTTGAATTAAAATCATTTAATAGAAAGTAATACAGAAGAACTTTACTTAACAAAAGTGAAGTTTTAAATAACAGTTTGCAACTGTAACAGCACGAATGAAATTCCTGAAAAGCACTGAGAAACCATATTTTGATCCGTGGATATGTATTTCAAGTTCTTTTCAGCTTGACGTAGTATTCGCAACATCAAACTAACTCTGATGAACCATGAGTAATTCTAATTAAAATAAAATTCTATTTACAAAATGTTTGTACCTTTTGATACAGCATAATTCTACTTAAATATTAGAACATTTTAAATTTGCATTGTTTTTTTGTTGCATAGTTTTCCTCTCTGCAAGGTAACAGCATTCATAATATTTTAAGTAGTGTATCTGTGAATAATTAAATGAATCTGGATTAAATGTGATTTCTTCACGCAGATGCAAAATACAGTTACAATAATAATAATATGCAAAATAATAATATGCAATTGGCATAATTTTATTCAAAGTTTTTAAATTACTCTCAATAAACTTGTACAATTGTATTTAAAAACTGTAAGATAATTTTATTCCAAATGTATAGAAATATGTTTTTTCATCTGAACTGAAAGTGGTAACTGAAACAAATTTTAAATAATAATTACGGTTACCATTTTGCAGTCAATTACCCTTAAATACAAAATGTTATATAACTGTTATAGGACTTGTAAATTTAAGTACATACCTTTACTTTACGATCTGAAGAATGCTGACAAATGTAGTTTCTTGAAAATAGAAACCGAGATTGATCAGTCGAAGTTTTGCGGAGTATCCGACATGCGTTTGTATTTCAAATTCCTTCAACCAGGTAGTGAAATGTCCACAATTGCTTATATTTGATCTAACTTCGCATTGAAAATTTTCAGAAGAAATCGACGATGCTTTAAAATTATTTTGTACAGAAAATTGCGTGGCAAAATGTTTTCAACTATCTTGCTTAAAGCGCGCCAAAGGTCATTTGACATGATAGAAATATTACTGGAAGCCCATTGGTCCAGCCTAGATTCCACTCCCTCGGTGGCTACACAGATGTGCATTTGGGAAATATGGGAGTACCCCTTTTGAATTTGTTCGACGTTAAGTACTTCTGTTAAGCCAGAAGTGCTTGGTTTGTGTAAACCCAAGTTGGGTAACTGTTAATTTTGTGTTCGAGTATAAGGGTCTTATACACCCTTTTTCTGACTGTTGTTTTCTTTCACAAGGCTAGAAGATAATTCTTCAATAGTCTTTTTAAAGTCTATAGTGTATGCTCCCTTAGAAAACTAGACTATATATTTTTTAAATGTTTATAAACGCCTAATTAATATCTTTTCTTCATTCTGGTTTTAAAAGAAGACGAAGAGTTTATTTTTTACTCCGTTGAAATTTCAAAACTTTGTAACGGATACACATTTAGTTGTTTGAATTTTAAAATCATAGGTGTTAAACAAACGGAAAAAATAGAGTGATTTTCACAAATTCGATTAAAAACAGAGCAACATAAAAAATATCACACAGTTTCATTTAAAAGATATTTTTTCGGCTGTATTCGATGGTACAAACAGTTAATTTCTGAGATTTTCATTTATCCTATAAAGGAAAATGTATGCAAAGATTAGCTTAAAAAAATTTAAGTCAAATTTTGAAAAAATCCATCCTCTTATCGCGTTGTCATTCACAAATAGTATGTCTACAAAATCTGAACTCGATAGTTTATCAGGCAGTAGATTAAAAATTGTTGACAAACCATTGACCATGTTACAAGCACCATCATTGAATTAAATAAAAGCTTATAAAAATACTAGCTGTTCAGGGAATCGATAAGAGAAAGAAGTTATTCCGTGTTGTTTTCAACGTTATTCTGATTGTGATCTATTCCGTGGATTGCTACAGCTCCCTCTCCAAACAAAGAACTGAATTAAGTATTTATTCTCAGTCAAAAAAGTCTTCTTGTGATTCATTTTTATGCTTACCCTGCTCCGTTATAATCCCTTCTTCGATCTTTGAAATGTTTACGGCTTTCAGGCCACTCTATATTTAATGTCTTAAATGCATTTTATACATTATCATGAGAATTCTATTTCTCTTTGGCATTCATGACATTTATGAAATGACTTTACTACTTACTTTTTTACTTACTATTTTAAATATATCGTTTTGCCCCCTAAGTTACGTAGATAGATATTAAAAATACACAATGCTCACAGAAAATAAATTACTTTACTGCTTTTTAGATTTTCCCCGCAAATAAGTCTTATTTTACTTTCAGGATATTAAACATGTCACTTGTGCTACTTCAAATATTTAGTATACACAAGAGAATCATCTTTCTTCCTTGCGAACCGAAAATCCTCTTTCTCTCTCTTGTTATGACTTAAAATGAAAACGAAGTTTTCTAGAATTGTCAAATCATTTTACAAATATAAGACTGTTTTTCAATGTATGTGACATTTTAAGTTCTTAATAGTTCATTTTATGTTTGGCACTTTATCCTTTCAATTTACAAATGCTTGTAGACCTTTTGAGTGCTAAAGAAGTTCTTCTGTTGAAAACAAGAATTTAAATTTAAAACTTTACTGCAGCGGTAATGAATTTCTTTCTTACATATGAAAGGTTACATTCTGAGCATATAAACGGGAAAAGGACTTATTGTAATAGTTTACCAGAGAAGGAAAGATTTTTGAAAATGCGTCTTTTAATGTTGATTAAAATGAATCTGTTGATGATAATTTCAAATTGAAAATCTCATTGCCATTTGAGAGAAAAAGAGCACGATCGCCGTTCTTAAGAAGAAAATATAATAGTTCAGACCAGCGTGTTTCCTGAAGAAGAAAGGTTTAATAAGCCGCTTGTAAACAAACAAAGATTCTTTTTTACCAGACTTTATTTTATTATATTAGTAATGACTAACTTCCTTTCTTCAGTGCTATGCGCTATAACCACACTTTTGAGTAATTTGTTCCTGAAGAAGAAAAAAAGATTTATTTGATGACAATAAGGGTTGAAATTTAAAATCGAAAGGGAACCCCTTATATATATCATGCATCTGGATATTATTTTAATCTCATTATTTTTCAGAAACAGCGCAAAAGAAGAGGTGCATCAAAAGATGAATAACATATTACCTAGGAAACGAATGATTAACACACAACGAAACTGAAATAATAATAACCGTAATAATAATAGAAAACCTAACTGAAACGAACCAAATTGAAGCTGAGCAATATAATGCAGCAAAACGGAATAAAAAGTTAATCACCACGTTCTTATTTATACTTGAAATAAATTTCACAGTTTTTGAAGTGTATTGGAGAGAGTCAATAAAGACTTTAGATCGACTGTATAACGTTTGACTTTTTAATAAAAGGTCTTCCTAAAATAGTCAGCATTTTCCCCTATTTCCCTATTATTACATTTTCCCCTAAATCATAAATTACAAATTCCCTCTGCATACTTTACTTCCTTTATTTTCAAAATTATAATGTGTTAAGGTGTATCAGCGTGCATGATTTGAAAACAGTAAGTTATATTAAATAATATTTTATGAATTTTTCTTTTTCTTGTTGTGCAAACCAGCTATAGAGTTTCTGTTTAAACTTTCTGCTTGTACACTACCATTTGGATTAAAAATGAAACCTAACGGCAAAATCTAATGCATATACATTAAAAACATAGAACTGATCAGATATCTTATTGCCCATAATGTGAAATTTAACAACTCCTAGCCTGATCGCGAGAAAAAAAAAAGGTAGCCGAAATTCATACTAAACCAGATGTTATCATTTCAGCGGCCGGCAAAGGTGGCCGGATAGTCGTTATGATTCAAAGTACTTAAACAATGGTGTCGCTAAACTTTTAAATAAAAGCCCATATAATTTGATCCCTAAACATCCTTTGACATCCAAACACCTCGAAAATAAAAACTGTGATATTAAATCTTAACAAATCCTACGACTTACTTACAAAATCTCTTTTAGAGTATACATTTAGTTTTTCTAAGCAGTTATTTTATGTTAATTAGCTTTGATGTCTCTCTCGCTTTCCATTTTCCTGCCAGAATACAAATTTCTGCATAGTTCGCGCCTATTCGTATGAGGTAGAAACGAGATAGCAGTCAAGGAAGTGTTCAGGTTGCTGAAAGCCAAGTTTGCTACTTGATTCTCTTGCGAGCGGTTTATCTGGAGTTGCATTATTCTTGCCATTAGGCTTGACGCGCCAATATTAGATCTGAGCCAACGTTCGCATTTCCTGTCTGTGTAGCCTTCTCGGCTATCTTACGATTTACTTAGTTTTAATTTCATTCCCTTACTTTTTGATTTACGCCATAAATGCTGGCATGTTAGGCAAACATAAGATGTGCGTTTTGTTAAATTTATCTGAGAATCTATAAGTATGCTTTACACCCTTCATAGTCTCGGTGATAATTTTCAAGACATAACAATAAGTCGTTTATGTCTCAGGTGGAATTCTCATAGTTTATGTTACCAAAAAGAACGAGACTCTACTCTTATCCTACTTATTGCGAATTATGCAAGATTATATTCTCTTCCTCAAACTATGGTGTTTCATTCCGCCCCATAGTACCAAATTTAGACATGCTTCTTACCCGTTAGTTAGACATTTAGCTCTTAGATTTTCGCTGTACTAGTTTATAACTGTTGCACCAAATCATTCAACAGAATTCGTAAATAAATTTTAAAATATTTTACCATGCTTTCGTTTGATGTAAAATCCTTATTCACAATTGTTCTATTCAAATGTTTAGAAACGAGGCTTCGAAAATTTCATTTCTTATGTATCGAAACTTACAAAGTTAGTTAATCAACGTTGTAGTAAATGCATTTTGTTTTCCAAAACAAGTGTTCCATAAGACTGAGGGATTAGTCATGGGAAGCCAGCTCAGTATTGTTCTTGCTGATGTGTATACGAATTATTATGAGTCCAAATTATTTAAAATATAGTATTTTCCAGTTTTACTATGTTGACGATATTTTTGCCCTGCTTGAGGTAATAAAGAGGATTTAATTAAAGTTATCTCAAATATAATTTCATTGGTTCTATTATTCAGTTTTTAATTTGAGATGTCTAATTCCCTTCCTTTTTCAGACATCCTGGTCATGCGAAATGCATCTAACTTTAGCAAACTTGTCTACAGCAAATCTTCATTTGTTTACCCACTCTACACTTCAGATATTCCACTTGTTTGCCTATGCCACACAAAAGTTAATATCATTGCACTAAACAGAAGTTGGCTTCATTAGTTCGTTCCCCGTGCTTTCCAAGTTTGCTACGCCAAGTCAACTCTTTCTCAAGAACTCAACTACTTAACAGCAGTAGCAAATGACACAGGCTTTTCACCTCGTACTGTTAAGCAGCCCCCCGTTCAGATAAAGCCGTTAAAATTTTTCATCTTAGCACAATAAAAAGCATTCGCTCTAAGCGATTAACTAGACTTCGGTAATAATTTATTTGTTTCCTTCGCTTCGCTATAAAATTGCACGTATGTTTCAGAAGTTTAACTTAAGGTCATTTTTTTCTTCCTGAAATAAAATTTGCTTCGCAGTTCTATAATTCCCTTCCCCAATTTTGGATATGAAAACACGACATGCTGCCAATCAGCACGCCAGTCTCTATGCTGATTGGCCCATTGTAGCCGCAGGCGGCGATGGTCGTGCGTTAGGGGGATCCTGTATAAAGGAGTCCGTACGCGCAGTCCACACTGCAGCAGACGTCTACGAATTGATGAAGCACACAATGAAACACCTGTAGCTATTGACCACAGTGCTGCCAATTGTCTAGAGGAAGCTGTACGGTCCGTCCGCGCCATGCGGACCAGGTGTCTATCATCGCGAGCTGACGTCACATTTCGGGGTCCACTCCCGGATTTCCGAGTTGTCCGACACTCGTCCGTCCACTGCTTCCAAACGCGCATCACTGTGCTGCTGTTACGCTGCACACGAGAGGCTACTGCACGATACGACAATCCAGCTTCACGAAGGCCGATGATTCTCCCTCGTTCAAACTCTGTAAGTTGTTCAAATCTCGCTCTCTTTCGTCGACGAGGCATAAGTACAGATTGAGTTAACGTTTACCACTAGCAGATAACCACCGATAACCATACACGCCTCGCTGCAGCCGTCTATTTATTCGGATCCATCAGCCGTTCAGAGGGCGCTGCTCAGCATACGCATGCGCTATGGATTTGCAATTCTAATCATTTGCATATCATGCGCTACTTTGCATTTCCTGAAAATTTCAGCTCACTCGCGTAAGTCCTTCATGGTGTTGCAATTTTCACAAACGTGAGTGTATTAATGAGGCCATCAAAAATTCAGATGCGGCGAGGTCGAAACAACAGTTATACTACAATAGAAAGAGACGCGATGTAGAATATACCATAGGCCAAAAAGGTGCTAAATTTAAAGCACTCCTTGTCATCTGCACCCGAAAATAGGGTAGCCATATTTGAGCTCAGGTTTGAGGTCCTTTTTATCATAGAGAAGATAGGGTTTTCAACGGTATACTTAAAAGCAGAAAATGGACAACCATCTATCTCGAATATCAAACAAATTAAACCTTATTATAGTCGTACGGATTTTCTAATATTAAAAGATTTTTTGCAGGCTCCTGAAACAGCGCCAAGAGTATTAATTTCACCGTCGCCAAGCAAGGATCCCCCAGCAGCGAAAAGAAAGGCCGCTAATACTGAGGAAAGCATGGCGAAACGAAGGCAACTTCAACAAGATCCAAGCTTCGTCAGAACGAGGAGTACTAAACAGATAAAAGTTCCCCTTCGACAAAAGCCAGCGCCTATGGGACAGTAAAAAAGGCTCTTGCAAGATAAGCAAAGAAAACGGCAAACTACAAAACCCAACCCACAAGAATATGGCAGCCGAAAGCAAGTATGAAAACAAAGCTACCCGACGACGCGAGGTCTTTTCTTTCCAGGAACCCAGAAGAACTAAGAGTTTTTTTTAAAGATTCAGAAACAAGGTCAGCAAAGTACAAGCCAAAGAGGAAACAGGAGTTCCAAAATCCTCAACCGACAAGGAAAGCTCCCCGTTTCAACGCCCGAAAAATGAAAAGAAAAGAATGTCCAGAATGGAATAACAGCCGCCGGAGACGACTTCGACTCAGAAATTTAGCAACTCCAACATTTCAAGAGTTCTGCGCTAAGAGAATGCAGGAGTTTAGAATTCAAAAAGTTTCCTTGTTTTCTATTTTGTTTTGAAAGTTCGATTTATATCATGTGTTTAAAGTTGCTAAACACTGTTTAAAACAAGAAATTCAATTCGCAAATTTGCCAGAATTTACACTGCTGGCCACCGTAAATGCAACACCCTGAAGGAAGCATGCAAATAACATGAAATTTACACCATCATTAGCGGAGGTGAGATATGCAAATGATTAGAATTTCAGCGCAGACGCTCATTACTCGCGCCTGAGGCGCCACTTCAAAACGCTATTTAAGGCTTGGAGTTTTCGACGATTAAAAGTTCGGCAATTGTGTTTTTCTTGTGGTCTTTTTAAAAAAAAAACGATCCATTATGCCTCGTAGTAACCAGCGATCATCGTTTGATCAAGTATTTGAGTTCGGCAGAGGAAGAATAGTGGCCTACCTAGAGTGTGGATTCTCTTTCAGGGAAATCGGTAGTCGCGTTGGGCGAAACCAAGCAACTGTAATGCGGATATGTGACCGTTGGATGCAGGAGGGTACGACGGACCGACGTGTTCGATCGCATCCACCTCAGCGCACCACTTAACGTGATGACAGGAACATCGTGCGCATGGTAGTGACGGATCGCTCAGTCATATCATAACCATAGCGCAGCACATTCAGTCTAACGCATCATCCAGTGTCTGCGCGTACCATTCGACGCCGTTTACAGCAGAGTGGTCTGTCCGAAAGACGTTCATTGCTTCGTCTACCTTTGACGCAGAACCACAAACGTCTCCACCGCCAATGGTGCGATGAAAGAAGGATCTCGACGGCAGAATGAATGAAATTGTCTTTACTGACGAATCACGCTTCTGTCTGCAACACAACGATGGTCGGATTCGAGTCTGGAGACACCATGGAGAGAGGATACTGAACAGCTTCGTTATGCACCACCACACTGGTCCTGCACCGGGTATCATGGTATGGGCGATATTGGATGTCACTCTCGCACTCCTCTAGACGCATTGCCGGTACTTTAAAAAGCCAGCGCTACATCTCTGAGATGTTGGAGCCAGTTGTCCTTCCTTACCTTCAGGGTTTGCCCACAGCCATATTTCAACAGGATAATACGCAACAGGATAATAATGTAGTGAATTAGCGCAAAATGCCAAAACAAAATTAATAGTCCTTCTGGGCTAATTGCCTCTTTGGACTAATAATCTACGAGCTAATAATAAAACAAAGTATGAAGTAATTAATGTAATGTCATGTTTACTGTTTCTGTATAATATGTGACAATAAAGGTTACACAGACATGTACGTCATATTTCAGCAAGATAATGCTCGACCACACGTGGCAAGCATTGTCCAAGGGTTCTTCGTGAATCGCCAGATTGAATTGCTTTTCTGGCCGACTCGCTGTCCAGATCTTTCGCCGATAGAATGCATGTGGTCCATGGTTGCTGAACGATTGACCCAGATTACATCCCAAGCTGCTACACCAGATCAACTTTGGCAACGTGTGGAAGCTGCTTGGTCTGCTGTATCCCATGAACACATCCAAAGTCTCTTTGAATCAATACCGAGGCGTGTGGCAGCGGTGATCTCCAACAATGGCGGCTGCTCTGGCTACTGATTCTGGAAAGGACCACACTTCACAGAAGTGTATGAATTTAATCATTTGATACTTCGTCAACATGTTATCTACTAAATAAATTTTGTTGTGATATCTCTTGTCTTTCTTGGTGTTGCAATTTGGGTGGCCAGCAGTGTATTTGTAACTATTTGAATTCTCAAGTTGGCGAAAATTTATTTTGTAAATACTTTCTTTTAGAATTCTCAAATTCCGAGAAACTAATTTCTGAATTTGTTTAGTCGACAGACTAAACAAATTCAGAAATTGTGTTAACTTCAAGTTTGTAGCCAAGTTTTGTGAATTTTGTATAGCAACTATAACGAATGCTGTAAAATGAATTTTAAAGTATTACGTGTTAAAATGCTTTATTGATTGTTGAAATGCTAATGTTAGCTTTTAAACTATTGTAAAAGTTAAACTGGTACAAATGTAAGTTTGGGTCAAGCATGAGTAAATACACTCATGGACAAAAAAATTAGCGCACCAAGAAATAATTGCGGGATCGTAACGAAACTTGCAATGAAGGTACATGTCGGGGAGATATGCGAATGATTAGAAGTACAGCCTGATTGCGCATTACGTATAGCCGGTAGAGGGCGTTGAACGTCGTACTCTGTGGAGTATAAAACAGGTAACCAAAGCTTTGTTTGAGAGTGCTGAATCATTTACAAAGGAAGAGCTGAGGTAGACATGTCATTACGCCGTGTTTGAAGACAATATGAGCAGTTGTCGCAGTTTGAGAGAGGGAGAATCGTCGGGATGATGGAAGCTGGGTGGTCAGCTAGGCGAGTAGCTCGTCAATAAGGCCATTCTGATTGTGTTGTGAGGAGGTGTTGGGACCAGTAGACCCGAGAGATGTCATGTACATGAAGACCAGGCTCAGGACGCCCTCGACAGACCAGTTGTCGAGAAGACCACCACATCGTAAGAAATGCACGCGTACAGCCAACTGCTTCATCGGCCGCCATCCAGGCACAGGTAGCACCTTCACTAGGGGCCCCTGTGTCTTCTCGAACCATACGACGGCGCCTGGCGGAAGGGCAATTAATATCGCGGCACTCATTACGTGTGCTGTCCTTGATGCCCACCCATCGACGCCTTCGTTTAGAGTGGTGTCGAGCACGAGGAAACTGGACTGCAGCGGAATGGAACCAGGTCGTCTTTAGCGACAAATCCAGCTTCAGTCTCGGCAGTGATGACAATCGTGTTCGTGTGTAGAGAGCCCGTGGTGAACGTCTCAATCCTGCCTTTGCTGTACAGCGACACATCGCTCCCTCAGCTGGTGTGATGGTATGGGATGCTATTGCTTACAATACACGGTCACCCCTAGTATTGTTCCGTGGCACCATGACAGCCCAGCGATATGTTCATGAAATCCTGCAACCACATGTGTTGCCACTCATGCAACGGCTCCCAGGAGCCATTTTTCAACAAGACAATGCTCGGCCTCATACGGCAAGGGTGTCACAAGACTGTCTCCGCACGGTTACTACCCTTTCTTGGCCTTCCCGATCCCCAGATATGTCTCCAATCAAGCATATCTGAGATCATTTGAGACGACGAGTTGGGCATCCCACGAGTTTGAATGAACTAGAGGCAAGGTTACAGCAACTATGGAACGAAATGTCTCAAGACATCATACAGAACTTGTATGACTCCATGCCCGATCATATCGCATCGTGCATTCGCGCTAGAGGGGGTCCAACGGAGTATTAACTCCTCCGTTCTTTTGCCTTTTTCCCTGAAATAAATTATCCTTTTTCTTTGATTTCCTTATCATTTACTTATATCAAAGCAGTCATTACGTATGTAAAATTTCGTTTCATTTTGACGACTCCTTCTTGGTGCGCTAATTTTTTTGTCCATGAGTGTATTTTGTATAAAAGATGAATTGAATGAAGGTATACATTGAATGTGCTTAAAGTTAGGCTCTCCAGGCTTCACTTAAGAATTTTAAAATTTAAGCTGCATTTTAGGATGTTAGGTCTAGTTTTGTGTTTAAGGAGTTTTCTAAGGTCTGGAAAGTCGAGTTTATAACAAATCGTAGCGGTTGGATAGTGGTAGATTGTCGTCGCGGAATTACAACATAAAAACCTCGTCTCACTCAGAACAATTTCTGGAGAGCATGGGGGGGGGAAAGAATTAAAGTTTCGTGTGAAAGGAAGTGTTTGAGGGCCAAACTAATTGCAAGAAAAAGTGATTATAACACTTCGAAACTTATGAAAAGAACTAATACTTTTTCTTTCCAGAGGACTGGAAGGTAAAGACTGACGTCTGATTGAAAGAAAAGATGAAGTAGATGAATGTACAAGCGATTCAAATTGTGAATCTGTATTTTTCTTAGTTTAAATCTAGCTTTAGATTTTTGTGTAAAGTTGGCCCTAAAGAGGAGACGTTTTAATGATAGAATTCATTTCTAGAAGTTTAAAATTTTGATTTTAAAGACTTCTTTTCTAGAATTTAAACTCTGAAACAAGGTCGTTTAAGACCTTATTCATCGAGTAGTTAAATTCTGGTGGGGAAAGATGTAAGGTTTATCCTAAGTTTATTAGCAGTTACTTTAGTTTTGTATCTTTCCTATCTTATTCTAATTTCAGCTTACAATTTCCTGCCAGAATGTAAATTCAGAAACGCAGTTAATGCAAATGAGAAAGAGTACTATTTAAGTCGTTACTTCACCGACTTCGAAAGAGAGAGTCTGATTCCCTGACTAGAGCGTGTTTGCCTTTGGCTAATTTCTCTCTTAGTTACTAAGCTCTGCCATACCTTAGGCCCTTGCTTGGCTTCGCGGATTTAATTAACAGTTAGGGGCCAACTTGTTATATCTATGATAGCTTCGGCTATATCCTTCAAATAGCTTAGCTAGTTTTAGTTAAAATTATGATTATTTTAAGTTCAAGCCCGAGTGGTGGCTTTGTGTAAAGTTCCAAGTAGGAACTGACTGTAAATATACTGAAAAATAAAGGGTTATAAACCCTCCTTAAGTCTTACGTGTTCGGTTCACACACTTAAGCGATTATTCGCTTGTCAGTGTTCATGGGGTTCTAAGTTAGAACTTTAGCATTAAATAGTAAAACCCCATAAAATCATTAATGACTCTGAAAAAAATGGCCGAAAGGAGATTAATTTAGCTTCCCGCTAATTTCTCTAAACAAGTGTATTTCAGTTTTAACTGGACATTCGGTGGCCTCTTGTTCTTGCCTAGGCTGACAAAATACTGTTAAGAAACTGTAAGGTTTTTACTAATTTTATAACAGTTATTTTAAGTTTATGCACCTTTCCTATTTCGTCTAGCTTCAGCTTACAATTTCCTACCAGAATGTATTTTCAGAAACGCGCTTAATATAAATGAGTGAGAGTAGCATTTAAGTCGATGTTTCGTTGACTTCGTTAGAGAGGCAGAGTTTCTGACTATCTCGCATTTGCTTTTGGCTACATTTCTCTCTAAGCTATTACTACACTCCGCTATACTTCAGGCCCTTGATAGCTTCGCCCGCTTAATTGAGATTTAGGGGACAACTACTTAGAATCCTGATAGCTTCGGCTATATCTTTTAGTAAAGCATTAGTTAAGTATTAATTCTTATTAGTTTGAGTTCAAGCCCAAGTAGAGACTTTGCTGTACGCTCTGAGATAGGAGCCGACTGCGATCCTCCTTGTTTTGCGAAATAAAGAGTAATTAACCCTTCTTGAGTCTTACGTCTCTGTTCATATACTCAAGCGATTATTCGCTTATCGGTGTAGGAGGCTGCCTACATTTAACTGAGAAATAAAAGGGTGGAACCCCCAAAAAAATATTCGCAAAAAAGTAATACATTCTCATGGCGAGATTTAGATACCATAGGTTGGCTTCATAATCGAACGCATTGGTCAGATTATTATTTGAAAGCTTGGGTTTGCAAACTTAATAATATTCGCACTAAGACTATTAACTGAGAGAAAGAATGAAAGCGCAGAAGAAAGGCCAACATCAACAATTAATATGAATAAATTATTTTTGTAGGCAAAATTATAACCTTGTTGTTACACATCATTTAGGACAAATAACTGGAACACCACTTGTTTGCACTTATTTGCGTTTACAGCATTATGCATTTTGATGTGATATAAATATTAGTTAAAAAGGTGTGATTTAAGGAAAACTGCCACTTGGAAAATAAGCTCCTTAGCTCCAGTACGGAACTATCGAGATTTTAAACACATTGGAGGGATTTATGTTTGTTTATTAATCCATTATCTTAGTACTTTTAGCATTACTGTCACTTCTATTTTCGTTGGCTTTCCCCAAGATGCAAATTAGTTACTTATATAAGAACAGCTATCTTGAAGTTAAAAGAGAGCTTTGATTTTCATTCACTTTCCCAAGGATGCAAATTAGTTTACTTATATATGAACAGAGCTTTTGAAGAGAACTTTTAACAATGACCGCCGACGTTCTAATCACTTTCTCCCAGCTTTACCTGAACCGGTTTTAAACTTTGCTAGTCGAGTTTTGTTCGCATGATGATAGGGCCTGAGCCAAAGCTTACACTAGGGTTTAACCGTGTGAATTACCGTAATTTATTTTTTTAAGATTTACGTTAACGTTTATGTTTTGTTCAATCCTAAAAGAAACTTAATTTTATTAGACTTGTAAGTCCTTAAACTAAAATTCTAATAAAAACTTCGTTACATTTTAGCAATACTCTCTATATATCGAGCTTTAGATTATTCTTATTGCATATTGTTCCCTTTTAAATCAAAAGTTGAAACTATTAGAAAGGAAGATGTCGAGACTGACCAAAGATTAGGCTTCTGATATCAAATAATTAACCGAGTTGTTAATGCACGGGGAAAGTTCTCGATTTTAAGGAAATTAAAAGCTCTACTTCAATATACATACGAAATGTAAGAAACGGAATGAGCTTTACCGTTTTATAATCTAGTTAGTATATATTAAGCAAAGATAACTTCTTATGTGCTTGATGTGACTATTTTGTTTGCGATATTCACTTTATTGTTATGCGCTGTAAAGGAGGATACCCTAAATTTCTAATTCACTCTCGGAACGCGCTGAAGATTTTTTTCAGTCGCGCGTTTTTCCGTCCTGAATTTATACTCCTGTATCAAGAATAAAAAAAGAAAAGTTTATAACAGAAACATATCTTACCAGAATGCGTTTTATAAGGCATCAGAATGCAATAGAATTCTTAAAAGCCTTGATCATGACTGAATTTTCAGAATGGAAAGATTATGTGCAGTTGAGAAAAAGGCAACTTCTAACCTGAGAATAACACTGAAAAGTCTGGGGCAACTCACAGAGCTGAGCATTAGTGATTTAGATATTTATTGCGGTTTTATTGACTTCAATTTAAATTTTTTCCTTCACTGACATATAGCTTTTCGGTTATCCTTTTCACAGATAAATGATCCTATTTATCTGTGAAAGGCTAAAAGTATGTAAGACAGAAATCTGCATACTAAATCAGTTTCCTACCTCTTGTTTTAATTCTGGAAAAATAATAAATGCATAAATCGCAGCCAGTTAACAATAATTTTTAATAAAAGTCCCAGAGGTTAGATTTCCAATTCTTACCGATGAATTAAAAGACGTTCTTCTTACTACTGCAGCGAATTATCTTTCAAATGAATCAAGTAAGGTGTAGTACCATAAATACAATGGCGGACTCATTTTTGACATGGTATTATGAATTTATAAAAAAAATTGTAAAAGTAAACAAATATAAAATCTAGCAATTTATTTATACATTTCTTTCATCTGTTAGCAATTTTTAAATGATTTCTAAAGACAAAAACTTTTTCACCAAAATATGTTTATGGAACCTACAAACCTTTCTACTAATATATATTTATGGAATCTGCAAAAGTTTCTGCTAAAAATACTTATGAAACTCATCACTTGGGGACGCTACACTGCTTCGGTCTTCTATTCAAATTATCTCGTCCGAGAAGAGAAATGTTAATATTGTATTGTGCAGAGTATTCTGATTTAATGCCTGCATTCATAAAACAACGTTTTCACTAAAGTATTCAAATTACCACTTTTTCAAAACTGCAGTGTTCAATAGTGTTCAATGTTTTAAAACTGCATGCAGCAAAATAAGGCTTCTGAAGATTCAAATTGAATCTAATATGGCAATTAACACGGTTAATCATTGACATAACACAAGTTAGCATTATATTTCATGTTAATTTGTAATAATTTGCATATGTATATTCAAATTAAAATTACTTGATTTTCTCACCTTGTTGTAGTTCTCCTTCCACACAAAGATCTTCAATTACTTGTCGAGATCCGGAAACAACAGAATCGTGTAATCTTTGTTGAATTGAGTCGTAGCATCGCAAAGTGTGCTCATCAACACATTTTACACCTTGCTGAAGTTTCCTATGAAGTACACAGATTATATTTCCAAATAATACACATTCATGTTAAACATTATACACGCGTGAGCAAAGTTCAGAGAACTGGAAAATTACGTCTATTTTTATGAAACATATTAAACCGAAAGTAGTAATTATGCAAATATTCAGAGTCTAATACGTAAGCGTACACATGCTTTCCTTCGGAGATGTGATTGTGGAGGGGATATAAGACATAAGGTGTTTTCGGAGATTTGTGTGCTCGTATTCCTTCAAGACATTCGGCGTGTTTATTGCAAGAGTTGAATAAAATTAAAAGATACAAAGTAAACTGAATAGACCTGAACGTATGTATGACGGAATGAGATGGAGAATTGTCAGTAGGAGGCAGGTCAATGACAAGCGTAGATAGCTACAGATCTCAGTGTAACCCCTCCCCAGTGTCGTTTGCAATTTGTGGAAACAGTTTCAGAACAATAGACCTGGATAAGACCTAGACGAGGTAGACCAAGGTCCACAACGACGAATGAGGATCGTTAGTTGACCCTTTTAGTGCAACGTTCCAGTTGTGCACTTATCTGCAAGTTTTGTTCCGGTTATATATATTTTTCTTTTTTTCCGATCTGTTAAAAATAGTAATAATATAGTTTGCTAGAACATAAGACATAACATTTTTCTTTCTAGTGACATATAAATTAAGCAAAACATTTCCTTTCAAAAGCAAATTAAATCCTTTCACTGAATTTGGATAAAAAAATACAGTTACACTGAATACTGTAAGATAAATATTTTTGGGTTCCATGTAAAACAGACGGAGCATTGTACAGAGCAGCGCTATTCCATTCTCTTTTCTTGCATAGACCCCTTTTCTAAAGCAACGGAAAAAAAGACTTTCAGCAAGTGCTTGACTTTTTAAAAATCATATGCACAAAAATATCGCAACGGACTAATGAAATTCATGTGTACTTAATTTGAATAAAAGACAACTGATTACAGTTACACTGAATACTGTAAGATAAATAATTTTTGGTTCTATGTGAAATAGACAGAGCATTGTACAGAGCAATGATATTCCATTTCCTTTTCTTGCACCGAACCCGTAACCTTTTTCTCGATAATATACAGTATGCAACATAATCGTAATACAAATAATTTCACATAAATAACTTAGAGATAACAATTAGACGAGAATATTGTTAGCATAAATTAGTCTCATTTTTGTGTAATAAAACTCGGCAACATCAAGAATAAATTATTATTATCAACAAACGGAAGTATATTGGCGAGAATGGATTCTACCGGTGTGCTGGCTGGCTGAAGGTTTTATGGTCCAGAAGTCTTAAAAAATTTTGTACTCGCGTGTTGCTTGTGCTTCATTTCTTTTTTCAGCATGCTACGTTCCCCTTTTGGAATATACTCCCGCATTTTCTGCCCAATAGGTAAGCCTGGACATATTTCAGACTTATGAATGAGTCTATTATAAGTTTATTTTTCAATACTTCAATTTAAATGTTTGTAAAGATGTTAATTTTGATTTGTATTCTATTTGTGTTCTATCTGAGTTAACCAAACTCTCTAACATGTTAAATGAAGATTTCGTAGTTATTCTAACTTACGATTCTTTTATAAAACTGCGCTAAATAGATAATAGTGTACTCAAACACTTTAACTGTGTTAAATACACAAACTATTAAATATAACAAAAGTTTTGAAAAGAAAATTAAAAAAAATATAATTATTATTTTTTGCATTACTATTATTTTTTATTTTAGAAACTGAAACACATTTTCATAAACCAATCACAAATCCTAATAGCATAAAATTTCGATTTTAATTAACGTGATAGTAGCGCTTGATGTATTTGTTGAATCATTAGGTTATATCGATGCAGGAACGTGAAAAATGGGCAATGGACTCCCTCAACATTTAAAAAAATAGACCTGAAGTTACTTTTTTCGAGCAATCTTTATAAATCCTGACACACTGAATATTTAAAGGAAACCTAAATTGCATTTGAAATGAACGACTGTTTCTGATGCTGAAGTTTTATTTCAGCGTAAAATACAAATTACTTGAAATATGCAACTGTCCCAACTAGTAAATATTAGATGTTTAAGAAAGTTAGGACTTTTGAACACTGACTCGAATAGAGTCAATGTTTATGACCTTGAAACAGTAAAAGTAATGTGTGGCGGAATATAGCAAAGAAGCTTTTGAAAATACCAGTACGTCTAGACCTTTTTTGATGGATGAAGTATTGAGGAGACTTCATTTTTTACTGGATGAAATACTTTGTACTGCTAGGCAGATCTATCGTTAATTGATGAGAATGCCTAAGACATTAGCAAATGTGATCCTGGGGAATGTCCTCGAAACTTTTATTATTCGGGAAGTGATATGAGAGAAAGGAAGTCTTTATCTATTTGACGTGGTTAAGAATTTTGAAAAATATCTTGGCTTTTGATCGCAAGTCATGTAGACATAAATCACAAATTGTAATAGACGGATTGTAATAGTCTAACAGACTGGTGTAAAATTTAATGAAATGGAATGACTTCATGGAGAAATACCTTGAATTCGGTAATATAAAAGACATAAGAAATTAGCTAGTTAGCGGCTTCAGTTGCATGTGGATATTGTGTCCATACACTAAGGGAATTTGCTGTTCCATTTTTAGTCGAAGACTAGATTTTATACGTTAAATATAAGGTATAGCTTTATTGTTATAAGAATGTTGATCTATGGAATTAGGTAATTGAAGAAAGGCGAATAAATACTTTTAAAGAGCAACTGCTTTTTAATTGGAAATTTTTAATGAGAGTGCCTTTATTACATATTATTCCTTGTGGCTATTTCAAGATTCATTTCGCATCCTACTGTATTCTTGTGTCATGGTCATATTAAAATCTAAACAAGAGATATGAAAAGAAAATAAATAAATTATTAGGTATGCATCAAGAAAAATCTGAACTTTCGTGTACAAAGGGAAACTCGTCATTCAAAACAATGGAACGCATGAAACCTATAATATACGACATAAAAATATGAAAGGAAATCCAAAACAACTGCCTCATTGCTGACAAGCTTTCTGCTGATATTAATAAACGTATATTTTTTCTTCGGAAAACGAAAAGCTAACTTAGAAAGCAAAAATTAGAATCAAACTTACGAAAGTTCAAAGTTAATTTGTATAGGTGTTAAAAGTTAAATTTATCTGCAGTTGATATCATTATCTTTAAAATTTCTTATTAAAGGTAGACAATAATTCTGTGTCTGTTATTTGTAAAATATTCAATATTTCATGGATATTACATACATCGTTTACAAAAATTTATAACTGAAACTACTTCAGTGTCTTTTATTTCAGTTGTGCATCACTGAAGAAGCAATCCTCAGAATTGCAGCATACAATGGATTTTTTGCACACATACATTGTACTGTACTGTTATTACCTTATACCTTCCAAGAAAATTATTAGTATCATTTGAAGATTAAAATTTTATTATTACGATTGTTTTGAAACAAATCCTGTCATGAAATTAAAGCAGTTGATCGTAATCTAATGAGCCTTTGTCTAAAAAATGGTTGTACATCGATAAACCGAGCCAAATAAAACAAATATTTATTAATAATTTCAAAACAATGGCTAATACTCCGATACATTAGTATCTACTGTCTAGAATTTACACAATTTTTGTCAATCTGTAGAGGCATTATACTTTTTTGGAACCATGAAACTTGAGAAATCAGTTAGATTCAAAACAATTCCGGGGTTCGAACGATGGATCTTCCAGAGTTAGCTGTAAGTGCATCACAAAGACATGCATGGATAAATGGGATAATTCCCCATATTATCTCCCATCTTAAAAGATGATTGCAGAGAGGCACAAGAACCCATTCACAAAATTTAGGTAGTATTGGAATTCATCATATTTTACTTTAGGTGGCACATTAGAAACCATTCAATGTTTTGGAGTAGAAAACCCCGGAAACTCATTTATGCTTTCACCGAGATACGAGCCACGGACCTTCCAGTGCTAGATGGAGATGCACATAGGAAAGGGGAAGGAATGAGACAACTCCTTACAAATCTTGCTCCATCATGGTTTTTAACAAAGTACATCTTTATTAGGAACGATCTCATAAGTGAATAATATAAATAATAGCTCTGCTGTGTTTGGTCTGTCACTTCCTTTCACTAAAATAAGATAAAACTGTTTCTCTAAGTGAAACAATAAATTCCTTTTGAAACATTTGAAATTAAGTTAAAATACCTTAAAAAGCAGTTTATATTCAGAAAAATAGCAAATGCTCACTTTCTAGCCTAAGAACATAAAATAGAAAATAAATATTCATAATTATTAATCACTCTATTTGAATACGAAACATTCCAGATCTCTTTTACATTGTAGGAACAAAATAGTTATAGAAAAAGGAACAGTTAGGATATACACTCTAGAGTACGCTGGATTCATTTCTAACAAAGCATTCCATAAAAATATTATGTAATTTATAATTTTTGTAGGTCTGTTTCTAAAGGGAATGTACCCCAGTACTAAGAAGTAATATCGATGATTTCATGTTCTGTATTGATTTTGTATACGAAGTAAATTGCGTTTCGCAAGTAAGAAAAATTATTTCATTGTTAAAGATTTTATCACTCACTTCTGACGATAATTTTCAAAGCCTTTTCCAGTCTTTCTTTATTGAAATGTTATCGAATTTAATCCTCTGACATGCAGTTTGTAATCTAGATTAAAATCTGCATAAGTAGCTACATTGAAAACTGGATGTAGTCGATGAAAATCTGGCAATACATGTCTCAAAGAATAGAGTAAAAGTGATGCCTGAATACTACGTCTCAGAATGTAAACCCAACGATGCACGAATTACAACTCCCTTGACTCTAGCTTTCTCTTAGAAAGGAAACAATCACAAAATTAGCGCGTTTCCCGACAAAGCTATTATTGTAATTATTTGGAGAGTTTCGAGTTGTCTTGAGACTATAAATTAAATATGGATTTGAAGAGGATCCCGAAACTTATTTGAGAAGTAATTTACATAGAAAAGATAGTTACCTGCAAACCAAATGGAGTTCATCCTTTGTGGAAGCAAAAGCCAAATCATCACTCTTTGCCAAAGATTGCAGAACGACGAAACACTGATCCAGCTCGCTTGTCGAGCAACTGTATGTTCCAATAATTACTAATAAAATAAAAAATAATATATATTAGTCATAACATTCATTTCCTATTTTTATAGGCTCTTAATAAAAAATACGACTTCTGTAATTAATGGTTTCGAAGTGTTAAAATATAGACATATTAAAATACACATCTGCTATTAAAAACAAATAATGACACAGTATTACAGACTAGATTAAGTAACGATGTACGACGTTGTAATATTGAGAAATGACAGGTAATTTTAGCAAAGATAATCTATAGAACTAACCGACCTTTGTTAGGTCAGTTGCAAAAATTACATTTCTTTTTCATTTAAAGTTTAGCTTTTCACATTTCTTTTCTAAGTAAAGTACCTAAGAAAGAAACATGAGGAAGGCAGAGATAAAGCATACGGATGTAATAATTACAATAAGAAAAAAATATATTTCATTGATGAGTAAGTCATAGCTCTCTCTATGCTCTGCTGTTATTGTAAGCTTTATTTTAAAACTTAGCCTACAATAATTTTATTCCAAAAGAGACGTTAGTCTCGAATGGGATATTAGTCTCGAAATGGCATTTTGCGTTGAATCAATAAACACGGGGTATCACTTTTCAGATTGTTGCCACCAAATATTATCACCCTGTATTATATTTAAAGAAATTAAATAATGAAGAATCTGCATGAATGTATGTATGTTTCTTGCATTGTAAAAAATCAACTGTACCTAGAGCCATCAGATTTTGAATAACGTAGTCCTCCGCCCGAACATGGACGCCTGGAAGCCCGAATTTTGAATTTTGAACTTCGAATTTGTTTTATTATGTACTTCATATTTTGTAAAACTTTAACGAACTTTTGATTAACAAACTCATCAATTTCAAAGCCAGCAGTGGCAACGCTGTACGGAATAAAAGATTTTTAAGTAGAGAGCACGAGATTGTCTATCGGGAATTCTAAAGATAAGCTGTTTTTAGATACTTCGCGATTTTGCTGTTGAATCGAATTTTATGTGGCGTAAGCGCCAGGAACATGATATTTAATAAATAAATTAAAGACGCAAAATGTTAATAATAAAAAGACAAAGAGAGGTTTTTGTAAAGTCATCTTAGTAAGAAAACCGAATATTGATATCATGAACTCAGAAAAGACTGGAAAAACACACACACACACACAAAAATGTGTGCCAACACTTAACGCTGCATCGGAAATTCTAAACGTATACTACTCCGCTGCTTTTAAAATTTTTGTAATTTTGCTGTTGAGCTGTATATGACGTAAGTGCGAACAAAATGATACCTAATAATAAAGCTAAAAAGACAAAACAAAATGGGGTAGTCGAAGTGAAAGTAACAGCAGACTTGGAGACTGCGAGGTAAGCGAGAGCCGAAAAAAACCTTAACAAACCCTAATGGACGACCATTAAAATCTGAAACCTTTTAGAATTTTATGTTTTACTACCATTTTCCAACTATTTTTATGGTTGGTATCCTTTCTGTTGAAGAAAGGAATGAATTTCTCAATGCATTCGGTAACAATACGGATATTTCTTCAGTATCTGTCAATAACCTTTAACTGTCACTAAGTATTTTAATGTAATGAAATTTAGGTATGCATCTTACGGTCGCAAACACTTAAGTGCACACTCATATTGCTTAATCATTACTACATATTACCTTATTGTTTGCCATTCAGTTTTTTTCCACAGAAATTTCTATTCAGAAATTGGTTGGGGGGTTTTTGATACAAAATATTTTAAGTTACACAGTTGATCTTTGACTATCAGTCAGCTTCAGAACCTTCACCGTGACGGATAAGGCAATAAAAGGATGCTAGAACCTCCTTTTACCACTACCATCACCACAAAACTATAGAAGCATTCGTTAACGAAGACCCATTTTTAGCATAGCATAGTGTACGGTGCAAATAAAAATCAAGATTAAAATTGAAAATTTGTAATAATATATCTCCTTATCTTGTTTTTTATTATGTTCAGTAAAATAAAATACTTAAAACCTGTCCAAATCACTTCTAGCCGGATGGGAAGTATAAAATATGTTTTATTTTGAAGCCCTTAGTTGAAGTTTCATGCACTCCTCCATAGTGGTTTGCAAACCGGTTGGAAAATTATTCATACTGAGTATGATAGCTCGTGATTACAGGAATTTAATGGCAATTTTTAATGGAAAACTATCTGTGCAGTTATCTGGGCAGCACAATATTGTATACTTCAAAACCGTAATATAGACTTTAATAATAAATAAAGCAGAAATGCTATCTTATGTACTGCTAATTGAAACAGTAATAAATAATGGGACTTACAATGCAAAAAAAAAAAAAATCTTCAGCTGAGTAGGAAATTTTTACATCCCAAATTCAGAGAATAAAGGATTTTTATCTTAATGAGTAGGCATCGGTTTTAGAATCTATCCAGTTATTTTAAACAAGAAAATTTATAAATCTTAAAAGTAACTAAAATTGCATTTTTAAAGTTCTTTGTCAATAAAAATTTAGAAGGAAGCAGACGAAACAAAAGGCGGTAAAATGCTCTATTTAAGTAGTTTTGAAAACCGTGTTGAAAGAAAATTATTTGGCAAACAAAAAATTACATTTTCAGCGTACTAGAAACTTCAAAACTCTAATTTATACAAGTATTCAGTAAGAACTAAAAGAATGTTTAGAAACGAAATAAATAGTTTAATAGCAGTTATTATTACTTGCGTTAAGTTCATTATTTTAAATGGATTCATACGTATTTGAATGCATATACAAATCTTCCATACTACAGTGCAAATGGGTATTACAAAACTCTTAAAAATCTTCGAAAGTATTTCATGGAAAATACCAAAAGTAGTGCTCATTAAAATATCAAATTTGCGCGATTAATTCATATGTTTTTCCTCCCGAAACGGTACTAGTATTCTACCCATCCGAGCAAGTTGCATTTCCTTTGATTTCCTTTGGTGTTTGCTTCTATAACATCTATCGTACTGTACATCTGAACTTTATTTAAAAATTTCAGTAATATTTTTTCCATTTAAAATAAAATTTATTACTTTATTTTGAATGAAAAAAGGAACTGCTGAAATCATCAGCTGTATAGTAGCAATAGGTTTAAGAAATGGGTAAGAATGCAGTGACTGATTCTAATAATTTTAACAGAATGCTAGAAAAATAGTGTAATTCTTACATGATAACTTTCTCCATAAATTTAGTACAAAATTATTATTAAAAATTCTTTTGTTACCATGAAAGAAGGTGAAGCAAATGTTGCCATTCCTTTCAGCAAGGTTGCTAAGTTAAGACATGCCAGTACCATTA
>KK120738.1:147275-186586 GCA_000611955.2 Stegodyphus mimosarum | reverse complement strand
CTCTTTCCGGGCTATGGCAAATAAGCCGCCAGAGTTAATTAATTCGACAGTAATTTCAAGCAGTTTCTTTGCACAATGAAGTACTTTAATCCAAACGTAGTTGTCATACTGCATCAGTATTTGAAAAAGCAAAATATTTGCTTTATGATTAAATGTATGCGTAACTAAGAACGTAGATTACAGCTGAGCATTTTCCCAAGCGGGAAAAAATGAGTACATTCAGTGCTTTCTGTTTAACAGTTGCTCAGTAAAGGAAGCTTAGCGATAGGCGATAAAAAATAGATTACAGATAATAAAGTGATTATAAAGTACTGCTATTGATAATTTTGGTAATCACTGTGATAAAATCGGATATGTTCGGGATCTCCTTGTATAAAAAAAGTAACCATACGCGTTTGGGGAACGCTGCGAGGAATGAATATGGTCGCCATCGGCAGCGAGGGTGAGGTATTATTAAAACTATTATTTAGGTATAGGTAATGAAAAGATTCCAGAAAAGCAATCGGAACAAGAATTTCGGAGAAATATTAAGAAAGGAAAGGACGGAGAAGAATACAATACGAGGATCGATAACACGTTTTTCTTTGGATATTCTGTACTTAAAATTATTACTTGAGTGTAAGATAATCCAATTTCCATTTCAAAGTTAATTTCTTAAAATTATATACCGTTAAGTACAACAAGTTCTGAAATCAATTTCAGTATAATTTATATTTTACCTTCAAGAAATCTTTATATTTATAAGGTATTTTCTCTCTCCTTTGCTCATGCCTTCGTGAAGTAACTGAAAAAACGCTCGACGCGTATTTGCGAGTTCCAGAGTTCGAATCCCGGCAATTTTCCGTTCTTGCATCGACATAACCTTGTAGACTCATTAGGCCATTTTCGATGTCAGGAAGCTGAAGCAATGAGCAATGCCCTCGCCGGAACTCGAAACACGGACCTCTCGAATACGCGTCGAGCGTGCTGACCACTACACCACGAAGGCGTGCAAAGAAGGCAGAAGAAATACCTTATAACCTAATGACTCAACATATTATATACTATACATACGTACATATATAAGCATGCAAGAACAATCTGTCTTACGCAGAATGCCTTCAAGAAGGAATTTCTGGGGAAAAAAAATCTCATTTTCAAAATTCACATGAAGGAAAAAATACGGAAATCCATACAGCCAGCCTGTTAATCGGAAAACAAATCCACAAAATACCAGCGTTCAAAGCCTTATCCATTTGGACACCGTGAGCCATTAAGTAATGAAATCCTTATAAGGTATTTCTCCCGCCTTCTTAGCATGCCCTCGGGGTGTAACGGACAGCACGCTCGGAGCGTATTCAAGAGGTCCGTGGTTCGAGTCCCGGAGAGGGCATTACTCATTTTTCATCTCTCCTACTTTCAAAAAATACCCAAATGTCTTTAAAGGGGCGCTCGAACAAAAAGGTGGTGGATGATGATTCTCCACCACCAGGATTTGGCGACTGGGTCCCGTAATCCCCAGTCGCCCTTTAAAAGGGGGAGTATATAAGGTATTTCTCCCGCCTTCTTAGCATGCCTTCGTGGTGTAATGGTCAGCACGCTCGGCGCGTATTCGAGAGGTCCGTGGTTCGAGTCCCGACGAGGGCAGTGCTCATTTTTAACATCTCCTGCTTTCAAAAAAAAAGAAATTAAAAAATACCTAATCTCTCCACAGTGGCGCCCGAACTACAAAAAAGGTGGTGGATGATGTTCTTCACCACCAGGATTTGGCGACTGGGTCTCCTAATCGCTAGTCGCCCTTTGAAAGGGGGAATATGTAAGGTATTTCTTCCGCCTTCTTAGCATGCTTTCGTGGTGTAGTGGTCAGCACGCTCGACGCGTATTCGAGAGCTCCGAGTCCCGGCGAGGGCATTGCTCATTTTTCATGTCTCCTGCTTCGAAATAACCTAATGTAATGTCTCTACATTCTATTAAAGGAGAAGTGTTTATAATTTAATGATTAATTTTTGTAAGGTATTCTAGTGAAATTAAACTTAAAAAAAAGAGAAAGAAAGCGGCAGAAACATCGCATGATTCTACCCTGTGTCCTGTTTGCTTTCTAACCCAGCGTTTCTCAATCATTTTATGTCAGAACGAACTTCGAATGTATAAATAATTTCACGGGCGATTCAGAAGCATGAATAACGTCATGGCACATTGTGAAGGAACATTGTTCCATTAACATGATTAATTTCTTCTATTTCCTACCGGAAATTCGATTAGTAGAATCTTTCCTTCTCATATTTTTCACTATACTGCATAAAAAGTATAGGCATTCATTTCAGAATTCTTATTATGCGATAATAAGCACAAAATAGACACACACAAAAAAAAAATAGAATGGAAACACATAATCCATATATCCTCAGTGACTGATGTTTGACATAATTTTTATATCGTATCCCTAAACTAAACTGATCGGCTTGACCGAGTGAAACTGGGATTAAATTTCTAGAACACCTATTTTATAAAATGATGTTAAGAAAATACAAAAGTAAAATTAATTACACACCAAAGAATTACTCACTATGAGTAATATGCTAATAATAACTTAATGGCAAAATAAACATTTTAAGTATCAATACAAATATCTGATTTTTTTACAACAGTCAGTATATATATTATCTTCTTATTTCAGTGAAATCTTTGGTTTTGCTTTTGTAAACGTAACTTTTTTACATCTGAGTCTATGATAGAAAGAGCTACACACAATTCATTATGAAGGATTTTCAATGATGATCTCTTTAAACTTTTGATAGTGTGCATAGAAGAGAAACTTATGTCATTACATTCGACCGTTAGCATTTTCATAGTAACGTTAAACTTGACTTTAATTCTAGAGTTAACTAATATGACATGAGAGATTTTCTTTGAGTAAAGCAGAGTATTATTTGAGCATCAGGATTTTCCTAATAAACTTCAGACGCCAATCCCATAACCCTCTCATAGGACCCCAGCCGCGCCATCAATGCATAAAGAATGTAATTTTTCCATAAAATTTTGTTCTTATCAAAGCATTTATTAATCACTTTCAGCGTAGTCCTCGAGTATTATCGCCACGTAATCAAGACTTTATGGTTAAATCTGCGAACACTTCCAGTTTACTCGCGGCATTCAACTATGCCACATCGGTTGAGAAGCCTTGCTCTAATCGACGACCTTTAGTTTCAAAGTGTAGTTTAAAAGTTGAAGTTGTAAGGTCTGCCTTTGATTTATACCTATTATTCCTCACTAATATCTTATACGCAGTGTTAATCTTTATTTTCAAGAAATACTAAGATTGTCGTCTACTCATTAATAAAAGCTTTTGTAATGCTTCAAAAAATGACAGCCATATATTTAGGTTGGCTGAAAAAAAAAATTTAAATTCGGTTTTCATATCTTAATTTAAAGCAAATTAATGTTTTGGACATCCATTCGGTATTATATTTCATCATACTAAGATACAGAAGTGATAAACTATTTAAAAATTAAAGCTATTTTTTAATTTCATAATTGTGAAGTATCTATTAATGCTATATATCCCATTCAAAAAAATATTAATTAAAGACTCGTTAACAAACTTAAATGCAGTGATACCATATATGCTACCTATGTGGTGATCTTGCTATAATCCGGCCATATTTTTCAAAATTCAACATTACAATTATGTTGAGTAATAATCTACATATTACAATTTTATCAAAGATATTTCAAAATAGTAGCTTCGGTACCTCGGTTACCTACTGCACTTTTACCATTTCTGACTAAAATTTGGTAGTCTTGTGATGTGCATCAGAAGATAATGCTGCTAAGCGATTGAGGAATACACTCAGATTCTGCTGCAATACAAATTCCATGCCATGGATTTTTATATCAACTGCAAACAGTAAATCCAGGAAGTCTGCATCATATCAAAAAATAGTAACATATGTTCAAGCTTGAGAGCACCGCATTAAACAATAGTAATGTAACTTGGTTATAAGTATAAATCTAATCTATGTTGTTCTTACTTCGGACAAAAATTAATACTATAAAAAGTAACGAGCCTGCTATTTCTGTCTAATCTGCAGTAATTATTAATTAAAAGATTATTAAAAACATTGGTACTTGATTTATACGTTACATGTTGTTGTTGTTGTTGTCGTGTCTATGATAAAACCTATTCAAATAGTGCCATGGGCGGAGGTAGCAGCCCTGGTAATTTGTAAATTGTTATTATCATAGAGGTCGGTCTTTTAAACTGTAGAGTCATTAGGATTTTTTTTGGAGCAGGAGCCATGAAAAATGAGCAATACCCTCGAACCTTTGACCTCTCGAATACGCACCGAGTGTGCTGACCATTACACCACGAAGCCATGCTAACAAGGCGGGAGAAATGCCTTATATACTCCTCCTTTTAAAGGACGACTGGGATTAGGGGACCCAATCGCCATATCCTGGTGATGGAGAATCATTATCTACCACCTTGGTTTTTAGTTCGGGGGCCACTGTAGAGACATTAAGTACTTTCTGAAAGCAGGAGATGGGAAAAATGAGTAGTGCCCTCACCGGGACTCGAACCTCAGAAGTCTCGAATATACGCCGAGTGCACTGCCATCGCACCATAAAGGCGGGTGGAATACCTTATAAAACAAGACTTCAGTTTTTAACAATTCAGCAAGGATGGCCGGACAATAAAAAATGTATGCAGTTGTCAGTTTTGTGTCGGGGCAGTTATCACAGTTACTCTAAATTTTCCTAACATGTAATACACCCAAAGGAAGTAATAAAATATTTTTCCAGAAATAATTTTAGACTAAATTAGTTTTATTTTTTTCGCTAGATCCTGCTGGCAATTAGAAATTAGACTCATGAGGAGTTAAACTGGAAACCAGCATTTTCCAAAATTTTTTACTCATTTTTATAAATACTTTTACTTTCGAGAAATATCTATAACAAAAAAAAAATGCATGTGCGCAAAACTAAATTTCGGAAAGCATCAAAAACTGATGCTAGATTCCGTTCTAAATATGTAATTTGGCAATACAAATTAAAATATTAATTGAATATTATCAAAGGAATTTATCAATGTTTTATTTCGCAAACTAAGCGAAAAGTTTTTTAACTATTTCTTCGCAACTGTTGAGTGTAAAACTGTTTAATTTGTAGGAAATTCTTGCATACCAAAGGCCTTATCGTATACGACATCAGAAGTATAATTGATTCATGATGTTTTTGATTGAAGAACAAAAATGCATAGCTAGAAAATATTTGTAAGTACTTGCATTATTGGACTTACATTCCTTTTTTACATTCTTTTATACTAATGTTTTCTTTTGTGCTGTTACCTTTATTTACATTGGCAGTGATCTGTTTTCATTTATATTAAATTACTTTGTCGCAGCATCTGTGATGCAATTCAAAACTTCAGTTTTTATGAGTAAAATAAAATTGCATCGTTTTTGCCCTATTATCATTCCAGGTTAAATTATGTTTGGTGGTTCTTTCTTGAAGTCTATGTTTCAAATTTTAAATATTTTGCACTAGCATATATTGAAAAATAATGGAGATAGTTATGTTTCCATTAAATGAAAAATTTTAATACTATCAATTTCATTGATGATTAATGTAAGTAAGTATGGTCCACATGCTAAATGACGTAAAACAATTTTGAGAATTTGGGAAATTAATGTTAAAAGGTCATTGAAGTAAATTTTGAAATATATTTGCAAATAAATATAGTTTATTTAAAAGTTGATATAATCTGAAACTGTAGTAGCATAAAGTAACGCTCTTTCTATAAAAATAAAATTCTCGTTATCCGTATTTTGGAAATTACAAGCACAAGATTCATATTTTGAAAGAAATGGATAAAAATAATATGCCCTTAAAAATTTTCGCTCTATTTTTTTTCTCTAAGAGACTTACTCAGTTGTGGTCTGAATTCTTGGGAATCATAATATGTCAAATAAATGTTGGAAGCAAATTTTCAGATATCTAAACATAGAACTCTTTGCTTCATTTGACAGATCTCCTCTATACTTATATGAGACTTCCGCAGTAGGATTAAGGGATCGGTTTGTGGTAAATGAGAGCATTATCTCGCAAGTCTGCTGGCTCATCTTTCTTCAAGACATGGACGCGCCATGCAATTACTCATGCACAAGCAGTATGATTTAGTAGCGTGGTTAAAAAACCGCTATCCGAAAAAGATTTTTTCTATGATGAGATATTATTTGTGGAAAAGACGGTTTCTTTTTTTCTTTTTAACTTGTCTTTTTTTTTTGTATAGTTAATAAACTCCAGTTATGCGGCTCATAACAACAGAATACAAAGTAGTTCTCTCTCTACATGTGTTACACTGAATGGCATACACTTAAAATGAATGAAATCCGGTCTAGATAAATAGCAAGTTGGAGATTTCTCGTTGTGACTAAAAATTGCGCTGTTGTTGTTGTGACTAAGCTCGCTTCTCTGAAATCAGAGAAAGCCCAGGAAACTCACCGTGGCAAGGAGTCAAGATTGCGCCTGTCGTTGGCAAAAGCCTTGGGCACCATACAGATGACAGTACGACTTTATTCGGTTCTGCCCCCAATTTTGAAGGACAGCACTCCAGGGAGAAGGGTCTTAGGGTCTCCTACTCAATTTCACCTACCATCAACCTCTCGAGAGGGCTTTTGGCTCGCCGCATATTTAGAGTGCCCCTAAGCCACACAGGTATTATACATTTACAAACATCCATGCCTTCTCCAGGATTTAAATCCGGGGCCTTCGGTACGGTAGTCAGAGTCACTAACCACTACCCCGGTTGAGCGGCACTAAAAATTGTAATATTGGCAAAGCAGTTTATCGGTTCTAGGTAAATCAACGGAAAAGGGAAAAAAAGGCCACAAATTTTTATCTATAAATCGATGCCATTTTACAGGTAGTTCGCCAAAATTTTTGATGTATATCAATAACAATATGATCCGCATGTCTTTTAAATTCCATCCTCTGCGAGTTAGAATAGCTATCATAAATTTAAAATCTAATGTACATCTTATAGGAAATAAACTTAGACTTTAGTCTACTACAATATCAGCATTATAACTGATGAAACTTAATATTGAACCATTTTGCACAGAAAGCATTAATTCATATATCTCCGAAGTTACGCTGAGATTCATGACCGACGAACTAACAAATTAAAAAACAATTTTAAATATAAATAAGCATGGTTTTGAAGTATTTACGAGTAATTACGTATTTGAGGTAAATTACGAGGAATAATATATGATATAGATAACGAAAATTTTGTAGGCCTAATTCCATCGACATCTGTCACTGTGAAGGAAAAATGCATTAAAATAGCATGGGATTTCCTAATAGCAACCAGATTAATAAGTGTAGTACCTGAGAGACCTCTCCTAGAGGCTGATTTATTTTGTAAAAAATTAGAATTTCAGTTTGACGATTACAATTTAGACAAATTATGTTTCGTATACCTGCTTTTTAAAAATAAAACAGGATTTTCTTGAAGCAAAGACCTATGTGAGTATAGATAATTAATTTATTAACACGTGGAGTCATTAGATTTAGCAATGCAGGAGACATGAAAAATGTTTAGTGCCCTGGCCGAGATTCGAACACCCGCTCCCGATTGTTAACCGACATGCTATCCAGTTACACTCCGAAGACAAACAGAAAGGTGGGAGAAAATACTTTATAAGCATATAATAAATTATTTGGGATTGTTTCTACATATCTGCAATATAAGTTTTAGTATGTATTTAGAATTAGATTTGTTTTCATGCATTTTTGTAGGGCTTGACAAATTTGGAATAAAATATCTATATCTGTATTATTTAGCTTTATAACACGTTTGGAAGAAAACATAATTGTAAACAACTGATAATCCAGATTTAAATGGCAATTTTTCCAAATTATCGGTCATTGAAAACTCATTAAATTTACAATCCTACATGTGACGCATTTCATTTAAATTGTTAAGTAAGTAAATAGTTAACTGGTAAGTAACTTCACTAGTTAAGTATAAAGGCAGTACAATTATTAAAACTGAAACGAAATGATAAAACTGAAAGGAATTAAAAAAATTATGAAACTATTTCATGCACTCTTAAATTCAATAAAAGGCATATCAAAAGTTCCGTAAAAGGGGATATTTTTAAAATTGCTATTTTAGATTGGACTACCTGGATTATAGCAGAACTGATTAGGTCTACATGCCTGCCCATTTATAGACAGATATTATTTTGGACGTGAAGTTTTACTTTATAAAATCTTATGTCCAAAGATAATCTTCTATAAATCTTTCTTAATGAACGCCAGTTTTCTCAGAGCTTCTGTTATGGATCTGAAAGTTTAGAAATATTGTGCCATGCTATGCCATTTTATTTTAAAAAAGAAACAGCACGGGATTGACTCCCACTTATAAAAATAAGCTTATTAGTCCAAAGGAGTAATTTGCCCAGAAGGACTATTAATTTCGTTTTGGCACTTTGCGTTGATTCACTACAAGCGCTGTTTCACTTTTCAAATTGTTGCCACCAAATATTATCGCCCTGCATTATATTTGAAGATAATTTGTATAATAGCAGAAATTAAATAATGAAAAATCTGCATAAATATATGTATATTTCTCGCATTGTGATAAAACAACGGTACCTAGAGCCATCAAATTTTGAACGACGTAATCCTACTGCAAATATGGACATCTTGAAACCCAAATTTGAAATTTGGAATTTTTTTATTATCGATTTCATATTTTTTAAAACTTTAACGAATTTTCGATTAACAAACTCAAGGATTTCAAAGCGAGCAATGGCAGCGTTGTAGAGAAAAAAAACATTTTTATCTCCAGAGCGCGCGACTGTGTATCGGAAATTCTAAAGATATGCTCATTTCAAAATTATTTTGCGATATTGCCCTTGAACTGAATTTTATGGTTAAAGTCGGAAAAACATGATATTTAATAAATAAAGGTAACACTCAAAATGTTAAAAAAAATGCCCCTGTGGACTTAATCTAAAATTTGAAACCTTTCAGATAATTTTTTAATTAAATTTTTATTTTTATTAGTCCAAAGGGGCAATTTGTCCAGAAGGACTATTAATTTCGTTTTGGCATTTTGCGTTGATTCACTACAAGCGCTGTTTCACTTTTCAAATTGTTGTCACTAAATATTATCGCCCTGTATTATATTTAAAGAAATTAAATATTGAAGAATCTGTATAAATGTATGTGTATTCTAGCATTGTGATAAAAGACGGTACCTAGAGTCATCCGATGTTGAATGATGTAATCCTACTGAGAATATGGGCATTTGGAAGACCAAATTTGAAATTTGGAATTTGTTTTATTATCGATTTCATATTTTGTAAAACTTTAACGAGTTTTTGACTAACAAACTCAAAGATTTTAAAGCGAGCAATGGCAACGCTGTACAGAAAAAACATTTTTATCTTCAGCGCGTGAGACTGTGTATCGGAAATTCTGAAGATATGCTCAATTTAAAATTGTTTTTCGATAATTCTCTTGAACTGAATTTTATGGCATAAGTGCGAAGAACATGATATTTAATAAATAAAGGTAACACACAAAAATGTTAAAAAAAGGCCCCTTTGGATGTAATTTAAAATCTGAAACCTGTCAGACTTTTTTTTAAATTTTATTTTTATTTTTACTTTTTATTTTATTTTTATTTATTTATTTAATAATTTTGCTACACTTTAATCTGCACTAGTAGGGTACCTCACCAGTAGCCGAGTGGTTAAGACCCCTGAATATTAGGATTTGGATTCGCTTCAATCTCAGGTGGCCGAACTGACCGAACTTGCTGTTTTTCTTCGAGTGTAAGTTGAGCCTGTTTTTCTTAAAACGTCCTCCCCGAAGGCCATCCTTCCTTTAAGCAGATGGCTTGGTGAGCTTCACCATATTCAAATAACCTAACCTATACGCAGAAGCTTCTTTTTAAATCTTTAAGATCGTATGTAAATAGATTTCGAGAATTAAAAAAAATAATAAATAAAAAACTCCCAATTTTTTACCACAAACCTACGTAAATTTTTTTGAAACATAAATACAACATAAAGATTAATTATAAAAGTAAGTGTGAAATTGAAAGTGCTTCAGATTCAAAGCCATGGTGCCAAAACTTGCGAATGTTTAGTGATCAATAATTTAACTAGTAAAACTCAAAATGATATACTTCACAGTCTTTTTAAAATACATGTAATAAAACGCTGATTATTTGAGTTAGCCAAGATCTATCGTAGCGTAGGTTAACAAAACTTCTGGTAACGGGAGAGACAACAAACATTTCTTCCAATCCTGCAGCGTCAAGTTTTAAGGTCACTAGAAATGGTAGCGACATTTGTCGCCGCCATCTTCTTTAAAATACAAACTATATAACACTTAATAGAAAAATTGCCAATTAATGTGTTGCATTTTTTAACAAACTAATTTTTTTTTTGTTTCACATAACATATTCTTTTATATGCGGACCTATCGCGATTCTTTTCAAACAGTTTTCTCATATTGGATCAGACTCTTCTTACATCTGTTTGCTTCATAGCTGTTTCTTAACAAGAAAATGCTTCAGTATTTGATATGCCTGGATAATTATCATAAAAATCACTTCCTTTTGCTTCTATTTTTAGCCATCCTGAATCGAAGCTATGATCTCATCATCATTTAAATTTGATACCCGGGATAATTTGCATCTAGATTTAACACTCATTAACTTTGTACAGTTAGTTTCTCTCTCTTTTTGTACGAAAAGGAAATGCCGAGGAACATAATGAACTGTTAAGCGACTTATCGCTGAGTTCAAATAACTATAGTCGTAGACTCAGGAAGGGTTAACTACCCTTTATTTTACTCAAAATAAGATGAACAGATGGCCCCTTTCTCGGGCTTACAACAAAGCCTCCACTTGGGCTTAAACACAGAATTAAAAATAAAAACTAAATTAGAACTAACTAAGAGACTTAGCCGAAGCTAACACAATTATCTAACGTAGTTGGCCCTTAATTTAAATTAGCCGGCGTATATCAAAAGGCTCGTAATAAACGGTCGAGTGTAACAGCTTCAAGAGAGAGTTAGCCCGAAGGCAAAAACGCGATACTTAGGATTCCTAGCTCTCTCTCTCTCTCTCGAAGTAAGTTGAACCTTCCTTTAATACTATTTCTTACTCATTTGCATTCAACGCGATTTTAAAAATTCATTCTGGTAAGGAGCTGTAAGTTGAAACGAGGGAAAATAGGAAAGGTTAACTAAATTAAAATAAGTTATAAAATTAAAACATACCTTACAACTTAATTTTGGTAACAAATTAATTTCTTTCCCAGTTTTCGTTATATTAGTTCATTTTACAATTAGTTCTACCTTTTTCGTTAGATTTGTGGTTTGATCCAGAAACTGAAATGTTCGGACAAACTGGGTTCCTGTAGTATAACATCCTTTTATATTAATTTAGAAGTAACCTTTTATATTCTTTAAAATGCTTTATATATTTAAAATGCTATAATATATGAATATTTAATTAATAGATTTTTAATAATATTGAGCAAAAAATTTGATAAATTTTGAAAACGAAGTTGTTAAATTAGCAAAACTAATAACTTCCAGAACTTAATTTACACTCTTTACTTTTTTTATCCAGAATAACTGATATAACTGTTTAAAATAAAGTTAGCTCAACACTTTTTTTATTTCATTATACTAGAGGTAGTAAACTTGTACGTGCTTTTTCCAAAATTCTGAAAGTGTTATTTCATTTTTTACCTCTCATGCAATTTAACTGTGTTCTATAGAAGGCAACTCTATTTTAATCCCACACTCCTGTAGCTATTATATGCAAGCTATTTAAGGAAAAGAAGTACAAAGTTCTGTATTTCTGTACATTAATTTGTTAAAAGTAAAGTCTATGCTTTCTCACTGAAGTTTGGGAGAAACTATATATTAAATCAAAGCCTTAATTGCGTAACAAATTTTAGGACGACAAGTAAATAACTGGGGAAGTTCTGAAGCTCAGATATTTTAGATTCTAAATTTCTTCTTCATAAAGATATGGAAAATATTAAAGTTTTAATGAGGAATTAATTATTAACTTAGCAATAATTAATTCCTCATTAAATTTTTAATGTTTGTTATATCTTTATAGAATATCATTTTTGAAGATTAATGGAATATTCGACAAAAGCATATGGACTTCGCAGCTACTTTAAAACAACAGATTCAGAACGGGGAAAAAGAGCTAGAAATAAAAATATTATTCATTCATACGAGTAGAATATGATTATGCATTTTACTGAATGACCACAAAAAGGAAAATAGTTCTCACTTACCACTGAATAAGAGGGCGAGCAACAAAACAAATGCTTCCCCCATCCAGTCCAACAAAAGAGTTCGAAAACACGTGGCAATCTAAGTTTCAGGAGAAAAGATATGCCTCCTGAGCTTCTGTTTCATCCAGTGCCTTCTGAAAAAGATCTGGGGGATGTTGAAAGGGGAGACTGTGTGTCGCCATCTAGTGGAAATGCATTTCTAAGTAAACGGTTAGCGTATACTGAATGTAGTGCAGCAGTTTACAATGTTACCTTTCTAATTCCTCAGACGGATCCAAAAATAAGCTGAAATTGAGCACATTAATTGCGTATAACTTAATACATATCTTAAATATGATATACTGTAAGTATATACCTGAAAAATCTATATTAGAATACAGTAGGAATCCAAACCGAAATAACCTATACAGAAGATAAAGATGACTATTTTTTTTTTCTGAAAATCCAATACATATTTAAAGCGAATAAGAGTACTTTATTTGTTCGTTCATCTTGTCCCACTTCAACAAAGATTTTACACTTGAAGGAAATGAAATATTTTGATTTTCGTTAAACAAAACGTAAAACACACTTCGACAAAGTTACTTCTTTTTACATGTATAATCACTTTATACTCAAGAACTGATAACACTTTTCTAAAGGAAAGAAAAAAATATCAAAAGTCTGCAAAAAGTAACTGACTGCAGCTACACATCATGTAATAAGACACTGATTCTTTACTGAAAAAGGTAATAAACATCATCCAAATGTTTACTCTAATTTTAGATTAAAAACAAATCTGATGTAACCAGCGCATGACCTCCCGCCAATTCCATGTTTTAAATAAAGTATCAAGCGGTATTTTACCTAAAGCTCGTTGCTAATTAAAACGTGGAACTAAGTGATAGTTTATAAAAAGAAAAATAACTAATAAGTTTACAAAATTTATGGCTCAAGTATAAACACCCCTCTTTTCTATTATTTTATCTTCCCATATAAGGGAAAATGATAACTGTATGTGCTTCTCAACACACCCGTTCTTCTGCTTTCATTTGAAAATATCTTATTGATCGTAGTATATCCTCTGGTCATACAGTATTTCGGATTCACAAATCAGTGACTTAACAATCTCGAAATGATTAAAAGCGGGGTACCTTCAGAATTCCCGGCAAAGTGTTAAGTGCTGCTATACACTTTTTCCAGTTTTTTTCTCAGTTCATGATATCAGTGTTCAATTTTCTTGACAAGATAACAACTTTTTTATTAGTCCTTTTAGCTTTATTTATTAAACATCACTTTCTTCGCACTTAAGCCGCATAAAATTTAACAACAAAAGCACAGAATATTTATCATACCTTCAAAATTCCTAATAGAGTGTTAAGTGTTGCTACGCATTTTTATATTCCTTGGAGTATTTATATCTTCTGTATTATTATTTTAAAAATAATACGTAGTGATAATATTTGGAGGCAGAATCTTTTTATTTGAAACGTGGTTCGCACAAAAGTGAAACGAACACAAAATAGAAAATTGTGACTTATACATTTAACTGCTTCATAGCAAGAACATTTCTTCATAATTAGCTTAATCTCGTTACCTTTAACACTTATAAATGTAATATATTGCTCTCGAGCAACAAATTTAAACGAGGTTTTAGGTGTATCATGAGTGCATAAAATACGTACGTGTATTTTACCACTTACTTCCATAAAATAAACCCAAATCTGATATAAAAAAAGTTACAAAATCCCAACATACTAAAGCACAAACATTTATAGATGTCATATCACGCCATTGTCAATGAGTGAGATATAAAAAATTGTAAAAATAAACTAAATAGTTAATTATAATAAATGTACTACTGAAATAATTCCACAGCAGACTGCTATTGATGCTGTGGTGAGCTCAGGTAATGTGATTATTTGTTCGAAACAGAGGCCAACCAGGGGCCCAGCGGTAAAGTCACTGTGCACTGTTAATTCAACCCAAGTTCGATTCCAGGCGAAAGGACCGTGCGCATGAGCGTTTTCTTGGTTTCTTGTGTAACGTGAATACGAGCCAGTTTACCTTAGAAAGTCCTCCACGAAGACATCACTCTCTCAAGCAGATAGCCTTCCCATACTTTGCAATAATCTAATAACCAAACCTGTTCAAAACATTCCGTATGATGCTGGTCATGTCCTTGTAGGCAATTCGCCAGTTTTGTATATTGAGCTGTAGAAGTAAACTTTCGTCTTCCGCAATTCTTGGTTAGTTTTCTTCGTGTTTAATACGTAAAAACCTTAAGGAGCACAGTATAACTTAAACAACACAATAATTTGCATATGAAATGTGTTTAGATATGCTCATATACTGTCATTACTCCCAAGCAATGGAAAAATATCATGTTATTTGTAAAGTATCAAATTTCTTCTTTTCCCTTTTCTTTTTTTTTAAACAAAACGTTTCATTTTTCGAGTCTAGGGTTAGCAATGTATGTTTATCTAATAAAATATCGTTACTGTGTTTTTAACTTCATAACGTGTTACATGTTTTAAAATCATATTAATATAAATAGTTGCTGCGAAAGAGATAACACACCTTGTAAGCAGAAGAAAAGGAAAGTGTATTATTGCAGACATAATTTCTCTCTCTTATGATTTCCGCTCTTAAAAAGGTGCTCTTTTTCTCCATCTTACTTTATTGTATGAACGCAACCTATAATACACACATACACACATGTTAATCTACTGTTTATCTAGTAGTAAGTTTCTTGTTAACAGTAGGCTCTTAATTGGTATGCTTTTGAGGAATTAAAAAAATTACAAGTATTTCGAAGTTAAGTGGGATGATGATGCCCTGTTACCACGAACTTTGAGTCAGCTATATGTCATCTATACATTTTTGGTTAATGTTTGTAACTTATACACTTGCCACACAATATTTAACGACATGCTATTAATGCATATGATTAATATATTACTGTTATTAATATATATCAATACATATTAATAACATGTCGTTACAAATGATGGTTATTGAAGGAGTTTAAGCAACAGGAATCAGCGTAATATTAATAAATTTCCATGACTATTTTCAAAGATTTAAATGTAGAACTAGTTTTGAAGGTTTAAATATAAAATTGAAAGTACTGTTCTATTCCACCCCACTGTATCAAATTTTGGCACTGCCTCGTACCAGTTAGCTAAATATTTACCTTATAGATTTTCGACTTTGTTAGATAATAGTGTTTACATCATAAAAAATTAATAGAGTATATAAAAGAGTAAAAAGCATTTCCCCTGGAAATTTCATAATGATTTCTTTTGATGTAAAATCATAATTCACCAATGCTCTAGTGGAAGGTGTACTTAATGTCTAGAAAAGAGATTTCGAGATTTATCTTGTATCGAAATTGATGAGTTAACTTCCCTTACTCAACTCTATCTGAAAAAACACATTTTGTTTTGCAAAATAAGTATTACAACCAATCTTAGAGATTAACCACGGGAAGCCTCTTGTCCTATCATTGATGATGTGTACATGCATTATTATGAATCAAAATTAGTTGAAATTTCAAACTTTCCTGTGTGGTTCCTCTGCCGTGCTTGTCAGAAATAAAGACGACTTAAGTAAAGTTGTTTCAATAATGATATTTATTGATCCTACTATTCAGTTTACTTTTGACTTGAGACATCCAATTCTTTTCCGTTCCTCGACATCTTGGTCACACGCAATATATCCGATTTCAGTACTACCGCTTTTCAGCTGTTTGCCTTTCGCCACACTTTAAATCAGTGCTCCGCAACCGGTGTGCCGCGGCACACTGGTGTTCCATGAGTAGGATATAGGTGTGCCGCAATCAAATACATGTATTTGACATTTTGCAATTTTTTATCATGTATTTAATACACAATGACAATTTTTTTCCCTAAATAATGTCTATTTTAAATGTTTTTATATATTTCTCTGCTGTGTGGTTGTGTGTGTGATTGTAAGTGTGTCAGCATTTGAATTTTTTCGGCACTTCCTTGATAACTCGGAACTCAAAAATATATAACTTTTTTTAAAACATAAATTTAAACGAAATATGTTGGTTTCAGACCATTTTAATTAAAAATAATAGCTCTAAAACTGTTTTATTAAAAATTTGAAATAAAACAATCAAATTGAAGAATTTTTGTTTTTTAATTTTTTAAAAAAAGTTTCGATTATTATGATAATTATTATGATTGCATATAAATAAATATGTTATGGTTTTATAATTGTATACTTTTCAAATTAAAAACAAAAATTTATTGTAAATTTTGTGTATAAATCAATACATATATACATTAGCTTTTGGTGTGCCACGAAATTCCAGAAAGATTTTTTGTGCGTCGCAGGTGAGAAAAGGTTGCGGAGCACTGCTTTAAATCATGCCATTCGAGTAAACAGAAGTTAGCTTCATTTTATTCCTTCGTTCGTTATCCGTACACTTCAAGTTTGCTTCTTCAAATCGGCTTTTGATCAAGAACTAAATTACTCAAAACCAGTTCTGTTGACAAAATCTTCTCACCTAACATTGTTGACTAAGGTATTAAGAAAGGTTAACCTCAAAGCATCAAAAAGCGCCTTCTCGTTTTAGGAAATGACAGAATTTTGTTGTCATTCCTTTCTTTCCATGAATTAGCTACAAAACTGCACGTATTTTGCAGAAATTCAACTCTCGAATTTGTTACCTCTTTCGTTAATCAAATACGCAATTTCATACTTAACGACTCCCTTCCGGGCATAAATTCCTGGAGTATATACAGGATTCTACGTAAATATGTTTTAATTTACATTGGTCAAACTAAGAGTGCCTTAAAATTTCGCGCTAAGGAACGCGAGGCATATGTTAAGAAAAAAAAGAAACACGTTAAATTCTCTGATGGCCAAAAATTCACTTTTCCCATTTTTCCGTGGCCAAAATTATTCAAAAAGCATCTTCCGTTGGCTAATTAGATGTTCTGCAGGTGTTTAACATTCATAAAAATCTTGCAGTTTTAGTTAACGATCCTGTTTCCAACTCGTTTTTACACTCAGCTTTTAAGGAAATTATTTTATAGCTGTTTCCATTTTTCATCACGCCTGTACCTTGACTTCCTTCCTTTCATTCTTATAGCCTTATCTTATGACTACCATCTCTTTCGTCATTTGTACTTCAACAGCTGAAGAAGTAGGGTTTTATATTTAAACTTTCGAAACTAGTCTTTCATATTTATGAATATCATCCTGAGTCTTGTTGCTTTAACTCCTCCAATAACCGTCATTTGACGTTTATTTTAATTCATATATGATTGCATGTTATGGAATTTAACGAGGTAAATATGTATAACATGTCTACCTAAATTAATTTATGCTTCTTAAACTGTATATGTTCTACTGGTTTATCTTTGTGCATTATTTTAATCAACAAAAACATTAAAAACGCATAATAAATTAAAAGTAATCTTAGTTTGGTTAGCCGCCTCAGAAGCATAAGCGATTCTGAGTAATTGAAGCTTCTGATAACTGGAATCGAAGTAAATGGAAGGAGTCTATATACTAATCAATATTTTTTGAATTTTTTTCAATGAAACTTAATGAGATTATCAAAAGACCAGAATCATCTATGTTTATAGTTTTTGTTTTGTTTTTGTTTTTATTTATAGTTTGTTCGCAATGCTTATAGCGTCTATTATCATTTAACATGTCAATATATGCAAAATCTAAAAAGAGTCTGTTCTTAAAAACATTTCAGCATATTTAATAGATTAAATGCAACGTTAGTTCACACAGAATATCATAAAAAGACAAACAGTTTTTCTAAGGATAAAAATTACTTGGACTTCATACTTATTATATTACTTAAAATCGATTATTTCTATACGTCATTAATGTTTCAATCAGTCTAATTGTAAAATTTGATGTAATCAAAGTAACTGAATAATAATAACGAAAAGGGCCATTTAATAAAGACGAAAATAAATCAAAATCCAAAACTAATTAAAATAAATTTGGACGTTAAGTATCCTTATTTACTACTGAGGATTTTGTTAGCACAAAACAGCCTTTTAGTAGTACATTAAAACTTGATTTTGATAACAAATAAATTGAAAATATTGTTAAATTCTATGCAGCAGCTAAAGAAACTCAAAATATGTAGTATACACTAAATTAACTGTAAACTAACTCATATTAAATTGCGAGAACCATTCAAGCAAGCAAGAACATTTTAGAGAAAGGACAATGGAAAGAAAAAGATGATTTCTAATTATGGTTCAGTTAGCCGTATTAAAAACTTTCAAGTGTACTTACCTAAATAAATTCTATTTAGACGAGCCATTTTGAGCTGGTCAGAAACCAGCATAAGAAGTCATTTCTATTTAAAAGCAAATGATTAAAAATGCAAGAATATGCAGTAAGTCAAATATTACATCTTTGCAACAACTAGGAGAAGAAAGTATTTCAGTTAAGCAAATAAGGTGAAGAAATAAATTTTTACAGAATTTCACAAGCAGGTTTCTATTTTTAATCCGTTTGTTACGTAAGTACTATAGAAAAAACATCTGTCCTTTCAATTTAATGGCCGATCAGAAACCAGAAGTTTCTGGCACTCGTACGAGAAACAAAACAAGTTTTAAAAGTTTTAACCATTAGCGAAAATAATAATAAAAAGTGAGGCTTTTATACTAATTCAATAAATAGTTGCTTTCATTCTCCCCCTCGCTTTTTTTTTCTTTTTGATGACCATTTTTAAAATCTTCTTATTGTTATGGAAAATTTATAAAAACAATACATTGGAGTACATAAAACAATAAAACTCCTAATGTAAAAAAAATAAAATGTTTTGTAAATCTTTCATATTAAGTCTCAAAGAAGTATTCTCAGACACATTTCAACGAAGCTTTCATGGCAAAAAAACTTTGTAAAAATAACATGCTGAACATAATCGATAATAGAATAAAGACATGAGAATATTTTTGTGCTATTGACACAAAAAAGAAGAACAGCAACTATTGCCAATATAACAACTGAAACTGTTATGACTGTTCACAACAAATTAAAATATGTTAATTTAAAGTCTGATGATTATCGTTATATCTTACACCGATGATTGTTATTATATCCTACACATAATTTTTATTATGCTTGTATCTTATATGTCATACCATTGAAGTGAAGATTATTACAGTCTTTGTTTAAAAAAATGTTTCGTGACTTTGCATTCTAAATTAAGCACAAAAAATAGAAATATTGTAAAGAAACATAGAATGAGCATAGCACACTGAAAGAAATTATTTTGTCAACCTGTGAGGTCAATCTGAGCAAACTGAAATCGGATTACTAGCCTTCTGTTACATCTATCAAAAAATGTGATTTGGGGAGATATATTTTATAATAATTAAGTATGTTTTTTAATTAAAAGACAAAGTACACGAGATTTATCCACCTTCGTGGAGACATTTTAAAGAAAATTTTTTCGAAACCTCTTGCAGATAAGGAAAACCATTCAGTTAGCTCATTTGCAGGATTTTGAACCCTAGTCAATTACTAGCGTTCAGCGGTCTTATCCTAGCAGGGCCGCTGGATGGTTTTGCGATTAAGTAGCTTTTGATCTTCTATTGATGACAATCAATTATGACTCTATATTAAAATCTTTCAAGTAATATTATGCTTTTGTTATGGTTCGTTTTAAAGATCTTCCGTTCGACTGGGATTTGAGCCAGTATATTCTTATTTCGGAGGCAAGACAACTTTTAACGACTGAAAAGCCGAATCTAACAGCCGGTTGCGGATAATTTATACTTGGATGAGATTAGAATTATTCGACTTTGAAGAAGTTCCCTGAATGATGTTAATTTAGCTATATAATCTGATCTTTCGCTCCTTCCATACTGTTCGTACTCAGTGGGACGGGAAATGTTCCGACTACGTATAATGAACATGAAGGAAGTCCTTACTTCTTCCAGGCTTCTTTCACTCGACCATCATTATAAAGGTCTACATTGGGATTGAAATTTGATGTTATTCCCTTTCAGTTCTGTGAGATCAAAGACGTAAGCTTCACATATTTTCTGCCTATAAGAAAATCTAGGAGTTGTGGCTTGAGAACATGACCTCTTGAATTGCACTTTTTAACTTGTTCAAAACATTTTAGGTAAAAGAATAGACGTGAAATATGCGATTTATAAATGGAAATGAAAGTTGAAGATTTACTGATTTGCTTTTAAGCTTTTAAAATATAAATGTCAGATGTGATCATAAAATATGTCTTACATTATGTATATATATATTAAATGAAAACACTATTCTTTCAAATAATATAATGGTAATTTACTATTCAATTAATATAACGGTAGTCACAATTCAAATATTGTAAATGTAATTAACTATTCAATTATCAATGAGCTCTTCGGATGTTAATGGTCAAATAATAAATAAATGCAATAAAACGGATTAGTGTTACATAGTTTTTATGTTATTTTACTTTTTCCGCTGCAATTAACTAAGACAGGAAAGATCAAGTATCACTGCTATCAGAATTGAAGACGTAATGTTAAGAACTTAATATACTGTAATGGCTCTTTGTATTACACCATTGGGTGTTATCAAGGTCGAAAGTACCTTTAAAATCAAGAAGCCGTATGAAATCAGGATAATTAATTTTAGCTAGACGTTTCTATAGGTAGCTGTTATCGACATCCAAAACCAATCATTTTTATTGACTAGAATAACTTCGGGTTAAATGAAGATTATAGATTTCTCCAGCTGAGCAGCTTACACAAACATATTTAAGACACAAAAATAAATAAAGTATTTTACATTTCGAGACTATTTAACATTTCCATTTCACTTTTTAAAATAATTCCAACAGCATTTTAACAGCGAGTAATTTTTAAAAAAAATTAATGCTATATTTTACTTTCATCAGAAGATAAATAACTATTTTGGTCAGAGTTTTCAGTTTTCCAATTTAAATTTCTAATATGATTTGTACGGGACACCCTATATTACAGAAATGTGACACATAAGTTTTAGCAATTTTCAATTAGAGCTTCATATTAATTTCATTGTGCATTGTCAAAATCCTAAACATATATTCACACTTTATATTTTTTATTGCAGTACAAAGAAGGATAGTTTTCACCGCTGCATTTTTGAATGAAGTTCTGGATTTTAAATGAATTTAGGAAATTAAACAAATGAATCACAGAAATTATTCTTACAAACTAGGCAGTTGAATTTATTCACTCACTAAAATTCGTTACCTTTGTTTTTAAAATTTAAAGATTAAATAGATAAACGAAGTATAAGACAAAATGTAGAGTCACTAGTTTTTGTTTCTTCTTTTGGAAGCAGGAGACGTGAAAAAGTGTGCAGTGCCCCACAGGGACTCAGACTCTGAGTTCTCGAATACGCAATGAGTATGCTTCCAATTACATCACAAAGGCACGCGGAAAGGAGGGAGAAAATATATTATAAATATAATAATAGTGTGTTTTCAAAGTATTCAATCGCACATTAGGTCTTCAAATTATATTCAAAATATGCAAGTAAATATAAATCTATTACTTTCCTTATTTTGATGCCATGTGATAGCATTTTTCAAAAATTACCACCTCTTAAGGTTATAGTAGTTTCGAAAATTGGTTGAGTATGCATAAAATTCCTTAAATTGCAAAAGTAAAATTTTTAAGAGAAGCGCATGCATGTTCATTTAAAAAATTTAGCATTTTAAAGAGAAATGCACGAATAAGAATGCATATTAATTACTGAGAAAGCTAATAACTCAAATGTAGAAAACAAATTAATTAATATATTTGACATTTTTATCAATTGCCTGTTTATTTGGAAAACTTTCTTCCAGGTTGTCTCTCAAGAGGCCGAAAGCAGTTATATTTTATTCGTACTAACCAATCATAAGAAAAACCAATCTGTAAAATAAGGTAAACAAAAGTCCCTTTTAAACTTTTATTTTTATTTCTTGACACAAGAAAAGAGCTTGGCCTGCTTTCTTGAATTTTTGCACTGCGGTTCGATATTCTTTTTGGCAGAATGATTGAGCACCATGACTGATTTTGGTTATGTACACTTTATCATGTGACAAAAGATACACATCCATTAAAGGGATCAAAAATTCGAAGGTGTATGCTGCTATGAGATGAAATATATGCCATACAATTTATGACAATTGGTAACTAAGTATCTTATTACAAACGTATTTAAGAAAAACCTAACCTTGTCACAATCAACTGAATCAAACAAGAGCTAGTGATTAGGATAGGGTTGCACAAATTAAATTGTTTGCTCGTGATCTGGATTTCGAAATATAGAAATCTTTCCGAAATTTCTAAACATAGAAAATAAAAACAAAACAAACTCGTGAAACATTTTAAGCAGAATATCACAAAATTACAAATAAAAGTTACCCTGCTAAATCCAAATTTTTATATCAGACATATGGAGTGAACTAAACAAGCCAATAAAGGTATATTACTATTGTCAATACATTTGTACTGATTTATTAATACTATTGCTATGCAGTAGTCCCCAATTACGTAATACGCGACTTGCCTAAATTCCCATTATGCAAGAGCGCTTAGCGCACTTGCGTTCCAAATGAAAGAAATAAGGATTTCATAAACAATTCCTACTTTTCCCGAACGGTATTTATTTTACTCAAACAGTATTCGAGCAATTAGTTTGTAAGGTTTATCCTAAGTTTATAACAGTTATTTTTAAGTTAAAGCTCCCTTCCTATATCTCCTAATTTCAGCTTACAATTCCTTACCAGAATGACGTTTGGGAATCACGTTAAATGCAAATGAGTGGTAGACAGTATTTAAGTCGAAGTTCTACTGACTTTGGCAGAGTTAAGCAGTTTCTGACTAGCGCGCGTTTCCCTTTTGACCACGTCTCTTAAGCTATTACTACGCTCGGCCGTATTACGGGCCCTTGATAGCTTCGCTAGCTAATTCTATATTTAGGGACCAGCTTCTTAGCTTCGGCTAAATCTCTTTAGTTAGTCATTAGTTAAGTTCTTATTTCTTATATTTTTGAGTTTAAGGCCAAGTGGAGGCTTTGTTGTACGTCCTGAGAAAGTGACCGACTGTACTCCTTTAGTAGTTTGAGAAATAAAGAGTAATTAACCCTTCTTGAGTGTTACGCTTCTAATTGTGGACTTAAGGATTATTCGCTTAGCAGTTCACTAAGTTCCTCCACACTTAGTTATTAGATAAAAAGGGAGGAACACCACAAGTTTATGCACTTGTTTTTACCGATAGCGTTCTCTATTCATTTACCCTTAAAAGACATTCGAAACTCAAATCCGAATGCGCTGGTAATAATGCAAGAAATATAATGGTCTGCAGTCACTTTAGAAGTAAAGTTGAAGATAATTCTTATTTGTGAAGACGGAACCTTATATTAACAGTAGCACGAGATAGAAATCAACCTAGTTTGACAGTAAATACGATAGGGAAGGTTGACGTTCGCATTGCTAAAAGCATGAAATATGCAGCAACGTTCGAAGGCGCAATCATTACTATGTAACTGATTTTACTGACAAAAAAATTGTTGTCTTACTGGATCGAGAATCTAACACAGATCATGAATCATTTTGAGTTTTCTAATTATCAGCGAGAAAATTATGTCTTTAGCTAAAGATTTACAAGAGAAGACCAGCATTACAGACACGAAGAGTGTATTTAAATTTAGAGCTGGGTGTTCCTACGATTCAAGAAGAATGCAAATTTACACAGCTTCAAAGCCATGAGTGAGGCAATAGTAGCAGATACACACACGGCAAATGAATTTCCTGAACTCTTTCAGAAATGAGAGAGAAGGGGAAATATTTGCTTGAGCAAATATTTAATGATGAATCGATAACTCTAGACATTAAGAAATTTACGACAAAGGGCTAACAGAGGCTTTTAACCTGTTAGGCTGGCTCTAGCAAAATTACAATGTGATGATGACAATCCAAACAACTCTACCTATCCGTAGCTTTCAACACCGGGAAGAGTAGAAATAGCCAAAGAATAACATTTCTGTCTACAACCATCCACCTCCATCGCCGTCTTTCCTACTACAGATCGAAATCAACTGCAACAAGACATATTGTTTATTAGAAAAGTGTAATTTCGGTTTTGTTTTATACTTATATTGTAAGGTTTTAGTTAAACTAACCAAGTTTTATTTTAATTTAAATCTTTTCTATCTCCTCTCTGTTTCAACTTCCTGTCAGAAGAAGCGCGCGTTTTTAGCTTATGCTAATTTTGAAGTAATTTTTCAAGCACTATTTAAGCCAGAGGTAGAAACCTCTCGGTGTGTGAGAGCTTAGACTCAGATCACGGTTATTCCGCTCAACGGTCGCCTGACCAGCTAGCAGTTTAAATTTATAAGCCATAGTGCTTACTACGTGATTGCATTGTAAAACAATTTGAAGTGCGTTAGTATTTAGTATAGCTTGCTACGCACCCTTTTCGGTAGAGGCCAATCTCCGCGAAGTGCTCTGCGAAGCAAAGTTGATTTAATTTCTATTTTAGGTTTAGTTTTAAAATTATTTGATTGTTAAGTTCGACCCAAGTGTGGTCTTTTACTTTCTGTATCTCTCCCGAATTGGGAAGTTTGTAAATTAATAGTGATTGAATAAAAGAGGATTTCAAATCCCTTCACGTGCAGTTATTATCCAGCCCAGCAGTTACATCAGAACATAGCGTACCTTCCGCTCCCTGTTCCAGTTCAGGACTGAATACCTGAGGTTAAGAGCCCTTTACAGAATTTACCATGTTCTCAAAGAATACACACAGAAAGCTAAGTCCTGACAATATATATGTTCCAAACTTTTGTAGTTGACATTTGAGCAAATACTGCTGCATAAACGCACATATATACGTAATAGGATGACTTAGAGAAAGTTGCAACGGATTGGCGACGCTTCTTTGCATTGTAATAACTTGGTGAGGCTTTAGTGCATAGTTAGAAAGATGACACTCGAAGAAAGACGTAACCGTTAATTCCACACATAATTTTATTCCTTCACCACTAATTCTTACGACGCATATTATTTTGATTGCACATCATCAACATGGGTGCGCTATGCACCTCACAATTTCATGCAGATTATATTTTTAGAACAGTGGACAAAAGCTAGCAGAGGCTAAGCGAGTGAAGTAGCATCTTAACGGAAAGACAGCTAGAAACAAAAGTGAGCAGTTAATAGAATACGGTAGCCTATTCAGAGAAAGATCTCAGTTCTCGAAATTTTGAGTGCAACTTCCGAATTAGTTACATTAAACTTTCGGTTTAGGTTCCGCATTAGTTACGTCACCAGCGTCGCTAAGTCATATGTATGGACTGATATAGAAATGATGCAGTCGAGAAAAATTTTGATGCATCGCATGTAATAGAAAGAGAGGCACATAAAAATCTAAAAAAGAAATTATTAATTTATTAGAGATTCATTTTCTTATTTTAGATTTTACATATATATATATAGATATATATATTATCTTTCTTAGTTTCAAATATTTTTAATATTGAAAGAATTGAATTATTATTATTGAAGGAATACTGCTATTGACATAAGTAAAAATTTTAGATAAAAAAAAAATCTTCTGAAATGTAAAGTTTGATGGTGAGTCTAGGTTCGTTAAATTTAACCCTGAACTTTGAAAAAGGTTAATTTATTTTTAAGGAGGCCTAAATAATAATAAAGGGCTGGTTTTAATTTCATCGGATTTTTCTATTCTCTTTCAGCTTTTATGGAGAGCGGGCAGAGTTTGGCAAAATTTAAGTCCACAAGCAACCTGCTTGAAGCAAAAAATGAAATCTGGTAACACATATTCTGTTGCAGATGTAGAATTGTAAAAAGCAGGCAGAATAAATTGGACAAGTTATTAATTTCACCACAATTAGGGATATAAAAAAATTCATTACAAAGAAAGCTGTGGAATAGGTTCCGTACTTTGTTGAGAAGTTACTGGAAAAGAACAGTGAAAAGCGATACAGCTTTGCAAATTTTAATGGTCTAGATGACAAGATATGGGCATATTAGTGAAAAATATTTTTCTTTAGCAACGCTATTCACCTTTCACCTGAATAACTGTATTAATCATCAGGAACGAGGCTACTTCTACAATAAGAATCCGCATATCACCGGTACTATGTAATGTGCAGTATTTTTGGGGAAACTATGTGGTCCAGTATTCACAAAAGGATTGTTATTAAACAGAACTATGACTGTCGAAGCTCGCCGTCCGCCGGATATTGGTTCATGCATTATGAAGATCGATATTGCCGATAATTGGTTTACACATGGTGAAGTCTACTCAACAGAATTGAAAATATTTTTGCTTGCTGGAAATAACATACGGTAAAAGAATAATTTGATTAGAAGAAAAACGTTTGAAATTTGAAACTGAGTCATACGTCTTTCACACAGCTCAGACCTTAATCATTAAGATTTCATAATATGCGGCTACAATTAAGGACGGAGTTAAAGAAGATGCATCAAATTCAGCTGAGTGACTAAAGTAAGTAATTAGTCGAATTATTAAAAATATAAATTCTGATACACCAAAAATTATTGCTATGGAATTTATAAGTAGAATGTACAACTGCAGAGAACCACATTTGAAAAACCTATACATTAAAATTAATCTGTTTTTAACGAATTAAATCTATTAGACTTATTAGATCAGATTAGATTAGATTACCTATTAGATTAAAGATTAATTAATTAGATTAGATTACCTATCCGATTAAATCTATTAGTTTTAATTGGTTAAAAATAGATTAATTTTAATCTAATTTGAAATAATTAAATCTATTAGACTTAATTAACTCTTGCAATTTTCAAATTACAACCTTTTGATTCATATAACATAATTTGAGTTACTTTGGAAAAAGCTTTCAAAGTGAGGTAACAGCAATATTTGAATGGAAGGCATGGAGGTTCGAAATAAAGAAATCAAACTTTTGCTGGCCCACCAGCTGCCGAGTGGTAAAATCGCTGAACACTGGTAGTTCCGACCTGGGTTCGATTCAAGGGAACGGGCTGGCTGCATGTCCGTTTTGTAGTTTTCCCCTTTCTCCCGCCTTCTTAACATGCCTTCGTGGTGTAGTGGTCAGCACATTCGGCGCGTATTCGAAAGGTTCGAATGCGATGGCATTGCTCATTTTTCACGTTTTGCTTCGAAATAACGTAATGTCTCTACAGTCCTCCACGAAGACATCCCTTCCCTTAGGCAGATAACCCTAGTGTTCTTTGCCATAATGAACTAACCAAACATTTTCAGTTACTGCTTTACAGAATGGGAGATCCACCTCATATGAAAGTTGATATAGATTGCATATTCGCTTTAATTCTCAATTTTCAGAATAAATTGTATGAAGTAAAATATAACTCAGTGAACTGACTCATTTCTGAATTTAGAGTTTTCTGCTTTTCATTTCACCTAATGTTCAAATGAGAGATTTGATTACTATTTTTATTATTTGCTTATTGAAAGGGAAGATAATTGGAAACGGTGATAAAACACCATTAAAGCAAAATGTGTACATAAAAGTGTGAGGCTTTAATAGGTTTTATAGTTTATATGTGTTTCTGTTTACATGGCTATTTAAAAGTTTTAAAGTAAATATTCACGCAGTTGTTCAAAAATGTTTAATTTCTTTTAAACATGCGTACTTTTTTCTGGATTAAATTATTAATGGAAAGCAGCTTATGAGAAATTCCTCTAAAATTGTGTAAGACTAATGAGAAAAAAATACTAGACCTTTCGGAAAATTTAAAGCTACATAGCTTAAATAATAATATTCAATCTTTGAAGCCACAGAAATAGAGATCACATCTATAATGTGTCACTGTGCGTAGACAATATACAAGTATTAATGCGCCCCTACTTAGAACACTTTAAAATACTATTCCCAATCTATTTGTTCATTCTCTACTTGGAAGAAAATCTCTAATTTTTCTTTTAAAGTTTACGGATGTAAAAAACACATAGCTATAAGACATTTTTTTTCAATTAACATACTATTTAAAACGCCTTTATTGGATGATCTGAATTTCATGCTTGTTGAAATGCGCAAAAATGAGTGTTTATTGTATGGGGAATTTAAAATTTATTTAAAACTCAAGACTAAATTTTTTCATATATCTTTTTCAAGCGTAATAGTAATACTTTTTTCATAAAGCCACACTGTTTACTTTTTATATATACACACAAGTATATTTTTTCTTAGGGCAAGGGGAAGTTTACTTTCCGCTTGACGATTTTTCGAATATTATTATCGAGCTATTATTCTATCTCTTTATTTTAAAATTAGAGCCTATGTATCCTTTCATACCAGTATGTCTATGGGACGATGCAGAGACATTTTATTGCAACTCAAAGTTTTCTACTCAGACTAAGTTTCCTCAAATTTAGCCTTTCTTAAAAAGTTGTCTCGCCATTTTTAAATGTGCATAAATGGGCTTTATGAATATAACACCATAGAGCGCATTTATTAATTGCCATAAAACTAACTTTCCTGAAGGAAAAGTCGTAAACTCTATCCTAAGGCTTCAAATAATCTGAAAAACATATATATTATTTTTAAGCGAATTAAACTGAAGTAAAATATAGACCCTAAATGAAAATGCCATTACTTTTAATCTAATGTTATTTGGAACTTTGTTTCATCCTTCACTTCGAATATTAGCACGATTAAGCATTTTAAAGACTTACAGAAATTGACGAAATATATCGATCTATTATTTTCCAAAATTTTATTTTTATTCATCATTAATAATTTGGATTCCTTGAAAAATAACTTCGAATTTTTTTAAGTACTGATCTAAGAGGAAATAAACGAATATGTTTTTTGTATTGTTCTCCCATCTATTAAAACTAAAAATTAACTACTATAGTTATCATGATGTTGAATAAATAGAATACTGTAACAGCATGCAATTAATTAAATACGTCTTGCAATGTGCGCAGAATTTCAGCTAGATGTTTTGAAAAGAAAAAATGTTTTCTCCAAAGCATTGCAGATCTCTTTGGTGTTAATATTTCTTTTGAAGACGTTTATTAACCTTAACGGAATCAAATACAAGAATCATCATCGAGAAAGGTGATCGAAACAACTGATCTAGAATGAGGAATAGTAATAAGAAAAATAGGAACAAGATCCAAGTGGGAATGGTTGAGAGAAAACAGAGAAAATAACTTATTCATGTGTAAATATATAATAACAAAGCACAACACTCTCTTCCGTTAACGTAAATTCTAGAAATACCTGACACGGTTTCATTTTATCATTGGGTAAGCGATTTAACTTAAATAAAAGTGTTTAGTAAATATATAATAACAAAGCACAACACTCTCTTCCTTTGAACGTAAATTCTAGAAATACCTGACACGGTTTCATTTTATCATTGGGTAAGCGATTTAACTTAAATAAAAGTATTTAGTAATAACAGACTTTCAGTAAATCCATAAAACTTATTTTTTATTTATTCTGGTTTGAACTGACATATGGCCATATCATGAAAATATGCACTGAATCGGAATTAATATGGCCAGATTTTCCCGAAAACTGTGTTCGCGGGGAAAAAAGAAGTGATTAATAATGAGCATGTTATTATCGATTATTGACAATGATCTGTTAATCGTACTCTTAAACAAGTTAATTAATCACATATTAAAGAGGAAAGCGTTTCAATAGCTAATGCAGCTGACGCTATCGGAAGCAGAACGAATAAATTGGTTGTTTCTCAAATGCATCCTTACGGGACTAGTTAAGTTAATTATTTCTATATATTGATCTTCTGTTTGTGTAGATAAAATTCTTTGAGTTTGGAGTGCAGAAATTTTGCATTTCGAGTGAACTATGAACTTTTAATGATCCTAAGCTCTAATAATGAAAGCAAAGTTATCGGTTCAATGAAAACTTTTATTTCTATTTTATTGTTGTTTTATATTGCTTGAGCAATAAAATCGATCAGAAGAGGATTTGCTGACGATCGAAAGGAATTTTTGCTCCAGAAATGTTCCTTTTCTATCTTAGATAAATAAAACAAAATAGAGTTTGAGATCATGAAAAATTACTAACCGCTGTAAAAGGATGATAGTACTACTACTAATTATTATTAATACAGCGAATTATAATACATTGAGAATATTTTATGGTCAGTGAGAGGGTTGCACGTAAACTTTCTTATAATAATTTCATATTCGGAAATATTTATTGAATATGCTGGCATATAAATTTTCAATTAATACCGGAATAAATCTGGTTTTCAATTATTGAAAGAAAACAAGCATTTGATTTCCTAATTCTGAGCGATTCTGATATTTAAATTCTGTCTTGGTATTTAACTGACAGTTTTTCTTAAATACTTGAATTACTGCAGAATTTTTTGTTTAGTAGTTAAGAAAAATATGTAATTAGTTATCACATCCAGCTATTAACTATAGCAGTTAGAATTTTACATATTTTAAGATGCAATAAAAATAATATTTTAAAATATGCGTTTAACAGTCAATTATTCTCCTGAGTTAAATGTAAAGTCAATCACCCGCTTTCTTACGTTAAAAGTAAAATTTAAAAAATTAAAATTTAGTTACTAGTCACACAAAAGTAGAGCTCTTAATTTCGATTTACATAAAATGGAAGCACTGTAAACTAAATAAAAAACTTAAACAATTGTTTAAACTGATCATTAATTAGAAATTAATGAGTGATTAGTTTAAATTTCTGTTTGTTGACTTGTATACGAAAGAACAAATTCCGGTAGGAAGCATGGGAATTTCATTTTATTACCTTGGGATATATTTAATTTACTTAATCATATTTTGAAGCAACCTTTCCTATTGCTTTTGATGATATTTCAGTTTGTCGCGTTATGCAAAGTAGGGTAAAAAGATACTATTTAAGCTGCTGAGTTACTTCAGACAGAGCTTGTTCTGCCTTTCGACTACGCTGTTTCGTTGATATTTAAGCTTGATATTTTACGGCCGTGGATAACAATCGTCGGTTTGTTTCCGTCGGTGGTAGGGCCAAGAGCCAGCTCGCGTTAATTATCTCCGCGCAATTTCGGCTGATTGTTTAAACTTAGTTTTAAATTTACATTTCTATTTCGAGTTACAGCCAAAAGTATTAGCTCTGATTGTAAGCACCAGGGTGCCGACTGTATATACGATTCTTGAGTTGAATTTTTTTTTTAAAGAGTGTTTTCACCCTTTGCACGTGTTGTTATTGATACAGGCTGAATTTAGCGAATAGTCGCTTCACAGTTCAAGTAAGGATCTAGCCAACAAAGTAGCTTTAAATTAGATTCTTAGAATCTTATAAAGAGTATTTGCTTCGACAGTTGCAGTATGAATCTTAATTTGCCAGTCCGTGGCAAAGCATAATGTCCGAGAATAAAGCTTAATTTAAAAATACCGCCCAAACTACTTTACTATGAACTTTTCTCGATGTATTTTCCTCATTTTTTGATCTTATCAAAGCATGATAAAGTGTATTTTTTTTTTCTTTCTGTCATTTGAATTAGCACCAATTGGCCTAACCATTCTGTTGTGCTTTATTATTTCGGTTTCTATGCTAGAAAGATTCCGTAGTTTGCAATAACTTGAATTCGTGTTTTACATACTTTCTGGAGTTTAAATTTCTTGTCACTTGAAAGATAAGCAAATACTGCCCACTGGCTTTACGGGGGAACCAGAGAAATTAATCAGGAAGATGAATACCGAGCATCCAACAGAGATAGGCATGCTACAATCTAAAAGCTGAACAATATATAATATATATACAGGACAAAAAGTTAAATGATTTGATGTTAAAAAAATCCGAATGATTATAAACAGTGGATTGTACTACTAATTTAAAATTCTAGTTTAAATATTTATGCTTAATTACAATTTTAAACAATAACTGATAAATGATAATTAAACTGATAGCTCTTAATTTTATAAAGATTCATAGTTTTTGAAGTTTAAGACGTATTACGTTACGTTTTTGAATATAATTTGCATTGCACCCAATAGCCATACATTTAACCAAATTTTAAAAAGTAAAGAGAGAATTTTAATTTACTTAATGTGAAAAATAGGCTAAAAAGGTGAGGCCTAGAGAAGCTTGTTACAGTTTTAAATTCAGGTAAAAAATATTCTAAGCAAAAATCTAAAAAAAGTGAACTTAAAAAACGAATGATGCAATCAGCGGGAGAAAATGGAAATAAATCAGTCCGGCAAAGTGAAGGCTGAACTAAGGCTCTTATTTCAGGAAGGGAAAAAACTGAGCACAACTGTAATGTAGGAAAAGATTAATCGGACTTTTATTCTAAATCCACTGACTTTCATGTATAATTAGTTGGCATGAGAAATGGAAATGGAGAATATAAAAACTTGCTTATATCACGAACTGAATGCTTCATTTAAATAACTCTCATACTTAAGATACTATTAAATTTAGAGTAAGATACGCTTACATAAATACACTTCTGTGCTGACACCAAATTTTTGGTATGATATATATATCACTGGTGTTCAACCGGTTTTGCCCTAAGGGCTACTTTTAAATTCCTGTGGGTTCATTAAACGGGAAAAAATACGAACATTTTTCGAAATCACATCTCATTTGTACCTAGATCTCGAAAGAAAAGATATGTGGCAGGAATGTTTGATAAAACGATGGAAGCCCCATGGCCATCTCTTCCATCAGTTTGTGGGGTTTTACTTATTTAAATCAGTGTTCAATCCTTGAACCACACAAACATTAACAAGCGAATAACCGCTTAAGTGTGTTAACAGAGACGTAAGACTTAAGAAGGGTTAACTACTTTTTATTTATCAGAATAAATACAATCAGTTTCTAACTTGGAACGTACAGCAAAGCCTCCACTTGGGCTTGAACTTAAATGAATAGGGAATTAAACTTAACTAAGTTTAACTAAATCTAGCTGGAAGATATAGTCGAAGCTATCAAGATTCTAAGTATTTGGTCCCTAAATATTAATTAAATCGGGGAAGCCAAGCAAGGGCCTAAAGTATGGCCGAGCGTAGTATCTAAGAGAGAACGCAGCCGAAAGGCAAACGCATGCTAGTCAGGAAATCAGACTCTTTCTCTCGAAGTCGGCGAAACATCGACTTAAATAGTACTCTTACTCATTTGCATTAACTGCTTTTCTGAAATTACATTTTGGTAGGAAACTGTAAGCTGAAATTAGGAAGATAGGAAAGATGCATAAACTTAAAATAATTGTTAATAAAATTAGGATAAACCTTACAAGTTATTCAAATAATATTCATTGAATATTTACCATTCATGTTTATTCATATATTCTGAATGTTTTGTTCAAAAAAGGAAAAAAAATAGTTTGCGTTTTGTACGGGACACCCTATATTACAGAAATGTGACACATAAGTTTTAGCAATTTTCAATTAGAGCTTCATATTAATTTCATTGTGCATTGTCAAAATCCTAAACATGTATTCACACTTTATATTTTTTATTGCAGTACGAAGAAGGATAGTTTCAACCGCTGCATTTTTGAATGAAGATCTGCGTTTAAAATGAATTTAGGAATTAATCAAATGAATCACAGAAATTATTCTTACAAACTAGACACTTAAATTTATTCACTTGTAAGGTTTTAGTTAAACTAACAAAGTTTTATTTTAATTTAAATCTTTCTATCTCTTCTCAGTTTCAACTTCCCGTCAGAAAAAGCGCGCGTTTTCAGCTTATGCTAATTTTGAAGTAGAGCCAAGTTATATTTAAACCAGAGGTAGAAACCTCTCAGTGTGAGAGAGCTTTTAGTCTCAGATCACGGTCATTCTATTCGACGTTCGTCTGACCAGCTAGCAGCTAAATTTTAAGCCATAGTGGTTGCTTATTGAAATAAATCCAAGTGCGCTAGTATTAGTAAATCTTTTCTACTCACCATTTAGTTAGAGGCCAACTCCGCTTAGAGCTCTGTGAGCAAAGATTAATTAAATTTCTATTTAGCTTTAGTTTAAATTTATCTGATTGTTCATTTAGACCCAAGTGTGGTCTTTTACTTTCTGTATCCCTCCCGAGTTGGGAAGTGATTTGTAAATAATATTGATTTAATAAAAGAGGATTTTAAATCCTTTTCAAGTGCAGTTATTCTACAACTTAAGCACAGTATCTACAACCAGAACATAGTTTTGACGGCAAGACAGCCGTAATTAATTTCCTGGAAAAGCTAGACTCCCACTTCATGCTATATCCAGTTCACGAATTTCAGAAAGTCGCTCTTGCTACCAGCGCTTTGAAGGGCCAAGCGCTAAGTTGGTTCAAGTTCATTGGAAAGGATCTTTTGGGGGAACCAGGAAGCCCCACATACACGTACGAAAATTTCAAAAATTCCTTGGTGAAAGCATTTCCTGTAGTACGAGATCGAGCCAGACTGGAAGCGGAACTTTTTAGCCGCTATCAAGAAAAAATAGAAGATTTGTCAAATTTTATTTTGAGAAAAATTCAAGTTTTCAAGCTTTTGTATGGAAGTCGCTCGGATCCTGAAGTTATTCAAATTATACTTCCTAGGCTACTGCCCCAAGTTCAAGATTTCATCGAGCTAAGAAACCCAGCAACGTTAGACAGATTATTTGAGCTCGCAGTACAATTTGAAAGCCGAAGAACAGCAGACAACGAGCGACGTCGCCAATTTGAGCGAAGAAGTCAATGGAGTTCGCCAAGACCCCAGCAGAAGCAAAATCAAAGTTATGGGAATAAGGCGAAGCAATAGCCGAAGAAAGATGTGTCTCCTAAATCGAGCGGCGAACGAAGGGAATACAATAGAAGAACAAGCAAAGATGCCGAGGGCAACCAGAATAAGAAGAATTTAAACTAAGATGGGTTTCTTCGAGGAAGGTGAAGAAGTCCGAAGCAACGCAAAATCCCTTCCACAATTAATTTAAACACCGTGGTCGTGAAGAATTTGAGTTTACCGAAGATTGAAGTTCTAATTAACAACATACCGGCGACGGCTGTCTTAGACACAGGAGCCCAAAGCAGCTTTATATCAGAAATATTTTTCAAGAAGAACTTTCGCCGTTACAGAATTTTTAGTGCAAGAGACACGGATGTCTTTGCGGCCCAAGGAGAGAAGTGTAGCTGTTTAGGCAAAGTACCGTTGTTCGTGCGTATCAACGACGAGCAGGTAAAAATTTTATTTTATATTGTGCGAAACCTGCAAACATGTATTATTCTGGGTTTGGACTTTTTAGTTTGGCAGAAGCAAAAATTGATTTCAAAGGGGGAGAGTTGACGTTAAATATGAAACCAATAGAAACCAAGAATAATAGGCCCCCGCAACTGGACTTGCAGCACCTACAGGCAGAACAAAAAGAAAAACTCCAGTGCCTGGTAAGTGACTTTTCTAATTTATTTAGCGATGTACCGGGTTTCACAGAGGTCGTAAATCATAATATTGAAACGGGGGATGCTCAGCCAGTTAGACAAAAGCCCTACCGCTACGATAAAGTCAAAGAAGAAATAATTGAATATCATATTAAAGAGATGTTAAAGAATAAAATCATCACGCCAATTTCTAGCAGTTATGCTAGCCCAGTAGTCCTGAGTAAGAAAAATAATGATTATCCGATTACGCACCCGAAGCGGTGGTGTTTTGCTACACATTATCGCAAGTTAAATTCCGTCACAAAATATCCCGTATATCCGTTGCCGATAATCGAAGAGATAATTCGAAATATTTCGTCTACAAAATACATGACTACATTAGATCTTACGAGTGACTATTTTCAGATTGGGGTAAAACCCGAAGACGTCCCCAAAACCGCGTTCATAACTAAGTCTGGCACGTACGCATTTCTTAGAATGCCTTTTGGTTTATCCGGCGCGCCGGCAACTTTCCAAAGATGTATGGACATCGTCTTAAGACCGGTCCTTGGTAAAAGTACGTTCATATATTTAGACGATATTATAATTACGAGTAGTACTTTAGAACAGCACTTACAAGATTTAAGAAAAGTATTTTTATTGTTAAATGAAGCTGGTTTGAAGATAAATGCGTCCAAATGTAAATTTGCCGCAAAAGAGTTACGTTATTTAGGATTTAAAATTTCTCAAAATGGAATCGAAACGGATCAATCAAAAATAATAGCTATTAAAAATTACCCTGTTCCTAAAACAGCGAAGAAGTTATCATCGTTTCTTGGTATCTGTTCATACTATCGGTCCTTCATTAAAGACTTTGCAAAAATAGCTGAGCCGCTGCTAAAGTTGAAAAGAAAGAAAGCTAGGTTTTCGTGGTCAGCAGAAGCCAACTTGGCGTTTCAAAAATTGAAAGACGCATTGACTCAAGCTCCTGTCTTAAAATTTCCAGAGGGGGATAAAGGATTAGAGATTTCAGCGGACGCTTCAGATTTTGCGACTGGAGCAGTGCTTTCTCAAAATGGTCAACCCGTGGCCTTTTTCAGTCGAACATTAAATGAAAGCCAGAGAAACTATTCAGCAACGGAAAGAGAAACTCTCGCAGTGTTATCAGCAGTACATAAATTTCGTGTGTTCTTTGGAAATTCTCCAGTAACTGTATATACCGACCACGCGGCGGTCACTAGACTCTATTCTGGAAAACATTTATCACCCAGATTAATAAGGTGGGCTCTTAAACTGCAGGAATATAATCTAATAATTAAACATACGCCGGGAAAAGAAAATATTGTGGCAGATGCTTTAAGCAAAATCAACTTACATGAAAATGGAAATACAGTTAAAATAGCCATGCTGACATCCAAAGTATTAGATTCTCGTGAAACAGTAATAGCCGAACTCAGAAAAGATCCGGAGTTCAAAAATATATACAATTATTTGGCCGACCCTGAGAATTTCAGTCATCCGGATATTGTGCCGATAAGAAACAGAGCCGGAAATTACGAAATAATTGACGGACTGTTATTTTATACGAAAGCAACTAATGAGAACAACGAGTTCAGACCGGTTATCCCAGCTAGTATTAGATTGAATGTATTAGAGGAGTTGCACGATTGTGCCATTTCGGGCCATTTAGGTATAAGAAAAACTGTCCAAAGAGTTCGCGAGGCAGTTTTCTTTCCAGAACTGCAAACGTTTACTGGGGCGTATGTCCAGTCGTGCCCAACATGTCAATTAAATAATTATGTTAATTTCCGCCCGGCCGGGTTCCTAAATAGTATTAAATCAGAATTCCCAAATCAAATAATAGGCATCGATTTATTGGGACCTTATCCTAGAAGTAAAGTTCACAAAAGTCGATATCTTTTAGTTATAGTGGACCATTTTAGCAAATGGTTAGAGTTGATTCCGTTAAAACGCGCGTCTGCAAAAATTGTAGTAGATTCAATTCTAAATAAGTATGTTTTAAAATACGGGGCGACCCTAAAATTATTTCCGATAATGGTCCCCAGTTTGTTAGTAATATTTTTTAAGGAAATGTGTGCAAAACTGGGCATACGTCATCTAAAGATGGTCCCGTATCGTCCGCAGTTAAACATAGCGGAACGGGTTAATAGAAATGTAGTGAAAATAATTCGAAGTTACGTTAAGAATTATCACTCTACCTGGGATAGCCATATAAATGAATTTGCATTTGCCCTTAGGACCGCCAAACACGATACTACACAAAAAACACCCGCTGAACTGTTTCTTGGAAGAAAAATTTTGACACCCTTAGATAAACTTTTCTTTGTCCAGGAAAGGGCAGAAGAATTTAAAATGAGTGACATTAAAAATTTGATACGAGAAGCGACAGGTAACATAGAAATGGCCCAGAGAAAACAAAAATTATATTATGACCAAAAGAGAAGAGGGGTCATGTACAATGTGGGAGATGAAGTACTGAAAATCAAGCATAACTTGTCAAATGCCCCAGAAGAAAAGGTGGGAAATTTTTTTCCGCGTTTTGAAGGCCCTTTTATCATTGAGAAAGTTACACAGGCAGTTGTTATATTAAAAAGAAATGATGGGCAAATAATTACTGCGAATGTTGACCAGATTAAGCCCTTTTATAATCGTAAGAATATGCAAATATTTAAAGATTTTTTCCAGGATCCGAGGCAATCTATTCGCATAGAAGATGCACCTCAGCGAAAACAGCAGGAACCAGCAAAAATGGCATCGAAAAGTCAGAAAAAGAAAGCTCCGCCTCAACAAAGTAAGAACCAAAAATGTGGATTCAAAAGGAAGACTGGCGATGCAGGTGAGCAGACTTACGAATGGACCTACGAGCAGACCAAGAGACGAAAGCAGAATGGGCAAGGAAAGCCCAAAGTAGCCAAGAGAAGTGCGGAAACATCGGAGAGGTGCCTGAGAAGCAAGCAGCCTCAGTTGCAGCCTGAGGATCAACGTCCCGAATGCAGCAGGAACCAGGAGCAGCGATGAACGAGGGCTTAGGAGCGAAGGGCCCAGTCCACTAAATGCCCACCTGAGCAACTTCCTCCCCAGCGCAAGTACCCTAGAATGGAGAGACGAAATTATAAAAGAAAAAGAGATGAGGAACAAGCTGGCAAGGACCAACATCCAAAGGCAAGGAAACTGGCCCAAACTTCAATTTGCCCAACTTTCAAGGATTGGGCCAAGAAAAGGATGGCTGACCACAACAAGATAAGTAGTATTTCTTATTTCAAAGTTTAGTTAATTTTCGAGTGTACTGCAAGTTGCAGGGTCGATTTTACCTCAAGCGAGGTTGAGTTTTACGCCAAGTGGGCGATAAATTCTCATCTTGAAAGTAAAATGTTTTTGTTAAAAAGAATTTGTAATTCTTAAAAACTTAAAATTATTTAATGTTTGTAAAATAGATGCTTAAGCATTGTATATAGATTAATTTTTGTAAAAGCAATTAATTGCTGAAAAGAAAATGTTAACTAAATGATTTTGTATGACGCTTTGTCGAAAGACTTGTAAAATGTCTAGAATGAAAAAATCGGAAAATTGAAGAACACGATTTAGTCTGTGGACTATTAATTCAATGTAAAGTGATATTTCAAGAAAGTCCTTGAGAAA
>KK120738.1:0-146919 GCA_000611955.2 Stegodyphus mimosarum | reverse complement strand
AGAAAACCCGCAATGGCGGTTTGCTTTTCATCCAACACCGGTGAGAGAGCATTGGGGGAAGAATTTAATTGTGCTTGAATGATAATGTGTGTGTGAGAATTTACACGGGTAAGAATAAAGCATGTTACCTAGAAATTACTGTTATTATGTTGTACTAAAATTCCTTTCCTTCCAGATTTTGCTGGAAGGAGTAAGACTTGGATGAAAAAAAAAATTGAAGAATGATGTACAAAGCAAGTTTCGTCTGTAAATATTTTTCACAAACAGATATTGCCTCGTAAGGGTTGGTCTAAGTTTAGAAGAGTTAAATTTTGACTATTTGTTTAGAATTGCGAGTTTCAACATGGTCCGTTTGGACCATAGTAGTTTAACTACCGCAATTCTGGCGGGAAGTATGTAAGGTTTTAGTTAAATTAACAAAGTTTTATTTTAATTTAAATCTTTCTATCTCTTCTCAGTTTCAACTTCCCGTCAGAAAAAGCGCGCGTTTTCAGCTTATGGTAATTTTGAAGTAGAGCCAAGTTATATTTAAACCAGAGGTAGAAACCGCTCAGTGTGAGAGAGCTTTTAGTCTCAGATCACGGTCATTCTATTCGACGTTCGTCTGACTAACTAGCAGCTAAATTCTAAGCCGTACTGCTTGCTACGTGGTTGCTTATTGAAATAAATCCAAGTGCGCTAGTATTAGTAAATCTTGCTACGCACCATTTAGTTAGAGGCCAACTCCGCGTAGAGCTCTGTGAGCAAAGATTAATTAAATTTCTATTTAGCTTTAGTTTAAATTTATCTGATTGTTCATTTAGACCCAAGTGTGGTCTTTTACTTTCTGTATCCCTCCCAAGTTGGGAAGTGATTTGTAAATAATATTGATTTAATAAAAGAGGATTTTAAATCCCTTTCAAGTGCAGTTATTCTACAACTTAAGCACAGTATCTACAACCAGAACATAGCTGCATTCTGCTCCCTGTTCCAGATCAGGACTGAAGGACTTTTAAGGAGTTTCATAAAGATGTTTGCCAAGACTATGCACAGAACACTCAGTCCTGACACACTCACTGAAATTCGTTACCTTTGTTTTTAAAATTTAAATTTTAAATATATAAACGAAATATAAGACAACATGTAGAGTCACTATTTTTGTTGCGGGGGGGGGGAAGTAGAAGACATGAAAAATATGCAGTGCCCTCGCAGGAGCTCGAACCCTGGACCTCTCGAATACGCATTTAGTATGCTTCCAATTACATCACAAAGGCACGCGGAAAGGCGGGCGAAACTACATTATAAATAAAATAATATTGTGTTAGGCTTTCAATCCCACATTAGTTCTTTGAATTATATGCAAATATATGCAAGTAAATATAAATCTATTACTTTCCATATTTTGATGACATGTGTCAACGTTTTTCAAATATTGGCACCTCTTGAAGTCATATTCATTTCGAAAATTGATTACGTAAGGCACAAATGTAGAAAACAAATTAAGTAATATATTTGATATTTATATAAATTACCTGTTTATTTTGAAAACTTTCTTCCAGGTTGTGTCTCAAGAGGCCGAACGAACGAATCATAAGAAAACCAATCCCTAAAATAACGTGAAAAAAGTCCCTTTTAAACTTTTATATTTCATTTGCTGACACAAGAAAAGAGTCTGGCTTGTTTCTTGATTTTTTGCATTGTGGTTCGATATTCTTTTTGGCACAATGCTTGAGCACCATGACTGATTTATTATGTACACTTTATCATTAGACAAAAAATACGCATCCATTCAAAAACTCGAAGGTCACTGCTGCTATTAGATGAACAGTATGACTTACAATCTATAATGATACTTCGCAGCTAAGTATCTTATCAGAAACGTGTTTGAGGAAAACCTAACCTTGTCACAATCTATTGAATCAAACAAGAGCCAGTTATTACGATAGGATGGCAAAAGTTAAATTATTTGCTCATGATCTGGATTTCTTAATATAGAAATCTTTCCGAATTTCTAAACATAGAAAACAAAAATAAAACAAACTCATGAAACATTTTAAGCAAAATACAACAAAGTTGCAAATAAAAGTTTACCCTGCTAAATCAAAATTTTTATATCAGACATATGGAGTGAACTAAACAAGCCGATAAATGTATATTACTATTGTCATTACATTTGTACTGATTTATTAATATTCTTGCTATGCAGTAATCCCACAACTTACGTAATACGCGACTTGCCTAAATTCGCATTATGTAAGAGCGCTTAGCGCACTTGCATTCCAAATGAGATCTTACAAATACATAGAAACAAGGATTTCATAAACATTTCTACTTTTCCCGAATGGTATTTTTTAATTCAAACAATATTCGAGCAATTAATTTATAAGCTCCTGTCCTAAATCTCTTAATTTCAACTAACAACTCCTTACCAGAATGAGATCTTAGAATCGAGTTAAATGCAAATGAGTAGCAGATAGTGTTTAAGTCGAAGTTCCACTGACTGCGGGAGAGAGAAGCGAACTTTCTGACTAGAGCGCGTTTGCCTGTTGACCACGTCTCTCTAAGCTGTTATTACGCTCGGCCGTATTACGGGCCCTTGATAGTTTCGCTAGCTAAATCAATATTTAGGATCCAACTACTTAGAATTGTGTTAGCTTCGGTTAAATCTCTTTAGTTAGTCATTAGTTAAGTTCTCATTTCTTATCTGTTTGAATTTAAGCTCAAGTGGAAGCTTTGTTGTACGTCCTGAGAAAGGGACCGACTGTACACCTTTATTTTGAGCAATAAAAGGTAATTAACCTTTCTTGAATGTCACTAGGATCCTCCAAACTTAGTTATCAGATAAAAGGGAGGAACACCACGACTTTATTATGGAAGTACTTAATAGGTGGGCCACCGTTGTTTCCTCTGAAGGGACAGACAATTACATGCATGCCTTCTTCGGGATTCGAACTCGGAATATAATAACCTAAAAATCTGATATTCCTAAAAATTTGAATATTAATAGCAATATTAAGAATCTCAAAATAACAGCGTTTTTTGGAGTTGATTTCAAATAAAAACTCTTCGTGTATATCGACAGCCGACGAAATGATACTTTTTATAGACGAACAAACTGTGCTGTCTATGATGTCAGCTCGTAGTTATAGATATCTCTATAGGGCTAATTTGCTCTCGTAAGAAGGAGTTTCTCTCGAAATTCACTGAATGAATATTTCTTCTGAAGTTAGCGATGAGAGAAATTTTACGTTATGTTACGCAAGTTCGACTAATCATTGGAAATGCACTCCATATTTCCTTTAAATTCCTGTTGCTTCGATTGTTCTGCATAAAAAATGTACATGAACATTTTCTTAGAGATTTATTTTTACTTTAAGCATGCATACTTTTATAATTTATTTTTTTACATTTCAGTATTATTTCATCGGGAATAAATTTAGATACAACTTAAAAAATTAGTATAATTCTTATGAATGTTTACTAAAGCAATTTTTTAAAAGTATTCAATTATTAAATCATGTAACTCAAATGTATTTATTATTTATGTGGAATCTTCACTATGTACTATTAATTTTATGTAAAAAAGAATATTCAAAAATGATTGACAAGGTGATATTATACAAGAGTTGGATTTTAAGACATGATCAATCAACAGTATTTTCTCCGATGCACTTAAAAAGTTTATGCAATTATACACTGGTGAAATAAATTAAGAGAATTTGTATGTTTTATCTACAATTTCCAGAACTGCCGGACAGATTTTAATAAAATTTGGTGTGAATATAGGTTGATATAATACAAATAAAATAAACATTCAAGAATTATTACACACATGTTCGTGTGTAACACTCATGGGAGTCTGAAGGTCTGAAACAGCGGTTGCAGAACACACAAAAGAAACGGGTTAATAGAGGGTATGGTCCCCTCTTATAGCCATACAGGCCTCGCAGCGTGATGTCATACTGGAAATAGGGCAGTTTATCAGTGCCTGTGGCAGTTGGTCCCACTCATTCAGCAAAGCTGTTTTCAGTTCCTGGATAGTTCTCGGAGGGGGGTTGCGAGTTGCATTTGCACTCTCCAGAGTGTCTCAGACATGCTCTATAGGGTTGATGTCTGGAGACCCGGCTGGCCAATCCATCCGGCGAATATTCTCACTCTCCAGAAGTTCGTCGACTAGAAGAGCTTTATGTGGCCTCGCGTTATCGTCCTGTAAGATAAACTCGGGGCCCACTGCACCCTGCGAAAGACGAACTTAGGGCTCCAAGACCTCATCCCTATACCTCACACCAGTCACAGAATCTCTGTCAAAGACGTGTGGAGATCTGTGGCCAACCAACATGATGCCTTCTCAGACCATTACACCGCCACCGCCATAATTGTTGATTTCGCGGACATTGGAGGGTAGGTAGAGGGTCATTGGCCCTCTCCATATGAAAGTACGGCGAGAATCGGCGTTTAGGCTAGAACGGGACTCATCGGTGAGCAGAACGGTCGCCCATTGCTCCGTACTACAGTCACTACGCTGCATGCACCATGCTAATCGGACATTTTGAAGATAATAGTATTCACACAAAACTGAAGGTACAGATTCATGAAAAGTCGCCGCAACTTGGCAAAGTTTGGAAACCACTGATTTAGATTATTACTGAAACGTGCTTAATACTGGAAAAGTTTGCAGTTTATGCAGTGTAATTACATTTTATGCTTCCAATATTATACGTCTTACGAAATAAATACAAAAAAATGAAATACTATTCTGTTACGGAATATATGATATTAAGCTGCATTTATTATATACATAGTTAATATGTAGGTTTTATGATGAACAAGTTTGAAACACCATGTCGATGCATTATAGCATAACGACAGTTGTATATCGCATTTAAACCGCAAAATACAAATACAGTTTTTGCATGTTCCCTAACCTGCCTTTGTAGGGATTTATATTCAATTTTACTAACCAGTTAAGGTTAAGTTCATGCTTTCTTTCCTATAAGCCTTCATTCCTCTAATTGTCAATGCCAGAATATTTAAATTTGGTAGCTCACGTGAACGAATGCAAATTCTACCAGTTTGAGAAAAAGGTTTAAATACTCAGTTCTAGAAGGGGAAGTTAGATAGTGTGGGCAAGCATTGGGCTTTGTAGCCCGAGCTTCTGATTCTGCATTTATTGCTGGTTAAAGTAGCGTAACAGCTATTACTTTGCTACCACGAGACTTCGACGCGGTTTTGGGTTAGCAGGATTATCTGTGCTCTGGTATAAGAAATCTACTGCTTGTTAATAGCTTTGAATTTTTAGTTTAGTTCTTGTTAGCTGAGTTATTGCCCAAGCGAGGCGTAGTTTGTTAGCGTAAGGTCAACGCATTGTGAAATTTAAAGAGTTTAATAAATCGTTATTTTAACCCTTCCCCTGCCCGGTTTCTGCAGTTACTTCAGCTGTCATTCCAAAGTTGAACAACGATTCAGATTTGGCGCCCGAATTTCTTACAAAATCCCATGGTCGACAATCAAATCATGCAGTCCTCCCCACAAGACTCAGAAGTCGCAGGCCCTATTGTGACCACCCGTTTGGATGGGTTTGGTTTTCTAATACAAACAATGAGAGCGTCTATCAAGCCAGTAAGTGGTATTTGACGGCAAGAACTCCGCTACTTCAAACTTGGAAGCCCCTGATAATCACTTCCAATTGTATCCTGTACCCGAGAGACAGAAACTAGAAATTGCGTCGAGTGTCCTCCGAGGATAGGCGGAGTCATGGCGGAAAAGAAATGGAAAATTTTTACTTAGAAAAGTTGGAAGCCTCACCTACAGTTTTGAAAATTTCAAAGCGGCTGCTTAAAGGCCTTCCCAATAGTGAAAGATCGTGCGAAACTCGAAGCCGAACTTTACAGCTCCTACTAACGGAAGATTGAGGATATCACAGAGTTTATTTTACGTAAAGTTAGTAAATATATTATACGGAAAGAAGCCGGATAATGAAGTCATTGAACTCATTTTACCAAGGTTGTTACCCAAAGTACAAGATTTCATGGAGCTGAGAAACCCACGAACGCTTCAAGAGTTATTTGAATTAGCCGTGAAATTCTAGAACCGATGGATAGCAGAAAGCTCCAGATTTCCTGCCCAGGGTTATCAACAACAGTTCTCCCGACAGACGGCCGCAGAAAGAAATAAATGCAACGGAGGAAGTTGTTTCGTCTTCAACGAGTAAGGATGGAAACGAGAATACGACATCAGGAGGAAAGAAAAATTCTTTTAAAGAATAGAGGGTCGGAAACATTGAGGGTCCAGACCACCTGTGCATCACAAAATCCCTCTAAGGTGCATTTAAATAAGAGTGGTGGTGATGAATTCTCAATTGGCAGTAATACAGGCCCTTCTTAACAACGTACAAGCACTCATGGACAGGGGGCTCAAGGAAATTTTTTAAGCCAAAACTGCTATTACCGTAATTTTCGAAAAGTAAGATTATATAAAAATAGTAGTAACGAAATCATAGCCGCACAAAGGAAAGTCTGTGAATGCACCGGGAAGCTATCGCTTAACGCTCAGGTAAGAAATGAAGTTATGAAAGTTTTATTTTTTGTGGTTAAAAATTTAGAAAATAAAGTCATTCTAGGTACAGAGTCCCTTAGGGCCGCTAATAACAAAATAAATTTTGCCGATAACTCCGTTGTCCTCGATATGGTGCCAACAGTGGTGGAAGATAATGAAGCTCCAGAAGTCGATCTCCAACATCTAAAGCAAGATGAAAGAGCCAAGCCGGAAGAACTCGTAAGTAAATTTTCCACATTATTTTCTGAAACTCCCAGGAATACACAATAGTTACTCATACAATAGAATTAAAATCAAGCGAACCGTGTAAAGCGGAACCTTATCGCTACAATAAGAAGAAAAAGACTGTAAAAGTATACCATGTACAACAGATGTTAAAAAACAAGACAGAAGAAATCGCAAGGAAAATTAGGTCTACGACACTCATTACCACTCTTGATCTTACTTCAGGCTACTTTTAAATTGCCATGAAACCAGGTGACGTGAATAAAACGGCGTTTATTACGAAATGGGGCACTTATGCGTTTTTACGCATGCCTTTTGGACTTTGCTGGGTTACCTCAACTTTCAACGCTCTATGGACATTATTCAACTTCCTGTCCTCGGGAAATCCACACTAATATACTTAGATGACATAAACATTTCCAGCGACACCATTGAGGACCATGTCAAAGAACTCCATGAAGTTTTTTCAGTATTAAAGGAAGCAGGGTTAATTACTAATTCATCGAAATATACGTTCGCAACTAAAGAATTGAGATATCTTGGTTATAAAATTTCAACTAAAGGTATCGAGACTGAGGATTCTAAACTAAAAACAATAAAAATTACTCTTCGGCCAACTGCGGCGAAGAAACTTCTCATCCTTTCTTGCCATGTGCTTGTATTACTGTTCGTTCTTCCAAAATTTCGCCGATATTGTTGAACTATTGTTAGTGCAAAAACGGAAAAAATCTAAGTTTGAGGGGACAGCGGAGGCAACAATTAAAAACAGTTTTAATTAATGCCCCAGTTTTAAAATTCCCTGAAGGGGACGAGGCTTGAAAATCGCGGCTGATGCTTCAGATTACGCCATGGGCGTAGTTTTAATACGAAAAGGGCATTCCTTAGCATTTTTAGAAAGACATTAAATTCTACGCAACTCAACTATACAGCGACCGAACGAGAAACATTAGCCGTGTTAATGACAGTTCACAAATTCCGGGTTTATTTTGGAAAAGCACCAGTTACAATCTACTCAGACCATGCGGCCGTAGGTAGAAAATATTCTGGAAAGAACTTGACTCCAAAATTAATTAGATGAGTCTTAAAGTTACAAGAGTCAACTTCATTATTAGAAAATACAGTCGCCGATGCGTTATCAAGAATTAAACTGGATTATTCTTGTAATTGCGAAATGTATTGAGAAAATAAAGTGTTATTTATTGTTTATGAAAACATGTATTCATAGTTATTCCTTCTAGGTTACTGGAAGGACAAGCCTGAATGTCCTAATGAGCAAGAATGATGGAGTCTGCAGCTGAAGAACGAGACGTAAAGAAAGTTATTTGTGGTATAATGAAGAGTAAAATTTAGTATTTGGGTGTGAACGAGGCTCAAGGCTTGTTAGATGTAGAATTTAAAATTTTGAATCAGGTCTTTGAGGACCTTTATTCAAGTCGGCTAAATTCTGGGAGGGGCATCTGTAGGGATTTATATTCAATTTTACTAACCAGGTAAGTTCATGCTTTCTTTCCTATAAGCTTTCATTCCCCTAATTGTCAATGCCAGAATATGTAAATTTGGTAGCGTACGTGAAGGAATGCAAATTCTACCAGTGAGAGAAAAAAGTTTAAATACTCAGTTCTAGAAGGGAAAATTAGAGCTATTACTTTGCTACCACGAGACTTCGATGCGGTTTGGAGGGTAACAGGATTATGTGAGCCCTGGTAGAAAAACTTTACTGTTTGTTAACATCTTCGAATTTTTAGTTTAGTTCTTGTTAGCTGAGTTACCGCCCAAGCGAAGAGTAGTTTGTTAGCTTCAAGTCGACGCATTGTGAATTTTAAAGAGTTTAATAAAGGGTTCTTTTAACCCTTTTCTTGCCTGGTTTCTGCCCTTACTTCAGGTGTCATTCCAAAAGTTGAACAGGAAGCTATCACACTTGATTAAAAATAAACTGAGTTTCTCTTTACACTTTTATACTGCATATGAATACAGTGGCAGACCTACAGCTAAGGAGGCTTGGGGGAAAATCTTCTTGAGGCTCCCCTTATTGGAATAATCGCCATACAAAATGTCAACAGAAACGTATAATTAACATTTATTCAATGAAAATGAGACAGTTCAAACGATTTGAAAAACAAAACAAGAAATCTGAAGACTAAAAAACAACTTACATCTAGTAGACAAACATATAATAAAAAAGAACTTAGTAATCTGCCATTTCTGACATATAAAATTTTTTTATCTTTTCTGTCAATAATAAAGCTAAATCTGTTTTTTAGGATCTTTGACTTTTCAAAATTTCTTGTAGCTTCATCAAAATTAATTTTTTAGCTACTGCATTTGCAGTGGAAAGGGTTACCAAACATTTAAGTCTTACTTGGCTCATTGTAGATAGAAGATAGCTTTAAATAAACAACGCTTTTACTCAGCTTCAAACTTGAAGAGCTTCTCTCGCAAAAAGCAACTGAAGCACACACTGTCAAAAAAATCTTTAGTGCCAAATATAAGTTAGGGACTGATTCTTGGAAGTTCATTTCCACAATAAACTTTAACGTTTTCAATGAAGACCACTTCTTAATTTTGTCTTTATTTTACATTCCTACATATAGGTATATACACTTAAAATGCCCCCATATGTATGATACTTGATCAAACTAGAAAACCGTGATAATTATGTTACAATGTTTCTGCAGTGCCAGATTTGGAGAAGATTCATTTGTAAAAGAATTTTCATCCTAAGAAACATTCATTTGGAGATTTTCCTTTATCAACCGAGAGCAAACTGAGCTAATTTAAATTTTGGCCAACCATCAGTTATTTAGATTATTTAATTCTTATAAATTTAGGAATATCATCGAAATAACGCGAATAAGGGCATAGATTGATTGCATTACTGTAATAAAATAAACAGCCCTTTCATATTCTTATACCATTAAACTTATTAAAAATATAAAATGAAGGATCAGTTTTCAGATGGATTACATATGATTGTTTTCGTATTAATCATTTCCTTATTTATATAGCCTATCGTTTCTACATTCTTTCAAAGCTAATTTTTACCTTCAAGTTATTCCAAAAAGTTTTGCATGCATTTCCTCCGCAGGAGAAATGTTTTGGTAGAGACATTAACTTTCTCTTTTAGAAGCTGCGACACACGTTCTTACTCAGAGGAATAGCCTCGGGCTTATTTCCTTTAAGCTTTCTCTTACTCTTATTTCGATCAAGTATAGTTAGAAGTTCTTGATCGAAACATGTCAAGGGAATTTTAAAGGAAATATTGAAGCGATATCATGGGTGAATCTGTGTTAAAGCGAAATCATTCCAAATTTAGCTTTTTTTATAATATAAATTTAATTCTTTATTAGTTTTTTCCTCGGAGTTTTGACTTTGTACGAAGAGTGCAGAATAATTAACATTTATTGTGGCATATTAAATTTGTTACAGAAGCCTGACTTTCTGTACATGTGTATGTTAACAACCTTTTTCATGTGTCCAGACATCTTTGACGTTTCAGTTAGTTCTAAATGAATTAAATAGTTTCACAGCTCCTTTTTGTCATAAAATCTCATTCTTGCTGGAGTATGAATGCTTTTAAGCCTTTCCGGTTTAGTATTAAAATATTTTTTATGCCCCAACGGGCTATTTTTAGATGCGCACAATTTCGATCGCCACAGAATTAAGAAAATGATTTTGCTTTGGCTTTGATATAATAATTTTATGCTGAAACGTAACATAAAAATGAACGCCCGACTGAGGTGTAGATTGAAAATTCGAAGATTCAAATCTCGTGAAAAGATCTAGAAAATTTGTTCAAATTGCAAGTTTTACTTTTTTAGTTACACAGCTGCTCAATTCCATGAACTTCGACCGAGATGGAAATCAGCACCTTTTCTCTGGTTAGCTGCCAAACACGGTAAGTATATTAAAGTAATTTCTACCTGATATGACTTGTAATTCGCTGACATAGAGGATAAGTACCTGAGATACTATGCATATATATACGAAACCTAACACTCTAAGTTCTGTTCCCAAAAACTACTGAAGAAATAATTTATTTCATGAAATTCAAAATTGGAAATCTCTTAAAGTTAAGATTTTGATTCTGAAGTGACTAAAGAAGACTAGAACTTTGTAAATGGCAGAACAGATGTGCATTCAGTTATCTTCCCTTTGAACAAGATAAAATAAAAGTTTAGAGTTGTAAGGTTTATCCTAAGTTTATTAACAGTTATCCTAAGTTTATTAATAGTTTTGTGTCTTTCCTATCTAATTATAATTTCAGCTTACTATTTCCTGGTAGAATGTAAACTCAGAAACGCAGTAAATGCATATGAGTAAGAGTACTACTTAAGTCGATGTTTCACCGACTTCAAGAGAGAGAGTCTGATTTTCTGACTAGCGCGTGTCTGCTTGCGAAAAGTGGGGCTGCATGTTCAAATAAAAAATGAGACGCAAAAAATTAATTTCTTGTTGTAAAGAAACTATTAACCGCAGTCATATTGGGGGTTGATTTCTTACGCGCAGCTAGCGCAAAAAAAATTGATATCAAAGATTCTACATCACAGGTCAAGGTAGATAAAATGGAAGTTGAACAAGCCGCCATGTCGAAACTTGAGCTGAATCACCTCGAAGCAGGGGCAAAAGAAAAAATTCAACAAATGATAAAAAAAATTGCTTAATTATTTGACGAGAAGCCTGGCTTCTGCCAGATTGTATCTCACGCGGTACATACTGGTAATGAGCCCCCAGTTCGTTCAAAACTGAACCCTTATGATCGGCTGAAGGAAGATATTCTCGAGCAACACATTAAGAAAATGCTCAAGAACAACATAATTACGCCAAGTACTAGCCTCTATGCCAGTCTTGTAGTTTTATGTAGAAAGAAGAATAGACTGCCACTCGCAGATCCGAACGCCTGGAGATTCGCAGTTGATTACAGAAAATTAAAGAGCATAACGAAATACCCCACATATCCCCTCCAGATAAAAGGTGAAATTATAAGAAAAATTCAGTCAACTAAATATATGACAACTTAGTCCTGACGTCAGGCTATTTTCAAATTGCACTAAAACCCAAGGATATCGAAAGCACGCCTTTTATCACAAAGTCAGGCGTGTATGGCTTTTTGAGAACGGCGTTTGGCTTAAGCGGAGCTCCGGCTGCATTTCAAAAAGTTACGGATATTGTTTTAAAGCCAGTTTTGGGGAAAAGTACTGTCATTTATCTCGATGATATTACTGTAACAAGCGAAACCCTAGAAGAACACATTAAAACACTTAGAGGAAGTTTTTACATTATTAAATGAAGCAGGCCTCAAAATTAATCCTAAAAAGTGCAAATTTGAGCGAAGGAATTGAGGTACCTCGGTTATAAAATCTCGAAAAACGGTATAGAAACTGACAACTCTAAAAGTTTAGCAATCAAAAGTTATCCACCGCCAAATACGGCTAATAAATTAGCATCCTTCCTGGGGATGTGTTCCTATTATAGAGTATTCATTAAAGATTTTGCAAAGATAGTTGAACCCTTGTTGGTGCTTAAACGAAGAAAGACTAGGTTCACATGGACAGCGGAGGTGAACACGGCGTTTGAAGAATTGAAACACGCCTTAATTAATGCCCCTGTTCTTAAATTCCTGGAAGGGGATCGAAATTTGGAGATTGCAGCAGACGCATCAGACTAGGCAGCTGGCGCAGTCTTTATCAAAATGGGCAGCCAATAGCTTTTTTTAGCAAGACGCTTAATCAAACTCATCGAAATTATACTGCAACTGAGCGGGAAACTCTCCCGGTCTTACTATCGGTGCAAAAATTTCGTGTGTACTTTGGGAGTGCACTAACAACTGTGTATTCAGATAACGCGGCAGTAGGTCGCCTATACTCCGGAAAAAATCTTTCGCTCCGGCTCATACGTTGGACACTAAAACTGCAAGAGTTTAACTTCACTATAAAACACACGCTGGGGAAAGAAAATGTACTTGCAGATGCCCTTTCGAGGATAAAGATCGATGTAGACGGAAATACAATCAAATGTACGATGCTAACTGCGAAAATAATTCAATCCCGGGAAACAATAATCGCGGTGTTAAAAACGGACCCAAACTTTAAAGATATTTACGCTTACCTGGACGACCCCGAAAATTTTGAACATGTAGACTTAACGGCTATTCTCCATAGGGCGGCCCATTATGAAATTATAGATAAATTGCTCTTTTACACGAAAACAACAAGAATTGCGGCCGGTAGTCCTAATGAGTCTACACTTAACTATTCTAGAGGAACTCTATGTCTCGAAATTAGGAGCCCATCTTGGTGTTAAGAAAACTCTGCAGAGGGTCCACGAAGCGGTATATTTACCGCAGTTATACAAGGTTGTGACGGCTTATGTTAGGTCATGTCACTTGTGTCAATTAATTAACGATATTAATTACAACCCCGCCGGGTACCTTAGCATAACAACCACCATCCGAAATGAATTGGTTGACACTGATTTGCTTGGTCCTTATCCTAGTGTAAAGATTAATAAAAACAGATACTTGTTAACCATTGAAGATTTCTCAAAAGGGGTGGAAATAATTTCCCTTAAACGGGCTTCAGCAAAAATAGTAGCAGATTCTTTTCTAAATAAATATATTTTGAAACACGGGACCACAGTAAAAGTAATATCAGATAATGGTAGGCAATGTTTAAGTAATTTATTTGAAAACCTGCCTTGGCATACGCCATCTAAAAATGGTACCTTATAGACAACCATCAAATATTGCGCGTTTTCCTGCTGTGTCGCCTTTCGCCCATAGCCATTCAACGCTTCTTCCATATGCAAAGCCCTGAATTTTTCTTGGAGGACTTTTTGAAGCTTATCAAGCGATATGACAAATGTCTCAATGTACTCGTACGAGAATAATAAAATAAAGGTATGTCATATCTTTAATGTCTCATTCTATTTTTTGACTTTCATACACAACTCTGACCACAGTCGACAGGGGAAACTTATTTTTCAACTTACCCTCGTAAAATATAAAGCAATAGTTATTTTAAATTAGTATGTACTGCCAAAATTCAAAACAAAGAAGGAGATACTCATGCAAAGAAATTAGTTAGTCACTCCAGTAAAATATTTCAAATCTGGTATTTCCATTTCCAGAAGGCAAAGTTTTGAGAAAATCTCTCTAAAGAACCTTCGCTTCTAAATATGGCATAACTTAACTAAGAAGGTCTTTCAAGTAAGTTGTTTCTTCCGTGTCAGCTGTTGACGACCGCTCATCGACTATTCATATGTTGATCGATATTTGTATACTAATGGATGAAAGCGGAAAATCTGTGTGGCTTTAACAGTAAAAATCGCAAATGATCCAAAGTGGAAATTAGCCGCAGTTCACTGGTGACCATCGCGCCACCAATAACTAAAACCATATTATGCGTTAAAACATTTGTTAAAATACCGAGATATTTATGACATTAGTTAAAGCGGAAAAATTGCTGAGTTTTCGCATGCATCAGGCTGCTGTTTTTAAAGCAGAAAGAGATCGATGAAAGAACAGACAATTTGCACTAACGGAAAAGATAAACCTGATTTTGGTTTTCTCGTTTTCTACGGACTCCTCTTTTATGAGATTTCTGCAGAGTGCAATGTTTTAAGGTTCCTTTTTTTTCCTCCCTTTCTGTTTTTTTTTCATCCGCCCCTACTTTCTGCTGCTATTTCATAGCCTTTCATTGTCTTTTTTAACTTGATTCTTCCATAAGCTCAAGACCGTTTATGTTTTGGCCTATGACTCTCGTATTAGTTTAGCATCTTTTCCCCAATTCTTTGTTTCTATTTTTTTATTTTTTTTAATGTTTGAGGCGATTTTTGCTTTAAATATCTTGAAACAATGTAATGTTATCATTAATATGATAAAATATTTATTTCTTTAATTGAATCTGGGTGAAATTAGACGAGCCTTCTTCAGTTGTATCAAATTCGAGGAATCCCGAGCTGTATGCAATAAAATTATGAAGATTATTATTTTCTCTTTAGTAGATTATCAGCATACAGCTTCACGTTAATCTTCCTGTAATTTACCCACAAATGAAATCTTGTCAAATAATCTGGCCGCTATTTCAACTGTAATCTGTAATCTTTTCAAATAATCTGGCTGATATTTCAACCTTTGAAATATGAAGAATTTAACTCTTGCTTGATTGTATAGCAAACACATTCTACGATGCTGTTCTCTTACTTTTTCGCTGAATGTAACTACAAAGCTGATGTCGTATCTAAGAAGATTCATAAGAAATTTAAATCCTTGGATGAGATTTTGTATAGTTATTAGCTTTGTTCTAGAGCAGGGATCATGGAAAAACAGCAATGCTGTCTTCGGGATTCTAAATCTTGCGAATGGTAGTCGGATGTGCTTCGAATTACGTTACGAAGGCATAAGGTAAGGAAGAAGAAAATTTCTTACCTTAAAGAGTAAGGAGGAGAGTGCCCAGTCGCAGATTCTGATAAATGGCGTTCGACTGCGAAAATGAACACAAGGCACAGATCTGTAAAAATTGAAATAGTAGACAAAAGCGTCATGTCAACAACCTGAAGACGGTTTATAGACATTTGTGTGCAAACAATCAGGTCAAGGTCGAAATCAGGCACGACTGACTCTCATGACCGCTTCAGGACCGCTATTTGCCAACGACTGCTATAAGAAATAGACAAATAAAGTCGGGTATAGATTACAAGGGAGTTCGCTGCAGCTAGAGAAGCTCGACTACCCACATACATCAAGATTAACTAGCTGATTAAAAGAGGTCTGCATGAAAAGGAACCCATGATTTGTGTCCACCTAACTCGGATTCCGAAATGCCCCTGGACCCAGTGGTGCAGCTATCATCGTGATTGGAATACCACGGTCTGAAGCCGATTTCTGTTTACAGATGAGTCTCGTTGTTTTTATTTAGAAAGAGATTCCAAACGTCTTACAATCTGCAGGGAGTAAAATACCCACAATAAGTTTGAAAAAATGAGCGAAAGGCGTCAGTACAAAAGTGGTGGAATCACGATATAGGTAGGCATCATTCTGAATGATCATAAATAAAAACTTCACTAGATATTTTTTTATTTTTTATCCATAGATCTTTTAAAAAGAAATATCAAAATTGAAGCTACCTTTTCTTCCCGGGCTGACTGTTCACAAACATGTCGAATCAGAACTTCTGAAATAGGTATCTATGGAATAACGAGGCAACACGAATATGAATACTAATATGTGTTTAAACATAACATTAATAACAAGCTAAAAATTAATCTTAATATTGAGTAGGTATTTTTCAGCCCCTATAAATATATGATCGTTCTTTTCATCTCTAGCGGCTTCGAAGGTCTACAGTAAACCAAAATTCTTGCCAGAAGAAAGTTGAAGTGTAACGTGCTTCTTACACGCAAGAGTTCTGCGGTAAGTGTTTGTGTTAACTGCAGGACTTCTAATTAAAGATATGGTACTCGTTTCGGTGTTCATCACCACGTTTTATCAAGGGATTGTGAACTCTATACGCGTGAAGTGAAATTTATTTCAGAGCATTCACGCATATCAGAGTGATTTTTATATTGATTTTAATCTAGCGTTTTTTCTTTTTAACTGCGATTGGGCTGTTTCTTTTATTGTCAATTTCTTTTGTTTTATGGAGATTGGTTTTGTGTTGTTAATTGTAAATTATCTTATTGTTCCCATTATTATGAAGATCTTAAATATCAATTTAAATCACTGTGCAGTGGCAGCGTGTCAGTTAGCCGCTGTTGAGAATATTCTGGGACAGAGTTTCGATTTAATCACAATACAAGAGCCCTACTTTATAGATACTAAGATGCCATATTTCAAAGGGGGGCTGGAGAGCGGTATTTGAAGAAAGGGATAGATTTGTTGTTATTGTTACAGATGAAGGGAATGAATTTACAATTGATTATAGGTCAAACGAGATTGTTGCCATTTTTTTCAGAACAGGAGATTTTATTTTAGGTGTCATTTCCGTGTATTTCTCCCCGAAGAAAAAAGAATTTACAGTTGTTTTTAACCAAATTAAAGATGTTTTAAATATATACAAATTTTAAATTATTATAGGTGATTTTAACTCTAAATATTTTAATTGGGGTTCGCGGCGTGTTGATGGTAGAGGAGTTTTAACCATGTATTTTATTATACAAAATAATTTGATTTTACCTAACCAAATGGATAGAACCCACATTTGTTTCTGCTGTCGGGGAGGGCTGGACCGATTTAGTCCTCAGTTTCCCAGCTCTCTCTCTTCGTTTCATACTGAGTTGAAAACTCATGAAGAGGAAAGCTTGAGCGACCACCGCTATATTTCTTTTGAACTTCGTGATACTTATCCAACTTGGAATAGAAATATTATGTTTACTAAGAGTATTTTTAGAAAAGATAAATTTGGTAAGAAGTTAAAACTGGATAAAATTGTTGATGGTCATGTACTTAACGACTTCGTCGAAAAGTTTGAAAACGTAATTATAAATAATGCAAAGAAATATTTAATCTTGCATAAGGAGAGGTCTAAGGAAACCTATTGGTGGACCATTAAACTTCAGAGACTTAAACGGAGAGTGCGGGCTCTGAGAAAACACTATCAAGTTAAAGATATTGATGAAGAAACTAGAAGAAATAGAAGGATACTATATAAAAAAGAAATGGCAATATATAGAAAAAAGATTAAGAAAACGAAATACAAAAGCAAGATGAAGCATTTTCTGGAAAACAGGGTTTATTATAATTGCTATTTTCGTTCGGCTTTGCATAAATCCCGTCCATCACAGATAGTTACAAAAAATAATTAACACTGTTTAACTGAATATGTTGAGATTATTGAGGATTATTTTGCGAAGAATTTTGATTGGGGAAATCCTATGGACAGGATTTTTGGTAATGAACTGCTGTTATCAACAAACTGCGGCATTGATGATTTTCTTTTTACTTCTGAAGAGATTCGTCACATGATAGAAAATCTAATAAATAGAAGTGCTCCCGGACTGGATCGAATTTCTGCAATTATATTTAAACGTTTATATAAGTGTTTTGAGGAGTTTTTTGTTTTATTGTATAATAAATGTTTCTGCCTTCATTCCCAAAGACATGGAAAATCTCAAAAGTTGTGTTTATTCCAAAAACTGATTGTACCGTTAGGCCTATATGTTTACTGAAGTTTTTTGGAAAAATTTTAGATAAATTGTTTACTAATAAATTATATTATTTCTTTTATGAAGGTGGCTATATATCAGACAAACAATTCAGTTTTGTCTCCGGACGTTCAACTAACGATGCTGTTTATAAATTAAGAAATATTATTGTAGAGAAAAAGGTGGACTATCATGTCACGGTGATTTCTTTTGATGTTTCAAAAGCTTTCGACTCTGTCATGTGGTCATCACTGCTCTCCACCCTCGAGGATTTTAAAATTCCAGGGAATATTTTCAGAATCTTCTGTGATTATTTTAGGAGTAGAAAAGTTGTATATTCATACGGCCAGGATACTGAGGTACAAAAATTTATTTATAAAGGTTGCCCACAGGGCTCATCAAGTGCTCCGCTGCTCTGGAATACCGTAATATATAAATTGTTAAAAATTGCTCTTCCCATTGGAGTAGATATCATCTGCTATGCAGATGACATATTATGTGTTGTGTATAATGTTTCACTGGAAAAGTTAGAAAAGTGTTTTCTTTTAGTCAGCGACATACTTAAAAATTGGGCAGAAAATGAAAGACTGATGTTCAATGTACAAAAAGGCCTCTTTTCTGTTTTTTCCAAGGGGAGGAAGAAGACTCGGCCCCTCAAGGTAAGGTTTCAGGGAACTCTTTTGAAAAGAGTTGATCATTTTAGATATTTAAAAGTTATTACAGACGATAAACTGAATTTTAAATCACACTTCAAAGAAGTACAAAAAAAAAGACCGATTCCATAGTACTGTTTTATAAAAGGAATTTTTCGTCTAATATTTTATTTAATAAAAAGAATATTATAAGAGATATATACAATGCAGTAATTGTGCCTATAATTATGTATGGTAATCCTGGCTGAGGCTTCAAAGTGGCGGGGCTTCAGAGAATTCGGAATAAGTTATTAACTATTCAGCGGCCCTGGTTCCTGTCACTCGCAAGATGTTTGAGGACGGCTCCGACAGAAATTGCTCATGTTTTGGCAGGTGCCCGCCGTGGGCAACATAAATTTGATAAATTTATGTTGACCATTTGATAAATTTATTTGATAAATTTATGTTGATAAATTTATGTCGTGGTCAACATAAATTTCATAAATTTATGTTGACCACGAACAAAGTTGATTTTTATCTATTACAATGATTACCTATATTGTACTGCCTTTTTTAATCTCGATTCATACTGTATACATACAGCAGAGAGAATAATTATAAATTATGAACTTAATTTTACTAACTTTGATGAAATCGATATATTCACCGATGGTTCTAAGATCGAAGATAATGTTGGTTCTGCATTTATTATATACTATTACGGTGCTGAAATACATACTGAAAAGTTGAAACTTGAAAGTTTTAATACTGTTTTTCAAGCAGAATTATTTGCTATCTATCGTGCAATTAAATGGGTAAAGGCAAATTTGTTTAATAATTATTGTATTCCATTGTATAGTGACTGTTTATCTGGTTTGCAAGCATTGACAAGATTTGAATGTACTAACTCATTGGTGTTGGATATCAAATGTTTATACAAAGATGTTGTTGGATTTCATAATATAAAACTTAAATGGGTTAAGTCTCCTGTTGGGACTATTAGAAATGAGAGGGCCGACATACTGGCCAAAGAGGCGGCTCTAGAAATATCCGGGGAGTGTCCTAGCGTCCAATCTTCCAGAAAGGATTGTTATTAATAAGATGAAACATTACTATTTTGATCTCTGGAAACAGGACTGAAATAATTCAGAGAGAAAAAAAGATTATACTTACAATCTAGAACCGGTTTATAATAAACAAATTTCATATCATATAGATTTTAACCAGATTGTTACGGGACATGGACGTTTCCCGCCATATTTAAAACAATTTGGATTACAGGATAATAATTTATGTCTTGCTTGTGGAGTGGTTGGTTCCGTTAATCATTGTTGAAGATTGTATTCTGACTTATGATAACAGAAAGAAATTTAATTTTATTAACATATTTACTGGGAAGAAGGATGAATTCAAGTTTGCGAGGGAACTTATGCGTTTTTTATATTGTAATCGAACTAGTGTTGGTATATTGGTTTAGTATATGCTGTGTTGTCATGTATGTTTTAGTGTGTGTGGTCTGTATTTGTTGTTTTCTCCTTTCCTTTTATTATGTTAATTATTAATTGATATTTTGTTTATGTTTCTTATGTTATCTTTCTTATGTTATGTTATTTTCATTTCTTCTTGCTTTCCTTTTGTGTCGTTGAGATCCGCCAGGTTATATCCTGACGGTCGTATTATTATTATTTTATTTTAGTTTTGTTATATGTGTTTTCTGTTACTCGGAGCCCTATTAACATTTTTTCATTTTATTGGTTTCCCGGTTTAATGTTATTATTTTTTAATTTTAAAATGTTTAAGTTCTGTTTTTATTGCCCTGGGTTTGGAACACGGACGGGTTGCTGGTTGCCCTCGTTTGTGGTTATTGTTTGATGCACCCCTCAAGGGCATAGGATCATGTCGATCAGGTGGATGGGGGATGCGCCTTTCCTGTACCCACAACAACAGAGTTTTTACTTCCTGGATCCATAGTCGAAAACAGAAATTTCCGCTACAGCATCCTAGAATATCCCAAGAACTGTAACAGCCCAAAATTAGTACTAGTAGCCTCAGCAATTGTCGACCTATCGCGAAACAATGATCCCGGTGAGAGTTGCCAACGTAACTGAAACGGCAAGACTTATTAAGAAAGGTGAAGTGGTAGGAGCATGTCCTCCAGTGACCAGCGTTAAACGAAACATTAACACTTTAGATTCCGTGTCTTCAGAGAGCATTACATCGGAGTTATTGCAGAATACGCAATTAAACGATGAAGAGAGGAATGCTGCCGAACGTGTCATTCAAGATCTTCAAGATGTTTTCGCCCGCTCGTCTTCTGACGTTGTCAGGACTGAGTGTTCTGTGCGTAGTTTTGGCAAACATCTTCGTGAACAGCTGAAAAGTCTCTAAGTCCTGATCTGGAACAGGGAGCTGAATGCAGCTTTGTTCTGATGTAGATACTGTGCTGGAGAATAACTGCACTTGAAAGGGATTTAAAATCCCCTTTTATTAAATCAATATTATTTACAAATCACTTCCCAACTCGGGAGGGATACAGAAAATAAAAGACCACACTTGGGCCTAAATGAACAATCAGATAAATTTAAACTAAAGCTAAATAGAAATTTAATTAATCTTTGCTCACAGAGCTAATCGCGGAGTTGGCCTCTAACTAAATGGTGCGTAGCAAGAATTACTAATACTAGCGCACTTGGATTTATTTCAATAAGCAATCACGTAGCAAGCACTATGGCTTAGAATTTAGCTGCTAGTTGGTCAGGCGAACGTCGAACAGAATGACCGTGATCTGAGACTAAAAGCTCTCTCACACTGAGAGGTTTCTATCTCTGGTTTAAATAGTACTTGGCTCTACTTCAAATTAGCATAAGCTGAAAACGCGCGCTTCTTCTGACGGGAAGTTGAAACTGAGAAGAGATAGAAAATTTAAATTAAAATAAAACTTTGTTAGTTTAACTAAAACCTTACAACGTGGGTCGAACCACTTTGATGCAGCATAGAACTGATACCGGTGATCATCCACCAATCAAGCAAAATCCAAGACGTCTACTGATTGCTAAACAGGAAGAGGTAGGAATACTTTTAAAGGACTTGCAAGAAAGCGATATCATTGAGCCTTCAGCAAATGCATGGGATCTCCCGTTGTCCTTGTCAGAAAGAAAGACGGTTTGACTAGATTTTGTTATCGCTGATTAAAAGACAGCTACCTTCTTCCTAGAAGAGGGTAGCTGTCTTCCCTTGACGACATTTTGGACACTCTTTTGGGAGGCAAGTGGTTTTCGACGCACGCTTGACCTAAAGAGTGGATATTTGCAAGTAGAGATACATCCTTATGACCGAGAAAAGACAGCATTTACTACGGGACAACCACTGTGGCAGTTCCAGGTGATGCCGTTTGGACTGTGTATTTCGCCGGTAACATTCGAACGCCTCATGGAGACTGTTTTGAAAGGTCTTTCCTACGAAGCCTCTCTGATATACCTGAAACAATGTTTTCGAAGCAATTTTAAAAATTATAGATTATTTAAAATTATATTACATAAATAGAAAATAAAATAAGGCTCATATTATAAATTAAACTTCATAATGTAATATTTTTTGCAGGAAATAGTTTCAAAAAGAGATCACTTGATGATTATCCATATGAATAAAATCTTTTTTTTTCTTTGGTAAATAGTTATCCGGTGCATGTTGACGCGGCCTTCATTTACAACGAAAGCAGTTCATTCTCATCATAATATTCCGAAGGTAATTATAGTTCTTAAAAGTACATTTCAGTATTTCTTTATAGAAATAATAAATTTTCAATACAAAATTACAGCCAAATAATATTCCATTTCCTTATAATTGTACGAAAACTGTAATTTAATTAATATTACCTTTTTCCGATACGAAAACTCCAAAGACTACCTAATTCATTTAAATTTTCCTACAATACATAATGCTTTAGTAGATAATACCCATCTTGGAACTATTTTCTTAACATAATATTAGGTACTAAATATGAAGTACGCATGTTCTACTGCAGAATATTTGCTATTTTACTCAAATGATGATGGAAACATTTGAAATAGAAAGCAATTATATTTACCTAAGAATGAGTTTTAACAGATTCTTATCCGCTTCAGATTTACTATAAGTGGGAAAAACTGAAGTTTCCTTTATGTGTATACACACAAAAATCATGAACAATTTCATAGTGCAATCGGCACTTTAGATACACTTGATATTGATTCAGCCTAATTTTAACATTAATTTCAGTTTGAATTTTCAAAAGATGAGCATAATTATGCTATACATTATTAGTTCTATGCGTTATTGGTAGAAAATGCACTAAAGTATTCAATACGCATATACACGCTAAGAAAATCTCACTCATTAGGAGCAGTTAACTTTTGCATAACTTTCGATGAAATGTAAAATGTTGTAATACATCATTACAAAACCTGAGTAGGATAAAAAAAATTCTTGACGCAAAAGAAAATATAAACAAATATAATTTAAAAACCTGGTATTTATTTCCTTTCAGAAAATACTATTCAAAAAATCTTAAAACAAATCAATTTCTCCACCTACGTACAAACTTTGAATATTAGTCAGTACATCATTTACATTAATAACATCAAAAAAGTCATCAGTAACTATTCGTTTACTAAAATTTATATTGCTTTCATTTTGAAGAATAAAGTCCTTTGCTATGTCAGTCCAATGAATTGTAAACATAGCTTGGTCAAAATAATTTTCACACTTTTCGACAGGGCTTGTTGTAAGCGTTCATGTCCTAGCTGATTGTTATAACCTACTTGGCAACCAAAACACACAAAATGTTCTGTAATTTTGTTAGAAATAAATTTTTCAATACACTTGTCAGGACTGAGTGTTCTGTGCATATGTTTTGCAAACATTGTGAAGTACTAAAGTCCTGCTCTGGAACAGGGAGCTGAAAAGGAGCTTTGTTCTGATGTAGATACTGTGCTGGAGAATAACTGCACTTGAAAGGGATTTAAAATCCTCTTTTATTAAATCACTATTAATTACACACTTCCCAACTCGGGAGGGATACAGAAAGTAAAAGACCACACTTGGGCCTAATTTAACAATCAAATAAATCTAAATAAATATCTAAACCTAAATAGAAATTTAATTAAACTTTGCTCGCAGAGCAAATCGCCGAGTTTGGCCTCTAACTAAATGGTGCGTAGCAAGAAATACTAATACTAGCGCACTTCAATTTATTTCAATAAGTAATCACGTAGTAAGCACTATGGCTTATAATTTTAACTGCTAGCTGGTCAGGCGAACGTCGAACAGAATGACCGTGATCCGAGACTAAAAGCTCTCTCATACTAAGAGGTTTCTACCTCTGGTTTAAATAGTACTTGGCTGTACTTCAAATTAGCATAAGCTGAAAACGCGCGCTTCTTCTGACGGGAAGTTGAAACAGAGAAGAGATAGAAAGATTTAAATTAAAATAAAACTTTGTTAGTTTAACTAAAACCTTACACACTTACACAAGGAGTCCTGCAGTTGATGAAGTCCATTTGCACGGTCAGGATCACCAGCATATTCACGTTCAAAATAGATATCACCAACCAATTGCTTTCTCACGAAATACACAGTCCAGTCACATTAATGTGACCACCACGAACTTTCCATGTCAGAGTTAAATAACCAATCACAGAAGGCAGGTGGCAGCACAGTGCAGTTGAGCGTATATAAAGGGTGTGTGAGGGCTTCGGAAAACATTTCAATCGTTGGCGTAATGCAGAAATGAAGCGATTTATCCGACTTCCCAAAGGGCATGATCATTGGCTTTCGGGCCAAGGGTGGAAGCATTTCCGAAACGGCTGAGTTTGTGAACTGTTCGCGTGCCGCCGTGGTAAAAGTGTACCGTGCATGGCAAAATGGGACTGTCCAAAATCAGCGACGTGGCAAATGTGGTGCACCACGGGCCATAGATGACAGAGGCGAACGACGGTTGCGGAGATGCGTTCGGGCAGATAGACGGGCTACCGTTGAGCAACTGACCACCAAAATGAACCAAGGGGCTACCAAAAGTGTCTCCCAAAGTACTATTCAGCGAACATTGCTGCGTCTGGGCCTCCGAAGCAGACGCCTGGTTCGTGCACCTATGCTGACTGCTGTTCATCGACGGCGAAGGCTAGAATTTGCACGCCAGTACAGCAGCTGGACGTCCACTGAGTGGCGACAGGTTGCGTTTTCGGATGAATCGCGTTTTATGCTCCATCGGACAGATGGACGTTGGCGTATAAGGCGTGAAACCTCTGAAAGGAACCACCCTGCAACCATTGCCGGAACGGTCCAAGCTGGAGGCGGGAGCATTATGGTCTGGGGAATGTTTTCCTGGCATTCTCTAGGTTCACTGATCATTGTGGAAGGCACAATGGATCAATACAAGTACGCATCTGTCCTTGCGGACCATGTTCACCCCTACATGCGCATTGTTTTTCCTCAGGATGATGGCATCTTCCAGCAGGACAATGCGAGGTGCCATACAGCTGCCAGTGTACGTGCGTGGTTCGAAGAGCACCAGGATGAGTTTACCGTCCTCCCCTGGCCAGCAAACTCACCTGACTTAAACCCAATCGAGCATCTGTGGGACCATCTCGATCGAGTTGTTCGCGCCATGGATCCTCAACCGCGTAATCTAGCGCAGCTGGCCACGGCATTAGAGTCGGCATGGCTCAACATCTCAGAGAACACCTTCAGGGACCTATGTGACTCTCTTCCTGCACGTCTCGCAGCAGTCCGCTCTGCGAAAGGTGGTTATTCTGGCTTTTGACAGATGGTCACATTAATGTGACTGGACTGTGTAGTTAAGAGTTTTAGAAACAAGAGTTTCTTTCTTGGTGGCACATATTTCGCTATATTTTGAGACAAGTTTAAGTAAATGGTCTTTTTTCAACAGAACATGTTCCGGTACGAATTCCAATCTAAAATCTTTTCTTTGAAACAAACTTTGCAGTGATATAATTTTTTCACCGATGACATATTGCTTCGAAACACACACATCTGTCTTTACAATCGAAACACTGTCAGAGAAAGCAAATGTATTTGCGTGATCGCAAAATTATTTCCATACTAGTGGAGACAGCGAAACTCCATCTTTGGTAGGATGTAACAGATCATTCTCTTCAGTCACATAATTTCGCACGTGAACACGAGTCATACCTAAGAAACATGATAGAGTCACAAAAATATTCTTTTTTGAAAAATATTCTTTGGCAAAGAATCAAGCTTCAACAAATTTTCGTCGTTTGAAGCACAGCGAAAGATTTTTGGTGATAAACATGAATTTGCATGCCGACTCAGCCGGTCATCCTGGCGTATCACATCTAAACGTGCTTTCTTGCGTGGAAAAATCGTTTTATTCATACACAGATTTGGGGTTACGGAATTAATTATACCACCATCATAATTAAAGTCCATTTCATCACGCGAAGGATTCAGTTACGGAAGTAAAATTTTTCTGAACGTCAGACTTATTCGAGTAGTCCCTTCGGGCTGGGCTGGGATACTGTGTTTCCAGACTACATCTGTAGGAGGTTTCGTCACTAGAAGCGATCCGTGTTCCAAACTCAGAATGTGAGTCATATAATTCTCCCTCGTAAAATGTATCTCTGGCGTCGAACGGTAATTCAGAGTGGGAATGCTGCACGACGAGTTTAGCGCGCTTTCAGCGTCTTTGTGCGCGGAGATCTTGGCTTCTCCGTCAGGATATTTGTTGAACAGAACGTAATTATATTTTTCGTGGGTGAGTATTTCAACTTCATTTTTAATTTGATGCAGTGTAGGAGTCCAGGGTTGGGCGATGACCGAAGTACCCGAAAAACTGTAGGTGAGTCCATCATCTTCTCCGAGGGCGCAGCAAATTCGAGCTGGAACGTATTACCGTCCGTAAATATTCAGATTTATAGGCTGGAAGAGATAAGCGCACAATTCCGTAAAGATGGAATCTGTTCTTTCTTTGTTGTGAATATCTTTAAAATAGTACAGTATTAAGTGATCGTCAAATTTTTCAATCATAGTGAGTATGGTAAGAGTGACTGCCTCGAAGTACAGTCGTCTTGGTTCAAACAGGAAGAGAGAAAGGAGGAGTTAAGCAAATAACACAGACAGAAATGGAACTAAATAGAATGCACAAAAAACTTCTATCATGTTGCAATTACGTGGCGGATTTGCGTTAATAGATAAGCGCGGATATGAAACCGGCTTACAACACAAACAGGATGAAACATGCGGCTGACGTCCGTGATGACGTCACGAACAGGACGCAACGCGTTCAGGTTTGGTGACGTAGCAACCCAAACGTGCTCCTCCGTAAATTCCCGCCCCCTGTCAGCGCCTCTCGCCTCATGGCTTGAAAGTAACATATTCTACCTACTCATGTCTCTAGGTCTACTGAGTCAAATTCTAACAAGTAGATGTGGGTTAATCGGTAAGAGTTGCGCTCATTTTACATAAAGCACGCTTGCAAATGAGAACAAAATGAGGAACAAGGAGAAGTCTTAATATGGGTAGAAAGACTGAAATGAGTAAATGTATCCTCATGTAGAAAAAGTTTGAATTGTTAAAATGTTAAAAGTAGTGGCATTGTAAATTATGTGAGAAAGGTTCTAATCTATTTTTATCTAAAAGTTGTAATCCACAAGACCAGAAAGTTGAAAAGAAAAGTTGTATCTTGCGTCACCTTTAGCATTTGTAAAATCTTAAATTTAGGCAAAAATGTACACTGGTTATCATAAATTAAGGAAAAATCACAAAGATAGCGATAACTCTCTCAAAAATAAGCCAAATCGTGTTAAATTTGAATATGTTGCCAAGTAAGAGTAGCTGAGTAAAACTGCAGTATGCAAATTAGTGGCTCTGCACTCGGAATACGTCATCTGCGAGCATAAAAGCATAAAAGTCCATGTTTGAGAGCAAACCCACATATTTCACTGTGATAGTGACATCAGAAATCTCAGATAGCCAATTCGTAACAATGACCTCCAGGCATCATTTGCCTGCAGATCTACGATAGTGAACCATTAGGAGACTAGAGGCAGGACAAAGTCAAACAGAAGTGGCCATATGGCTAAATGTGAGTCCTTCTGTGATTCATAGACTTTGGAGGCAACTTCAACCACAGATTCGGCATCTAGGAGGTTCAGCCAAGGACGGCCACCTGCTACGACGAGCGCCGTGACCGGTATTTGACATTATGTGCATACAGGAATAGAACCGGTACTGCGACTCTTCTTAGATCCTCCCTTGCTGCAGCCACCAGAAGGTTGATGTCAATGTCAACTGTGCGTAGAAGGCTTCACGAAGGTGGTCCGTATGCGAAGCGACCAGCCATTTTCGTGCCGCTCACATCACGCCATAGGACGGACCGTTTGCAGTGGGCACGACAACATGTCCACTGGACGCCTGATCAATGGAGGGCTGTTCTCTTTACGGATGAGTCCAGGTTTAGTCTAGAAAGCGATAGTAGGCGTTCTTTGATATGGAGAGAACCAGGAACCCGTTATCATCCGTCAAACATCCGTGAAAGAAATGCATAGGGAAGGGGCAGTGTCTGTTTTGGGGTGATGTAACTTACATCTAAAAATCGCTTTCGCTTTAGAATTCTACTTCAACATTCAACAAATAAAATAATCAAAGCTTCTTACCTGTCAGACGAGATCAATTCAATCCAATATTTTATCCAATTTTATTGACGACACAAACAATACATGACGACAAGAAAACACTTATAATTACAGCTAAATACAGAGTTCGTACTTAACATTTCATGGTTCACCATTCTTCGCAGTCACAATCGCAATTAATTTAACTCAAAAAGAAGTCAGACTCACAGCGCTATCTGGCTCTTGTTATTATAGTTTCTACACACTGCCCCCCGAATGACCAGGGGTTCATTCAAATTTCACACAAATACAATTTTAAACAAAGGAATTTCTTACAAGGTTCAATTCAAACTATTAAAATATATAAAGGAAACTACACGTATTAATTAAATAACCGGAATCATTCACATTTAAACAATTTACAAAGTTACCTGTAACGAGGAATAACATAGATAGTAAACTGACAAATTTTAACATGTTAGCACTTTCATCAAAGAGCTGAAATAATCCTGTAAATATAATACAGATTAATAAACATAAAAAAACAAACTTATTCATTGATTTCGAGATTATATAAAAGTTGCGCAGGTCGTTTAATGTCTGATGTACCTGTTTTAATTTCACAAGAACTTACTTTTCCGTCTCTGCCAGGAAATACTGCTACAATTCTTCCTACTATCCAAAACTGTCTAGGTAACTTATCATCATTAATTAATACAATATCATTAACTTTAAATTCAATAATTATACCTGTCTGCTTGACGCAACGAAGAGATCTTAACATCAAAAGATATTCTTTTTTCCATTTATTCCAAAACATACTTGCCAATCTTTCTCGATAATTAAATCTTTTAATTAACATTTTCCTATTGACTAAATTAGAATCAAAATTAAGCCTGACTATTCATTCTTCACCCTAAGAGCATATGAGCTGGAGTTAGAGGCACAGGTTCCTGTAATTCAGAATAAACATAAGTTAAAGAGGACGAGAGTTAAGCACACCTTCAATTTCAATAATTAGGGTCTCTAACTCGTCTCCATATAAAGTAGTTTTTCTTAAAGTTTTTTATACAGCTAGTTTCACAGTCTTTCATAGAAGCCACCCCACCACGCAGCTTTCTCAGCTATGTAGCACCATTGGATTTTGTAGGAGTCGTAAAAGTCTTTTACTGTTGAATGTATAATGACAGTCCATAAGTTTTTAGTTCAAGTTCCGATCGCTTAAAGGTTTTTGCATGATCAGTTAAAATGTGAGAACACAGACCTCGACGAGCAACAAATCGTCGAAACGAAAGAAGAAATGTTTTTGTTGTCATACTGATAACAATCTCTAAATGAACAGCTCGCGTTATTCCGCAAGTAAATAAGACGATATAGCTTTTCCCATCACTGTCTTGTATAAAGTGGTCCACCAAAGTCGATACCTACTACAGAAAAAGGAGTTCTCTTCTGTTCGATTTACTGGTAAAGGATCAGTAACTTGCATCCCAGGAGATGAATCGTTTGCACAAAATACATTATCTTAGTATATTTTAACAGTTTGTCTTCCTTTATTTATCCAGTATCTTTCGCGTATTTCTATCAAAGTTTCAGAAATTCCACAGTGAAATACTTTTCTGTGTGCATCCCACGCAACCAAATTTACGAAGGGATGTTTTGCAGGCATGATAATTGGATGTTTTAGAAGATAGGAAAGTTTTGGACTTCCGGAGTCTTCCACCAACATGCATTATCCCATCCCCATTAAGAAAGGGATTTAGTTCCAAAATAGACGAAGTCTTTAAAATTGTTTTGCCCTGTGTTAAACAAGACAGCTCTTCAGAAAAAAAGCTTCTCTTTGAACTGTTTTTATCCAAATCATTTCTGCATCATTAAGTTCTTCAGCGCTTAGCTCTTTGCATCACTTGGTTTTATTTCTAATGTTGTATATGAATCGGAGTACCCGACTGGTAACACTGTATAATTTCCTCAAACTATTGTATTTATTCAATTCTAGTAAAGATGTTGCATTCGACTGAGCTTCGCATACAAACGATGATGTTTCTTCCAATTTAGTTCTTTTTTCGCAATATACCTCAGGAGATATTTGTGGACAAATTTCATAATTAAAGCTCTCTGGCCACTCCTTTTTCTTCCATCGAAGCCATTCCGGACCTTGCTGCCAAATAGGATTGGATATAAACTTTTCCACAGCCGCTCCTCGAAATAAGTAATCTCCAAGATTATTCTTCCCTTTACAGTGATGCCAATCAACAGGATCAGTTCTAGACTGGATTTTGAATACTCGATTCGATACAAAAGGTTTCTATTTTGAAGCTTTCCCTTTAATCCAGTGAACAGTGATTAAGGAATCACTCCACAAATACAAGTTAGAAACAGGAAATTTAAAATTTGTTTTCAAGTATTGGAAAAGTCTAGAAGCAATAACAGCTCCCAATAATTCAAGCATCGGTAGTGTTAACCGTTTAAGTGGGCGCAATTCTAGATTTCGCAGTGATGAAACTCGTGTAAATACATTCGTTACTTAACACATAACGAAAGTAAGCAACTGCTCCGAAAGCTTTAGCTGAAAATATATGCAGTTCTAATTATTTCACTAAATTCAATGACAGGAGAAATACTTTCTTTCGATTGTCAAATCTTTCAAGAAATGAATCTGAGAGCACCAGTTTTCCCATTTTTCCTTTAGTGCAGTCGATAGTTCATCGTCCCATCCTAATCCAAGTTCCCATATTTCGTGCATTAATAATTTTATGAGAACAATAAATGGTGAAGCTATCCCCACAGGATCAAAAAACTACTACGCCGTTTGAAGTACATTACGTTTTGAATTCTTCAAATCATCAATCATGTCAGGAAGGGCTTTCACATCTAATTTAAACGCATCTTCTTCCGTGTTCCATATTATGTCTAAAACCTTCAAAGGACGTTCGTTAGCTTCCCTTACATCAGACATACCTCTTCGTGCCACAAATTTCTGAACTCATCCGAGTTAGTTTCAAACTTTCTTAAATTCATATTCGCATCTTTCAAAATTTTTACTGCATTCTGCGAAAGTTCTAAAGCTTTCTCTATAGTATTTGCTCCGTAAAAAAGATCACATGAAGTGCCGAGTTAAACATTTGAAAAGTTTCGCTTTGGTCATGTTTATATTTTCGTATATGGTATTTAACACTGGGAGCAAGGATAAACGGGTTTGATGTCACTCCAAAGGGCACGCGAGTCATTCGTAAAATTTTGTAAGTTTTCGTATCATTTTCATCTGGAAACCAAAAAAATCGTAAGTAACCTCTATCCTCTTCCGCTATTCCTATGGTGAAAAATGCTCCCTGAATATCTCTGCTGAATGCATATTCATAGTCGCGAAATTGTAAAATTACATCTAAAATTATAGAATTTAACGGTCGCCTAGGATTCAGACATTCATTAAGAGATTTGCACCCATTACCCTTTGACGATGCATAAAAAAGCAATCTAACTTTTGTAGTGTCCCTATCCGATCTTACAACAGTTGAATGAGGCATATAATAATTTCCTTCTAAGTCGGAAGGACATTCCTCTGCGAAATTCAGCTTTAATTGCTCCTTAACTGTGTTCTTATGTTCACTACAAACCCAATTATTTTCTTTAATTTTTACCAAGTTGTTAAATCTTCGATTTGCTAACGCGAAGCTGTTGGACAAGTTTTCTGGTTTTCCTTCCCAGAATAATTTAGTTGTATACATTCCATTTTCATACTTTAAATTATTGTCGAATTGAGAAATAAAATCCTCATTAAATTTGAAATTACAACTGTCTGCATCATCTATCCCCATTGAATCTAACTTCGAAAATTTTGTTAGGTTCTCATTCAATGTGGCGCAACATTCAATTTTCATAATAGAAATGTTCTGATTCGAATTTAAATCTGATGAAGAAATTCGACCCTGAACAACCCTTCAGAACAGAGTGTCAATCAAATACAAAGATTAGTTTAATAGTTCCTGAATGAATATCCCAAAAGTAAGCAGAGACAATTCATTCCCTAACGATTTACTTATGTTTGGCAAAGAAATGTTCTTTTTCATAAGTAACTGCTTTAGTTTATTGTGTGATACTTTAAACTGCGATCCAGAAATACAGTCAGTCAAAGCGCGTTAATGGTTATTTTCTTTTCCGGATCACTTGAATTATAAATAGTAAACCGGACTACATCATATGTTTTCTGTATTGGCACTCTAGAACCGAAAATATAAACTGCTAGACTTTCTTGCCTAATAATCGGTTATTTCATTTCTACCGCTAATTCTTTTTTCAAAAAACATCTCTGTGACACTTCATCCTACAAAATATTTATCTCTTTATTTTTAGAACTGCTTATTAATACTGCTGAACAACTTTCAAGTAGTATTTCGCAAACACATTCATTCATACATGCAACCGATGAGAGAACCTTTTTCACGTCGCCGCTGTGACCAGGCTCCAGTGGGAGGGGGGAAGGAAGCGATGCAGGTTCATCGCAGATCAGTTCGTTATGCATCCAGCGTTTACAAATTCCACAATTTTTTTTTTTTTTTATTTTGCATTGCTTATATACATATCCTTTAGAAAGACAGGAATAACACATACCATTTTTTCTGAGTGATAATTTTCGCTCGTCGATTGATAAGGAACAAGAGACGGAATCGTGATCAATTTTAGGTTTTGTACAAAATATACACTTTTCACATCAACAACAAATGCATCAGATGTAGAAGTTCGAATTGAATTTATTTTTCCCGCTGTAATGAACTTTATTTTTATTAAACCTTCCATATTTTTATTAGGTTTTTGTATAGAATTAAATTTAGTTTCCAATCGCGCATCTGAAGTGCTCAAATTAAAATCTGTACTTAATTGTTCGTTACGCTCGCGACACTGAATTTCTATCTTCAAAAATTACAATAAATCAGATATTTCGTTTTCATTTTTTCATTTTTTTAATGTGTCCTGCGAGAAAATTCTAATAATAAATCTTTGGGTATCGATTTTAACAACACTGGATACAATAAGCAACTATAACTGTTAGGATTTATTCTGTTATTTTCTAATCCTCGGATATGTGTTTCGCATTCTGAATAATAAAGTCTACGCATCGACACAATATCGTATAATTTTTGAACTGGTCTTATGTTTAAAAGTCTTGACATATGTGCATCTATAATAATATCTTTCAGGCCAAATCGTTCTTTTAGTATATTCAAGGCAATTTCATAGTTTTCAGAGCTCAAGGCTAAACCGCATATAGCCACCTCAACTTTGTCTGTTAAGTACGATTTTAAATAACTAAACTTCTCTACATTACTAAGACTCGTGTTTTTGTGGATAGCTACTTCAAATTGAGAATAAAATTTCTTAAACCTTAATATATCGCCATTGTATTTAGGTATCTGCAAGCGGGGAAGTTTTACTGTATTTTGTTGCTCACGTTTGGTTTCTACAACATTCGTTCTTTCAATATTTTGAATTTCGCTTTCTCTCGTTTTTAGGATTCTATTCCCACGAATTTTCCACGTAATAATATTATCTTTGTATTCTTGTTGTTTTTCAATTTCTTTTTCTATTTCGTCAGTTTCGCACAGTTTTAGAATTTCATCATCAAGATGTACCAAATTTGTTTCCTTATCTAAACGTTTCCTTAAAAGTTCGTCAATTAAATCTACTGAGCTTTCATCTTTGTTTATTTCAGTTTCTAATAATTTCATAGTCTCAGTTGCCGCTCGTCTGACAGAGCCTCTAATCGTTTTCAAAGTTTCAATATTCATTTTAACAATTTAAATTATTCAATCCGCTAAATATATTTATTCACTTCGCATAGTTCGCTTATCTAAAGACTCAATTCCGGGTTTTTACGGCACCAAAAAAGATGATGTAACTTACAACTAAAAATCGCTTTCACTTTAGAATTCTATTTCAACATTCCACAAATAAAATAATCTAAGCTTCTTACCTGTCAGACGAGATCAGTTCAATCCAATATTTTATCCAATTTTATTGACGACACAGACAATACAGGACGACAAAAAACACTTATAATTACAATTAAATACAGAGTTCGTACTTAACATTTCATGGTTCACCATTCTTCGCAGTCACAATCGCAATTAATTTAACTCAAAAAGAAGTCAGACGCACAGCGCCATCTGGCTCCTGTAATTACTTTTTCTACATGGGGTGGCATCTTTTTGGGTGGACACACAGACCTCCATGTCTTTCCAAGGGGAACCGTGAATGCTCAGGTTTATAGAAATGACATTCTTGATGTTATGTGCGCCCATATGCCGGAGCAATAGATGATGCTTTCTTGTTACAGGAGTACAACGCAAGACCACACAGGGTTCGCATTGTAGATGATTATCTTCAACAGGAAACAATTATGCGCATGGAGTGGCCAGCTCGATCTCCGGACTTGAATCCTATCGAGCACGTTTGGAATACTTTAGGGGGACGTCTAGCTGCTCTCAAGCCGCCCCCTCAGACCCTTGCCGCGCTTTCAACTGCTTTGCGAGAGCAATGGCTCTCGCTTCTTATGGAACTGGTAGACCGCATAATTGAAAGCATCATACATCGCTGTGTGTTCTGTATTGCTTCTAGAGGCGATCATATTCCATATTGAAGGTACTTTTCCTATAGCAAACTGACACCTTCGATTTGTTCATTTTATACATGTGCTAATTTCTATACTACCATAATTGTCTGGTAACTTCTTTTTATGTTTTTTCATACCTTACTATATGTTGTATATTGTGGGTAAATTTCATAAAATTCTACATATAACTTTTTCACTAATCGTGATTTTTGTGATTTTTCCTTAATTTATGATAACCAGTCTAGTTTACGATTGTAAAGGTTGACTGTAGTTTAGTTTTAAAATTTAAATACCTTATCCAGGCTTTTAAAGCCTTGCTATGCGATAGTTAAATTCTGGCGAGGGAAGATGTAGAGTTTCCCTTATTTTCCATAACAAATTTATTTGAAGTTGTCAGGACTGAGTGTTCTGTGAGTATTTTTGGCAAACATTGTGAAATAACTTACTAAGGTCCTGCTCTGGAACAGGGAGCTGAAAAATGAGCTTTGTTCTGGTGTAGATACTGTGCTGGAGAATAACTGCACTTGAAAGGGATTTAAAATCCTCTTTTATTAAATCACTATTATTTACACACTTCCCGACTCGGAAGGGGTACAGAAAGTAAAAGACCACACTTGGGCCTAACTTAAATATCAAATAAATTTATACTAAACCTAAACAGAAATTTAATTAAACTTTGCTCGCAGAGCAAATCGCGGAGTTGGCCTCTAACTAAATGGTGCGTAGCAAGAAATACTAATACTAGCGCACTTCAATTTATTTCAATATGCAATTCGTAGTAAGCACTATGGCTTATAATTTTAGCTGCTAGCTGGTCAGGCGAACGTCGAGCAGAATGACCGTGATCCGAGACTAAAAGCTCTCTCATACTAAGAGGTTTCTACCTCTGGTTTAAATAGTACTTGGCTGTACTTCAAATTAGCATAAGCTGAAAACGCGCGCTTCTTCTGACGGGAAGTTGAAACAGAGAAGAGATAGAAAGATTTAAATTAAAATAAAACTTTGTTAGTTTAACTAAAACCTTACAAAGTTTGATACCTTTCCTGCACCTCTCAACTTCCCCTTGTATTTTCTCGCCAGGATATAAATTTAAAGTTACCTGAAGGGAATATTTAAACGGGTAGATCTCTAAATTTATTCACAGCGTGTTTTCGCTATCCAGCGCAAGTTTCGTTGCTATCTCGCTGTTACGTTAGTAAATCTCTTGGCCATTTCAGGTTATCATCACGCCTGTTAGGTTTTCGTTAGTCAACCTGTTAGGTGTAAATTAACGTGCTAATCCAACACTATTCTATTTTAGATTCGACTTGAATTATATTCTACATTTAAGTTCTCACCGCAAGTTGACGGTGTTTTGTAACGTACGAAGATCGTGCCTTTTTGTTAACCTTTAATAAACGGTTACTTCTCACCCTTCTTTTGTGCTGATAATTTATTCACACCTGTGCGAGAAGTCGCCAGGTTGACTAATCGAGTTTTATGTGGAATAGCAGAGACAGATCTTATATAACTACTGTGTGATATTCTGGTATTGTACGAATAACTGGGAGGAAAAATTTCAGTATTTTGTTCTACTTCTTGGGGTAAAAGTAAATTTTATTAACTTTTCATCAGACTTGTGCATTCAATCTATTACGAACCCGTACGCATGCAACAATATATATATATATTTGTTACTTACCTTTACAAAAGTCTTCTGGATACTTATATTTTTAGGTTTTGTCAATCCTATGCGTTTGTACTTCGTGTATTTTCGAAGGTGTGTAACTTATTATAATTAGATTTCAGTTTTAGTCTTAAATAAATGTATTATTAAGAAGAAGCTAGATTGCAAACATATAGAAATATCGCCAATTCTTAAAAAGAAAATGTTTGACCCTTTTCTGTCTTTAAAATTTATTGCAGAGAAATGAAAGATTATTTGACACGAGTAATAATCAAGCCAATTTAGTGCAAAATAATTTTCGCATAGACTGATGCGCTTCGTTGCACAGTTAGAACTTCCAACTATCTACATTCCAGGTATTATGAGTTCTGTTTATCCGAATAATTTCTTTCTTTATAGACACATATAAATAAGCTTGTTAATAATTTGTTAAGAAGTTTGTCCTAAATTTTAATTGGATTGTAATGTACCAGAGCAATACACATTACATATTTTTTTAAGAATCTGTTAAATTATCTTAAAAGAATTTGTAGGCCATACAAATGGCCTTAAATAGTTGGCAAATATTTATTCTATAAACGTGATTCCACATGTAGCTGAATAGAACACAGTTGAACACTAATAGTTCACCCCGAGCTCCAGTAGCAGCTATGGGCTGCCTGCAAGGGAATTTTCGTGGTTTTCTACATGTGTTATGAGATTTAGCCAGTTTTCTGCAGAAAGTCCTATATGAAACATTCGCTCCAAGGCAGATAGCCCACCTATGCGTTATCACAGTTGGTTAAGAAATCTGTAAATGGGAATTGGATTATGCACTGTTATATAGGCCTGTTCTTCTACTAAATAAATCAATAGGTAATAAAAAAAGTAAACTTTGTAGAGTCTATTAAGTATTTTTGAAGCTCTAAAATAAACGAAACTAGTTTTGTTCGTATAGTCCATTAGGTTTTTTTGAAGTTCTAAATAAACTAAAACTAGTTTTACTCTAAATAAACTAAATAAAAATAAACTTTGTGTACGCCATTAAGTTTTTTGAAACGGAAAGTATGAAACGTCAGCTATGCCATTTTGGGGCTCGAATCCGAGCCTCCCGAATGTCAACCAGACGTGATTTCAATTACATAATGAAGTCACGAGGATAAGGAAAAAGAAAATTCTTTAGAACTTTAGGCACGTGGATAAAAAAGATGAAAGTTCTTTAGAATTTTATGTTACTTCTCTTTCCAATAACGAATTTCCATCTTACAAGATGCTGGATACCTGCAGTTAATTACTTTTTATTAGCCTTTTGATGAACGTCACATAGATTTTGTAAACGCGTTTTTATTCTTGAGGATACTATATATTTTTCATCCCTTGAATGTAAAGTGACATGTCTTACGAATTAAAACCTTCTTTTAAATACAATGCAATACACGAAAGGATAAAATTTCTTCATCTATATTGTAATAAATACATATTCGGTCCACCGTAAAGAAACAACCCATTTATCCATACTTTTCGAATATCTGGATCGGCTTAGCTTTTAGTTATTCCGGATATTTGGAGTTCTGCTACACACATAAACCTTTCAGGTTAAGCTGTTTATATGATCAGGAGGGGGTTACTTTATTTCGTTCCAACCCCACCTCGAAGCATTCTTTGTCTTCTCTTGGGTCGATAAAGTTTCTCCAGCTGCGGCTTGGATGCACTCTCCTGTGCCAGATACAAGAGTAAATAAGACCAGTTGGGTTTTTCTAGCCCTCACCAATAACAGCAGGCAGAGCATTCTCCAATCGATAATCAGAAAAAGATTTCAAGTGGTGATACTTACGAGACAAATTTGTTCACTGCCGCGACCCCCTCCGCTTTCGCTATTTGTTACTGGATTATTTTTATTATTGTCGTTATTGAAAGTGACGCAATTCAATTTGAAGGCGAGAGTCTGAAATGCGTTGCTAATATCCAAAAGGAATAGACAGAATGAATATGTTTTGCAAACCTAGAACAGTAGCGGAGTTAAGTTTCAAGGACGAGGCAGATTTATGGGGAGTTGCAGGAAATGCGCTTATAATCACAAAGCTGAATTTTAGTACTTCTCTGCAGTACGAAATAATTTCACCTTTTTCCATCCCTAAATTAATTTACCGTCGCTTCGAAATAAATTCGGTTTCAGACGCTTTAAATGAATCAATGCCGCTACATGAGCTAATAAATGCCGATAACAAAGTTGTTAATTGTATTACTACGCTTATTTTTTATAAACAGTCTGTATATTTATGTCAGGTTAGGTTAGGTTATTCAATTATGGCAAAGCACACGAGGGCTATCTGTCTAAAGGGAGGGATGCCTTCGTGGAGGACTTTCTAAGGGAAACTGGCTCGTATACACGTTACACATGGGGAAAACCACGAAAACGCCCATGCAGCCAGCCCGTTCGCGGGATTTGAACCTCGGACCGAACTACCAGTATTCAGCGTCTTTACCGCTCGGCCGCTGAAGGGCTATATTTATGTCATTGAAACTTAAAACGTTTTCCTCTATTAAGTGTAGTGGAAGTCAAATGCCTAAGAAAGTAACATCTTTAAGCGTTTAAAGTTATATAAGCGTTATTAATAACCACGATATTAAATAATGAATTTGTCCTGGATTTCATGCATGTGGTTATTAAATAATAAAAAAATAACAGAATGGAGATACTGATAAGCGTTAGCCTTTGAAAAATTGATAAATATAAGTAGACATAAAAAAATATAAAAAACAAATTGTCAGTGAAAGGTATACTCAGTATAATTTCTGTTTTGTTTATACCTATGGTTAAAAACATATATTGTTTCGAAATCGAAACTTTCTACATTTTGATGTTTAAATTTTGTTTAAATAGAAACATTTCGTTTTTCCATTATTTATATTTAAATAAACAGCTGAAATAAAACTTAGCACCTGAATTTTATATACACGTATAAAACTTCTGATCCTAATTATTTTATTTACATGTGTACACACACTCATATATGTATATATATAAGTGTAAGGTAAAGATTATGTAAAATAAAGCCTTAACTGCAATTTATTTGCTGTAGCCATTAAGTTTCCTATCTAATTTATGTATTTCCTTTTTCTGTGTTATAAAAATAATAACATGCTCGTAATAAATCTCTCTAAACTGCGTCGTTTCCAAAGAAATCCCTGGTCGCATGCTTCTTGCATAAAGCATGTACTTCCATAAAGCAAGGAAATCTTTCTGACAAAAATAATATTAATATTTGTAAATCAAAAGCTTTACCATTCAATCAAACTAAAATAAAACTGTAGCGTTTCTCGTTTTCATATTGGAATTTATACATTTCTTCTCTCGCTTAATGCTTTTCAAATCTGTATCAACTTACTTCATTAAATTTTTATAAAAATTTTTAAAAAATAAATTTCATTTGCCCAATTAAGTTTTATATTTTAGGTTAAAGAATATTTTACTTAAATTTTAAAAAAAGTATTCTAGCGGCCTTTATCGCTGCAAAGTAGTCCTGAATCAGCTTTTATCGCTAGCATCCACTATCGGTATCGAAATTTTCATTTATTATAAATTTCATTTAGATTTAAAATTGAAAATTAGGCCAAAAAAAACCTTGGTTTGGCTTAGCTTAGATTAAAAAACTTAGTTTAAATTTAGTCAAAATATATGCCAGTTTCTCTTTTGCCTAACTTAAAATCTGACGTTTTCGTGTTCCGCTTCCATTTGATTACTTTTGATTTAGAATTATTTTCAAAATGAGATAAATAGGAAACACAATGCGTAGTGAAATGATTTTGAGTATTACTGCAGAAAATGATTACAAAATTGTGTTATTTTGTATTAACGTAGAAACTGTTATAAAAGTTGTGATTTTGAATATTGTTATAATGAATGTAATAACATAAAGGCTAACTAACACCGATCTAAAGTAATGCTCATACCTCGAAGAAACATCACGAAAGTCAGCGTCGTTGCCAAAGCTGTCTCCCTCAACTTTGAAAAACTTCGTTCTTATATATCCGTTAAGTAACTTGCATCCTAGTGAGAGCCGGTGAAAATAAGAGTGCTGAAAAAATAATAGGTTAATTAACATAGGCCTTACTGCTTGATAAACGAGGTTTTTAATCTTAATGTCGTTGAATATTTTCTGGATATTTACTGTAATTGAATAAATTTATCTAATAACTGATAATATTTGAATCATCGCAGTATTTAAAAGCTTTGATATGAATATGAAATGCTACAGGCGAGTTATCTTACTATAAGGAATAGAGGATTTTATTACTTGTGTATTTAGGTATCCTATAGCAAACAGTAGATACCCAGAAAGACTATAAAACAGTAGTTATGCTGATTTGCCCGTAGAAAACTTGGTCTTGCTGCTTTTTTTTAGCCCAGATGGGTGTTAACCCAGGCGGGCTATTAGTCTCCAAACGACATATTGCGTTGAATCACTTTTCAAACTGTTGCCATCAAATATCCCCGCCCTGCATTATATTTAAAGAAATTAAATAATGAAGACTCTGCATGAATGTATGTATGTTTCTCGCACTGTGAAAAAACAACGATACGTGGAGCCATCAAACTCCGAATAACGTAGTCCTTCACCCGAATATGGGCACCTGGAAGCCCGAATTTTTAATTTCGAATTTCTTTTATTCTTTATTTCATATTTTATAAAACGTTAATGAACTTTTGATTAAAAAGCGAACGAGCTTAACAAAGCGAGTTATGGCAACTCTGTATGGAATAAAACATTTTTACCTCCAGCGCGCAAGACCGTCTATCGGAAATTCTAAAGAGTTTTGCTGTTTTTAAATACTTTTAGCCCAAATGCTCTCAAAACGTGTATGTGTGTAGAAAGGAAAACAACGCCCCTTTGGGAATAATAAAATCTGAAAGCCTTCGGATATTTTTCTTTTTTTATATTCTATCGTATTAATTGTACGCTGTATTATTTTTTATTCAAGTTCACAGCAAAGAAAATTTTACATTATCTTACATTAGAGAAATGTGAATTGTTTTAAAAAGTATGAGTGAATAATTATTCTAATAAGGTGGTTGAATATGTCAAGTATATCACAAGTTTTATGTTTCGCACTGAGTCTGTGAATTTCAAGACAGAATTAAAAGAAAGACATTGAAATGGAAATTATACGACAATATTTAATCCAAATATTTCAAAACCTCCCGTATTATTTTTACGAAAAGAGTTGATAGCGGACTCAATTTATTTAGAGCAATTTTTATAACATTTCAAAAAACATTTGAATTCTAAAATTTTCAAATTAGGACTTTAAATTCGTCCTCAACAGAACATCATTTGAACTAGTCTTTAATGAAAATTTTTATTTGTCATGAATTTTATATTATTTAAAATTTTATTGAACGTTTTGATTGTATTGTGTATGACAGTATTTCTTTTCAAATTTCTAACGCTTAATACTTTTCCTTAAACACACACACACAAAAAAACTTTTCTTTTAGCTGAACACTTTTTTTCTTTGAAGAGGGGGATATATAAAATAAAAACAGAAGATTCATGCCGCCTAATGTACAGCCGATCACCGTTAACCGTACGACGAACACTGACCGAGATATTTTTCATTTAAGTCGAGTATTATACACTGCTCGACATTGAAAATGCAACACCAAGAAGGAGGGCTCAGAAAGTGATGAAATTTGGAAAAACGATAGAGACAGCAAGCAGCAATAAGTGATCTTTATTTCAAAATGATAGTCAGAATACAGAGCGAGAACGGCGTCGGCTCAGTAGGATAAGGGACCACCGCGGACAGCGATGCGCGAAGAAACACGTCTAGGCATAGAGTCAATAAGAGTGCGGATGGTGTCCTGATGGCTGGCTCTCCATTCCCTTTCAACCATTTGCCATACTTCGTCTTCTGAATGAGGCAGGGGTAGAGTCTACAAACGGCATCCAATCGCATCCCACACATGCTCGATTAGTGGCAAGTCAGGAGAATACGGTGGCCAGGGAAGCATCTGTATACCTTCAGAGCATGTTGGTAGATGCAAGCACTGTGTGGTCGGGCGTTTCCTGCTGAAAAATTGCAATATGCAGCCCCTGAAGGTAGGGGATTGCCACCGGCCGCAGTACTTTATCCAAGTATCGTTTGGCCGTCATAGTGCCCTGAATACGAACTAGATGTGACCTAGAATCGTAGGCAATAGCGCCCCAAACCATTATGCCAGGTTGTCGCGCGGTGGGGCGTTCCAAAGTTACTGCCAGATTATATCTCTCTCCACGTCGACGCCACACACGTATGCGGCGACTGTCACTGTATAAACAGAAGCGTGTTTCATCTGAGAACACAACGTTTCGCCATTCTGTCATTCACATCGCTCCAGTCCGGCACCATTCTAAACGTTGGCGTCTATGCTATGGGGTCAATGGCAGTCTTCTTAACGGACGCCGTGAGTACAGGCCACGTTCAAACAATAGACGGGAAATGGTGTTTGTCGACACGGGAGCATCCAGGGTATCTTGCACATGCTGCAGAATCGCAGTACAAGTGACTTGCGGGACCGCCACAGCTTGTCGGCGGATGCGTCGATCCACGCGTGCTGACGTCACTCTGGCTGCACCTGCATCCCTCTTTCCTCCCACATTCCCTTGTTCCAACCATGTTCGCCATAGCCCATGCACTGTGCTCGCATCCATGTGGGTATCAGCTGCGATTTGACGTAAAGACCAACCCGCCCTTCTCAGTCCGATCACCATACCCCTCGTAAAATGGTCTATCTGCTGGAAGTGCCTTCGTTGACGGCGGGCTGGCATTCTCACCTATTACACGTGTTCTCCGGGACAAAAACCAACTTTCTTCGATAATTCGTCTGGCAGAAATAACGACACGAATATTACCCATTCTGCACGTTCCTTCCCTTATATCTTATTTCACGTGCGTCGGAGAGCTGCGCATTTCACATCATTCGCATAACTCAGTGACGTGCGTCTACTCTAAAATTTGGGTAAATTTCTGACCACTCCTTCTTGGTGTTGCATTTTCAATGTTGAGCAGTGTATTTAGCGACTGTACCCAAATTGAAGAAAGAAATATTTGCATGTGTACGTAACTGAAAATAAAATATCAATTTAGGAAAGAATTCCAATGGTTAAGAGACTATGCGATGAACATTACTACGCATATTTTTGTTGAAAGTATTGATCAATACGTGTTTTTCAGAATGGAGATCTTTTACAAAAAATCTTACAGAAATCGTGTTCTAGAACACAAATATTGGCACGCAGACAATTCGTATTATTATTTGTATTAATTTAAAATGAAAAATATTTTTGCCTTAATGAACTTTTTGTACGATTAACGGATTAAGATTCTACAATAATAAAATTTCTTGCCTTTCTTCTTTCCTGTCTCACCTTGCTTCAACTTACAATTCCCTACCAGATTGACTTTTTAGATTCGAGTTAAATGCAAATCAGAAAGAGAATAATATTTAAGTCAAGTTCAACTGACTTCGACGGAGACAGTGAGGATTCCTGTGTAGCGCGCGTTTGCCTTTGGGCTACGTCTCTCTAAGCTGTTACTACGCTCGGCAGTATTACGTGCCTTTTGATAGTTCGCTGGCTAATTTAATATTGCGCACCAACTAGTTTAGAACTGTGTTAGCTTCGGCTAAATCTCTTTAGTTAGTCATTAGAGGGGGGGGGAATGTAAGGCATATTTTAATTTTATAACACTTGTTTTAAGTTAATGTATCTTTCCAGTCTCATCTAGCTTCAACTTACGACTCCCTACCCGAATGAACTTTTAGATTCGCGTTAAATGCAAATGGGAAAGAGAATAGAATTTAAGTCAAATTCAATTGACTTCAACAGAGAGAGTGAGGAATCCTACATTTGGCCCCCGAAGCATTGTAACGGACCATGTCGTTCGAAAGTAAAAAGTTCACGGTGACCCCTCCTACCTTTCAAATCCCTGAGCCCTAGTAAAACCGATGGAGGGATTTGGCTTTGTAGTAGAAACCATGCGGGTAGCTATGAAGCCAGCCGCGACGTTTGATGGCAAAGGTTCGATGATGATTATTGAACTTGGACCAGCTGGAGCTGCATTTTACACTACATCCCGTAAATCAGCTGCAGAAGATAACGATAGCAACTTAAAAGGCAAAGCCCTTAGTTGATTCAAGGGCATCGGAGAATTCCTGTTAGGGGATCCAGGTTCCGAAACCTCCACCTGGGAACATTTTAAAACGGCGCTATTAAGGGCATTTTCCGTAGTCAGAGACAGAGTAAAACTGGAAGCGGTGCTCTTCAGTAAATACCAGACGAATGTCGAAGATTTGATCAACTTTATTCTCAGAAAAATACAAATCTTCAATCTACTGTATGGAAAGAGGCCGGATAATGAATTAATTGAGGTAATTTTGCCGTGCCTACTACCTTCGATTCAGGATTTCCTGGAGGCGAGGAAACCACAGACTTTTGAAAGTCTATTTCAATTCGTGGTGAAGTTCCAGAGTGGGTGAATAGCTGAAAACGCACGTTCAACAAATTTTCGCTAGTATTCGAGGTTTTCGTCCCAACAAAAACCTCAAAGTAAGCAGTATCCTTATCGGCAATCTGGGAAGATTGAAAAAGGCGATAGCAAGAAGATGGGTCATTCAAACGTACTTGAAGATCGCAAAAAGAAACATCATAAGCAAGGGGCGGAACGAAAGAACTGATCAGGGTGGCCGAGAGGTATGTCCGGTCCCCCCTGCGAAGAAAACACTCTCGGAAATTAAATACGGTAGTCGTACAGAACTTCGCCTTGCGGTAAATTCATATTTTATTAAACAACGTGCCTACTACGACCTTACTCGGCACTGGCGCATAATACAGTTTTACGTCGCAGACTTCTTTGAAACGAATTCTCACCGTTACAGACTGTTTAAAATCAGGGGACAGAGAGTAATTGCCGCCCAAAGAAAAGAAATTAGGGCTGCACGTACAGATCAAGAATGAAACCCAGAAAGTTAATTTTCTTGTAGTAAAATATTTACTAACTTCGGTTAATTTGGGGGTCGACTTCTTACGCGCAGCAAGCGCGAACTTAAATTTTAAGAACTCTACCTTACAGGTTCAGATGGACGCTGTAGATGAATAAGAAGGACCATTCCAGACATAGACCTGAACCATCTTCAGGAAGAGGATAAAAAGAAGATAGAAAAATTAGTAAGAGATTTTTATAAATTATTCGACGAGAAGCCAAGATTCTGCCAAGTTGTCCAAAATGACATAAATAGGGGAAATGCTCCCTGGTTCGATCTAAACTTTATAGGTATAACCAGGCGAAGGAAAACATTTTGGAGTTGCATATTAAACAGATCTTGGCCAATAAAATAATTATTCCGAGTAGTCATCCCTACTTAAGTCCGGTAGTTTCATGTAGGAAGATAAACAGCCTTCTTCTACACAATGATAAAAAATCTTCACGAATTCCTGAAGATTTCCCGTGAATTACCGTAAATTAAATACTATAATTAAATATCCTAAATATTCTTGTGGAGAAAAGAGCTTCATGCCTTTTTGAGAATGCCGATTGGCTTAAGCGGAGCTCCGGCTACTTTCCAGAAGGTGATGGATATCATATTAAGACCCGTCTTAGGCAAAAGTACATTTATTTATTTAGACAACATAATAATCACAAGCGAAATGATAGACGAGCATATTGAACATTTAAAAGAAGTTTTTTCATAATTAAATGAAGCCGGGTGAATCCCAAGAAATATAAATCGGCGGCAAAAAGGCATTGAAGCTGACACTTGTCAAATCTTAGCAATCAAGAGTTATCCGCCTCATAATACAGAGAAAAAAACTAATATATTTTTGGCCATGTGCTCATACTATCGATCCTTTATTAAGGACTTTGAGAAGATATTTGAACCCTTGCTGGTCCTCATTTGCAAAAGGAAATAACCTAGATTCACGTGGACCGCGACGGCGAACCGTGCGTTCGAAGAATTAAAACACGCATTAATCAGCGGCCCAATTTTCAAGATCCTGGAAGAGGACCAGAATTTTGAAATCGCTGTAGACGTCTCTGATTTCGCAGTTGGCTCCGTCCTCTCCTAAAATAGGTAGCCAGTTGCATACTTAAGTAAAACACTGAACTCAACGGAGCTATACCATGTCAGAAAGAGAAATTCTCGCTGTCTTATTTTCAGTGCAGAAATTCCGAGTTTATTTTGGAAGCGCCCCGGTGATAGTCGGGCTATGTGGCAGCTGGTCACTTGTATTACGGGGAAATTCTTTCACCCTGGCTAATACGTTGGACGTTAAAGCTGCAGAGTTCAATTTAATAATAAAACACCCGCCGGGGAGGAAAACGTAGTCGCGGATGCCCTATCAAGGATTAAGGTTGCCGAAGAGGGAAATACAGTTAGATGTATGATGTTAACTTCGGAGACAATTGAATCCCGTGAAACAATAATTAGAGAACTGAAGTCGGACCCTGAATTCCAAGATATTCATGCATATGTCAAAGACCCGAACATTTCAAGCATGTGGACATAATGGCAATTAAAAATAGGCAGCCAACTATGAAATCATTGATAAATTGCTATTTTACAGGAAAATAAATAACGAGAAGTAAGAGCACTAACCAGTGAGCCCAGCGATTACCTATTTTAGAAGAGGTGCATGATTCACCCATATCAGGTCACCTTGGTATTAGGAAAACACTGCAAAGGGTCCGCGAAGTGATTTATTTTCCGAAGTTACAGATAGTTGTGACGGCGTATGTCAGGTCGTGTCACAGGCAGCAATTAATCAACGACGTTAATTATAACCCGGCCGGGTACTTAAATAGCATAAAGACCACTTTCCTCAATGAATTGGTGGGCATCGATTTGCTCGTACCTTGTCCTAGAACAAGGTTAAATAAGAACAGATATCTCTTAACTAACGTTGATCATTTTTCAAAATGGGTGGAAATAATTCCCCTTTAACAAGAATCAGCCAAAATAGTGTCAAATGTTTTCTTAAATAAATATTTTTTAAAATACGGGATTCCAGTAAAAGTAATATCTGATAACGGAAAACAATTTGTTAGTCAGTTATTTAAAAAATCTTTGCACAGGACTCGGCATACCCCATCTAAAAATGGTACCATATAGGCCGCAATCGAATATTGCGGAACATATAATAATAAATTATTCGACATATTTAAAATTATTCGGGATACGTTCAAAATTATCACGACCATTGGGATAGCTATGTCAATGAATTAGGCTTTGCTTTAAGAACGGCGAAACATGATACCACGCAAAAGACCCCGCAGAACTCTTTTTAGGGAGGAAAGTTTTAACTCCCTTATATAATTTTTTTTTTGCAAGGAAGACAAGAAAAATTTAAGTTGAAGGACATTCAGAAAATCATTGATGACGCGGTAAGAAACTCCGATTCAGCTAGGCGAAAGCAAAAGCTCTACAATGATAAAAATAAGCGGCAGATGGAATATTCTGTAGGTCAAAAAGTACTGAAATTAAAACATTCTTTATCATCTACGCCAGAAAATAGAGTTGCAAAATTTGAGCCCAAGCTCGAAGGGCCAGAATAAAAGAAGAAAGAATAAAATTAAGAATAAGATTCACCACTTATACTTAAAGGAGAGAAATGGCCAGAAAACAGTGGCTAACGTTGACCAAGTTAAACCATATTACAGTCGAACTGATTTCGAAATTTTAAAAGATCTTTTTCAGGATCCTGGAGGCGGCCAAAAAGCCGGTGGAAAGTTCGAATGAAAAACCAGCAAAGAAAGCAACGAGGTCAGAGCCAGCAGCAAAGAGAAAAATTGCGACGAATGGAAGACCAGTTAAGAGCCAGCACAGAGGGGTCCGGACGCAACGAAGGAAACCTTATCAGATATTCACGGCTACCCATCGACAACCACCTCAAGGGAGGCCGCAAATGATCCAACACGGAGAATTCTCAGGGATAAAATGTCAGCCGAGGCAGCATCCACGTAGCTCCAGCAGACATCCACGTAGAACCGGGACCTTCGTCCTGGGGAAGCCTTTCGAAGTTTGCATTATCCAGGTCCTGGAGGACACCTCAATGACGGCGCAGTTCCCACGGTCCCTGCCCGGCTTTATACGTCACGATTAGCGGCAAGGACGAGTATCGTGGATACTAAATTTGAACACTGGACACCTTTGCCTCGGGGCACCACTCCCTCGGCATCAGAGAAACGCTTGGTGCCTTGCTTCACTTAGTCAGTCCCCGTCACTGGGACCGGGAGGGCCAAACCCCCACCGAGAAAGCCCATTATCTATGTACTATATAGCTCCACCACAGCAAGAGGAACAGACACGACAGTACCAGTACGGTCCCTGCCAAGCCTGAACCAACCTGAGAATAAACTCGGGCTCTAGTCCTGTGAAGACAACTTATTTGCCCCCGTGGTTGAGACTGTCTAAGTACAGATCCTAGCCAGTACTTCCCAGGAATTCTCCTGAGTCAACCCCCGGGGGGAATGCTCCAGCAGACAAGGAAGTCCAAAAGGAGAGTAAAGGGCCATTCCCACTGGGGTTTATCTGAGTTAACGGAGTCAGTTCCATGTGTCCACTAGCTCCGCTATGCGTACACTTCAGATTTTTCAACTAGCTGCCCTATGGGAAAAACTGGTTTTGGAGATGGGTCGGCTATGTCAATTGTCTCCGTTAGCTCAGGTAAATCTCAGTGGGAACGGCCCTTGAAAGACGCAGAGGAAAGGAGCATTCCTCACGCAATCAAGCGAAGGGACGATTATCCCACAAGAAAGGCAACCCGATTAACTGCTAAAGGACAGAAAAGAAAAGAATTCCCAGGAGAAAACGGAAGTTGCCCTAGGAGGAAAACTCAACTTCAAAACCTAAATTGTCCTAGCAGGGACGCGTTTTGCTACAAAAGAATGGAAGAGTGTAAAAGTGTTTTAAAATTTAAACTTTGTTTAAATTAAATATGTGAAAATTTTGAATGAAAAACTGGAGAGAAAGTATAGAATGAATGTGTGTAAGTTAGGCTCTCCAAACACACGGAAGCTTAAAACGCTTTCGCGAGTGTAGCACACTAGGTGTAGTACCGATATTAAGATGCCAGTTGAGGTCTAGTATGCCCAGATTTTATTTTTTTTAGCAAGATGGTTAGTTAGTAGTGTTGTTCGGGTTAACACAACACTTATACGAGCTTTTCGTCACAGAACAAACTTCTGGAGAGCGTTGGGCCCCGATTTTTAACGAGATACATTCCGCAAGAGAAGAAGAGGGGAAAAGTGGTCACGTTGTTTAAAAGTAACAATCTTCGCACGTCCGCAGTTTACTATGGAGTCTATAGCCGATGTACCGCTAAAATTAATTGATTTTTCTAATTTAGAAATTTACAGCTACTGTGAAAAATTAAAAAGTACGCTTGGAAGTCATTTCTCTTTTCTTGATGTTAATAAAAAGGGTCTTCTCTTGTTCAAGGAAAAACACGTGAATAACATTTGTTTTAAATTAATGCCAGATAGTAAGGTACTTGTAGCAAGCTGTGTGAAGGCAGAAATGAAGAAAACAATTAATTATAAAACGTCTGCGGAAATTTCTGCAGAAAATGAGGTAAGATTCATAAATTTTCTTTTATGCACAATACTTAACAATATTCATCTTTTACTTTATTAGGAATATTAAGCGTATATCAATAGTTGAAAAATATTCCCGAGACCTTGAATAATGTTTTCCAAACTGTAAATATTTGTTACTAGTTCATGAACACTTGTTCTAAATTATTGAAGTAGTTGAATTCATGCAAGATCTGCTTATTTGCAAAAATATTAACAGCAAGCCAATTTTCTCTTATTAATTACAGTGCCATAGAACATGCTATACCACTAAATTTTATTAATTTCATCACGTTGTGTTTTAATAATGTGGCTGTTATAATCAAGTTTTAATCAATACGCATAAATGTACTATTTTTTATCGCGTTCTACTATAAAATAAAGAAATATCTATGACCAAAAAAATTATTAATTTCACAGCTAGAATTACAGCAAACTCAGTTGTGCAAATCCATACAATTTTCTTTTTGACATTTATACTGTAATATAAAAAATACATGTTAATCTGAAGTTCATGCTATCTATAGATTAAGAGTCAGTTATGAACAACTAAATTTCAAGGGGTACAAAATTATGTATTAATTTTGAATGTGTACAATATTAATATCACATAATTTTAGGGCAACTGTATTTATAATGTTCCAGACATTTGAGTCTACCATTTTTGAAAACCATTTTGTTGTGCTTGTCAGGCTGATAAAATTGTGACTTAAAATTATATTAAAAAAGTTAATTAATACTAAATGAAATCAAGTAGAAAGCTTTCAAATATTACTGATAAAACTATAAATGTTCAATGTGTGTTCTGGTTTTATGATGTTTACATAGAAATGAGAATCCCAATCCTCCCAACATGTATTGTAACTTTTTCTACACTGTTTCTTTATAAATGCTGGGCCGTCTAAAGTTGTTGCCTTTACATAGACAAGTATTGTTCTTAAACTGTCAATAGCATCTCATATTCTGGTGGCTTGTTGGAATATACTGTTGCATTGTAGTGCTTTGAAATAATTTTTTCATAGTAACAAAAATATAAATGCTGTACAATTCCAAAACACAAAATACTTCAACATTTTGATAAATGAACACTTATTGGCTGCACGAGATGAACACAAGAATGTTTCTATATGTAAATTAAATATTTAAGATATTTTCTTTTGTTATATGAATGTGTGTGTGATTCATAACTTAAAACTTATTGGACTTTGAAACCCATTGAATCATTTGTAATAACCTTGCATAATTGGTCTCAGAATTTCATTAATTTTAATATTTTTATTACAGATTCAGGCTGCTATTTGTGAGTGCCCTGGCGGTTCTAATCCTGCAAGTTACAAACATGTTTTTACAATGCTTTGTGTATTGGTTGATTACAGTCAAAAAAAATTATATGAAGCCCCAAGTGAACAGTTACAAAAAACAAAAAAAGAGTTCAGCTATATTTAAGCCACATGCTTCCAATTATTCAACCACGAATTCTGTTAAATATTCAGCACTTTTTGGAGAAAACTGTAATTTCCCAATATCCTCTGTATTGGAATGTATATACCATCTATTTAAAGTTGTAACAATTTCTCTCTGCCAGCATTGTTATATACCAGGCTAAATATTGAAATGCCCGACTTCTTAAACATAGAAGAGGTGCTTTACTTCCATCAAAACTAAAAATTAGCCTGGAGGAAGCATGGGAGATAGAGCTATAAACTACGGAACAGAGCAAGAGCAATTTCTGGAAGAAGCACCGCCAGATAACACTAACATCTTCTGCCTTTCACAGTATTGCTCACAGGATGGCGGGCTTTGATACACTGGCAGCAAATATATATAGGAATCATGAAAAAGACCTGAGCAAATTGCCAGCAGTCTCATTTGGTTCCAGGCATGAAAGGGTTATCAGAAATTTTATTAGGAGCCAAAATGAATCCTATATTTTGAGAAAAGTTGGAATTGTTACCAACCCACGTATTCCATTTTTGTGTGCATCACCTGATGGCTTACTTTTTAACAAAGAAAATGTACAGCTCTTTGAAATAAAATGCTGTTATAATCCTGAAAATGTTGAGCTGAATCAGCTTGCCAAAAGACCGAATTTTTGTTTACACAATGTGGATGGAATTTGGAAACTTAAAACAACTCATGCATACTTTTATTAGATTCAAGGGCAATTAGCGATAAGCAATTTAACAGAATGCCAGTTTACTTTTATTACAAATATCCAAATCATATTCACACAGGGATCATACATTTTGATCTTGTATTTTGAAATGCTTTGAAACAACAACTTAAAAATTTTTATTTCAATTATTACATTAAATTCTGTTTAAGCTGCTAAATTTTATATTGCCATTATATCTGAAATCTTATATACACTGTTTATCATAAATTCAGGAAAAATGACAAAAATAGAGATAAAAAATAAGCCAAACCATGTAAAATTTGAATATGTTGCCAAGTAAGAGTAGCTGAGTAAAACTGCAATATGCAAATTAGTGGCGCTGCACTCGGAATGCGTCATCTGCGAGGAGCATAAAAGTCCATGTTTGAGAGCAAGCCCACTTATTTCACTGTGATAGTGACATCAGAAATGTGAGATACCCAGTTGCTAACAATGACCTCCGCGCATCATTTGCTGCAGAAGTACAATTGAGAGCAGTTGGGACACTAGCGGCAGGACAAAGTCAAACAGAACAAGGTAGATAGCTAAATGTGAGTCCTTCTGTGGTTCATAGACTTTGGAGGCAATTTCAAACCACAGATTCGGCATCTAGGAGGTTCAGTCAAGGACGGCCAACTGTTATGGCGAGCGCAAATGACCAATATTTGAAATTATCTGCATGCAGGAAAAGAACCGCTATTCCGACTCTTCTTAGATCGTCCCTTGCTGCAGCTACTGGAAGGTTGGTGTCAACATCAGCTGTGTGTAGAAGGCTTCACGAAGGTGGTCTGTATGCGAGGCGATCAGCCATTTACCGTTTGCAGTGGGCACGACAACATGTCGACTGGACGCCTGATCAATGGAGGGCTGTTCTCTTTATGGATGAGTCCAGGTTTAGTCTAGAAAGCGATAGTAGGCGTTCTTTGATATGGAGAGAACCTGGAACCCGTTATCATCCGTCCATCCGTGAAAGAGATGCATAGGGAAGGGGCAGTGTCTGTTTTGGGGTGTGCACAGACCTCCATGTCTTTCCAAGGGGAATCGTGAATGCTCAGGTTTATAGAGATGACATTCTTGACGCTTATGTGTGCCGATATGCCGGGGCAATAGGTGACGCTTCCCTGTTACAGGGGGACTACGCAAGACCACACAGGGCTCGCATTGTAGATGATTATCTTCAACGGGAAACAATTATGCGCATGGAGTGGCCAGCGCGATCCCCGGACTTGAATCCTATCGAGCACATTTGGGATGCTTTAGGGATGCTACATCCCTGTATGTGCTGTATTGCTTCTAGAGGCGATCATATTCCATACTGAAGGTACTTTTCCTATAGCAAACTGACACCTTCGATTTCTTCATTTTATCATGTGCTAACTTCTATACTACCCTAATTGTCTGGTAATTTCTTTTCGTTATTTGATACCTTACTATGTGTTGTATATTGTGGGTAAGTTTCATAAAATTCTACATGTAATTTTTTCAGTAATCCTGATCTTTCCTTAATTTATGATAACCAGCGTATAGATATTGTAAGTGAGTAATATATTATTGTTGACATGTTCTAGCTGTATAAAGAATTATATAAATATGTAACTTACCTTTATGTATAAAAGCAGGCAACAATGAGCTGTTGGTAACAGTGATACCCCCGCAGTATAGAGGATAATAGAGAATTTGTTCTCGGGGACCTGCATACCATTTTACTTTAAGGCTGTAATTACTTTAAATAATCATCAATAATTGATGATTCTTTCATTAAGCCTTTGGTGGACTTAACTCATTTAAGATATAATTATGTATTGGATCAGTATCAAATCAAGATTTCCTTGTCATGTTTGATGTGACTGAAAACTATCTAAATTTCTTACAACTTTAGCTCTTTTATTAAAATGATTGGAAAAAAGAATTTGACTATTTACTAAAATCTGATGTGACATTTAGCAAATTTTACCAATAAAATAATCCTCTTAAAAGGGATTAAAAGGTGCACAGGCTATTATTGTTTTTCTATATGAAAGAGTTTAAAGTAAATCAAATTACCACATTGTAGGGTTTATATTTATTTTAACTAACATTTATTTTAAATTAATTTACCTTTCCTGTTTAGCCTTCATTTTCCCCTAGAAATGCCCCTGCCAGAGTATTTAAATTGCAGTAGCACGCGCAGTTTATTTAAATTTAGCGGAAGCTAGTTGAATTAAATAGTAGACGAAATCAGAGTTTGAGAGTCTTCCTTTGAAGTTACGCTAGTGAGATTCCTCGGTAGAATTTAGATTAGCGCGTGTCGGCCTGTGTCCCTAGCTTTGCAAAAGTGCTAATTTTCAACTGTTTAATCAAAAATCTTACTGAATCTCAGCGGTAATTGAAAACGCGGTTAGTTTAGGATCTCAGAGCTCGTCGGTAGTGTTTAATATTTGTCACCTAGTTATTACTTTCAGTTTTACGTTTTGTTTTGTTTTACCGCCGGGTTGGCGCAGTTTGTGAACGTCAAGTAGATATCTGTCATTTTAAAGAGAAAAATAAAAAGGGTTCTAACCCCTTCTTACGTTTCTGTGTAATTTACACATAGTATCAATCACTATTCTAGTTTCTGACAAATTGGGCCAGCGAGATTTTACATTTGGCGCCTGAAAATCTCACGAACTCAAATGGCTGATAATTTGGTGGAAGCTCCTGTAGAATTTCAAGACCAAGTTATGGCTAACCAGTTGGAAGGGTTTGGATATTTAATCCAAATGATGAGGGCATCTATCAAGCCAACCGTTAATTTTGACGGAAAACCATTCTGTGGTACATTTTTAGAAGGCCTAGAGAATCATTTCCAGCTCTATCCTGTGCCCGAAAGGCAAAAAGTTGCCATCGCCACGTCTGCGTTAAGAGGATAGGCCGCCTATGGTGGAAAAACATTGGAAAATTTTTATTAGGAGAATTTGGAGACCAAGTATGCACGTTTCAAAATTTTAAAGCATCGTTGTTAAAAGCACTTCCCATAGTTAAAGACCAAGCTCCTTGCAGGAGCTCTTTGAGTTGGCGGTCAAGTTCCAAAACCGACGAACAGCGGAAAAATCTAGAGGGGCAGCCCATCTTCAAGGTATCCGAAAACAGTTCTCAAACCAACCGACCGCTAAGACGAAACACTCTTATGGAGGAAAGAGCTATCAAGCCAATTCACCGAAGAACGAAGGTCAAAGCGCGAAGAAGAAATTTAAGAAAACCGTCCGCGTACCCAGAAGAAAGCTTTAAACGATTAGAGGGGCCTGTAAAAGCGAGGGTTCAGACCCCTGAAATTTCACAAAATCCCTCAAGAAGATACCTAAACACGATCGTGATAAAAATTCCCAGTTACCAGTCATCCACGGCCTGGTCGGTGAAGGCCGGTAGAAGCGCTCGTGCATACAGGAGCGCAAGGAAACTTCTTCAGCTACAAATTCTACAATGACAACTTTCGTAGAATACGTTTGTTTAAAAATAAAAACACAGAAATTATAGCCGCCCAAGGAAAAACCTGTCAATGTGTCTGAAAATTATCATTAAAAGTGCAAATAAAGGAAGAAAACCTTAAAATATTATTTTTTGTGGTGAAAAATTTACAGAACCCAGTGATTTTGGGAATGGATGTCTTGAAGACCGCTAAAGCCAGATTGGATTTTCAGGAAAATGCAATTACGCTGGAGATTCAACAACAGGGGGTGGAGCCGGTGAAGGAACCTGAATTGGATTTAAGTCATTTTGCTTTTGAAGAAAGCCAAGCCATTCAGCAGGTGGTGACTACTTTTTCAAATTTGTTTTCAGAACGTCCGGGTAACTGTCAAATTGTAACACATGACATATAACTAACTAACATTGCAATAAACCCTGTAGAGCCAAGCCCTACAGGTATGATAAACAGAAAGGGATCATTATTGAGGAACATATAAAGGAAATGCTGCAAAATCAGATTACTTCGCCCATAAATAGTGATTACGCGAGTCCAGTGGTACTATGTAGAAAAAGAATGATTTCCCGCTCTCTGATAAAAAAGCTTGGAGGTTTGCTATTGACTATAGAAAGTTAAATAGCATTACGAAGTTACCGGTTTACCCTCTGCCGGTGATTGAGGAAATAATTAGAAAGATTAAATCTACGAGATATATGACTACTTTGGATTTAACATGGGGCTACTATCAGATAGCTATCAAACCAGAAGATACACATAAAACCGCGTAAAGATGCATAAGTGCCACACGCGTTAAAACCGCGTGTGGCACTTATGCATCTTTACGCATGCGCTTTGGGCTGTATGGGGCCCCTTTGACATTTCGGAGAGCTATGGACATTTTTCTAAATCCTGTCCTAGGAAAATCGACTTTAATTTATCTAGACGACATAATTGTAACAAGTAGTTCGTTGGAACAGCATATTAAGGACTTGCAGGAAGTTTTTTCGTTATTAAAAGAGGCCGGTCTAACAATTAATACATCGAAATGCAAGTTCGTGACAAAAGAACGTAAATACTTAGGATATAAAATTTCGCAAAAGGGCATAGAAACTCAAGATTCAAAGATAAAGGTTATCCAAAGTTTCGTTCCTCCGAAAACCGCAAAGAAACTGTCTTCTTTCGTCGGGTTATGCTCCTATTATTGAGCATTCATAAAGAATTTCACTAATATTGTAGAACCGTTGTTAGTACTTAAAAGAAAGAAAAGTAAGTTTACATGGACAGCAGAGGCGAATACAGCTTTTGAAAAGTTAAAAGAAGTGCTCATCAATGCCCCTGTTTTGAAATTCCCGGGAGGTGACGAAAATTTAGAAATTGCTGCCGACGCTTCGAACTATGCCATATTTGCAGTTCTCATGCAGAAAGGGCATCCTTTAGCATTTTTTAGTAAAACATTAAACGCTACTCAAAGGAATTATACAGCGACAGAGAGAGAAACATTAGCTGTACAGATGTTTCGAGTTTATTTCGGGAAAGCACCAGTAACAGTCTTTTCGGATCATGCGACCGTTGGACTCGAGAAAAAATCTAACGCCCAGATTAATAAGGTGGGCTTTAAAACTTCAAGAATATAACCTAATAATTAAGTACAAACCAGGAAAGGAAAATAATGTCGCGGACGCACTATCCCGAATAAAACTGGACGATGAAGGAAATTAAATCAAATGCGCTGTGTTAACTTCTAAAATCTTAGTTTCCAGAGAAACAATAATTCCTGAATTGAAAGCTGATCCTGAATTTGGAAGTATTTATGCGTATTTAAAAGACCCGCAAGATTTTCAACATACAGATGTGGCCGCAATAAGAAGTAGAACACAGAACTATGAGATAATACATAATTTATTGTTTTATACTAAATCAACAAACGAAAACTTCGAGTTTAGGCCAGTCATCCCAGCCTCCCTTCGATTGAGCATTTTGAAAGAATTACACGACGCGCCAACATCGGGTCACTTGGGGATCAGAAAAACTATAAAAAGGGTACGCGAGGCGGTATATTTCCCGCAATTATACAAAATAGTAACTGCGTATGTCAGATCCTGCAATCAATATCAGTTAATGATATTAATTACAGCCCGGCCGGGTACTTAAATAGCATTCGCGGTACATTTCAGAATGAAATATTAGGCATAGATCTCCTTGGTCCTTTCCCCCGGAGTAAAATAAATAAAAATCGTTATGTTTTAGTAATTGTAGATCATTTTTCAAAGTGGACAGAAATTGTTGCACTTAAACGTGCATCAGCTAAAACAGTTGCAAATGCATTCTTACACAGATACATTTTCAAATACGGTGCACCGATAAAAGTCATTAGCGATAACGGCAAACAATTCGTTAGCCAAATTTTTGAGAACATTTGCTCTGGACTTGGCATACGCCATATCATGATGGTTCCGTACAGACCACAGGCAAACATCGCGGAAAGAGTTAATAAAAATATTGTAAAAATAATTCGAAGTTATTTTAGCACACAGCACAAGCGCTGGTATGGCTACATAGATGAGTTAGCTTATGCGTTAAGAACAGCAAGTCATGACAGCACGGGAAAAACTCCAGCGGAATTATTTTTAGGGCGTAAGTTAATAACACCACTAGATAAATTATTCTCTGTTCAACAAAGGGAACAAGAATTCAGGCAAAAAGACGAGCAAAAACTTATTTATGAGACGGTTAAAAATTCGGATACAGCAAGAAACTGACAAAAAGTATATTAGGATAGAAAACGCCGTGAAGCAGATTTTAAAGTGGGGGACAAAGTTTTAAAAAGAAAATTTTGTTTATCAAATCCGTCAGAGAAATTGGCTCCGAGATTTGAAGGTCCCTATATTATTCAGAAAATCAAGGGAGCCATATTATACCTTAAGAACGAGAGAGGGGAAACCTGTAAAACGAGTCCCGACCAGCGAAGACGTTTTACGAGAAGAATGATTTTGAAGTGCTCAAACGTTTTTTGCAGGATTCAAGTTCCCAACAATTGGAAGGTCCAGAAGTAAGGCCGTCCGCTCCGCCACTCAAGAAGCAGAGTACCGCCGAGGAACAGAAGCCTTCTACAAGTTATTCAAGGATCCCGAAAAAAGGAAAGAGAACCTCCAAACCCCAGCAGAGAGAAAGGTCAAGCGAGCACAGACGTCTCGTAAAGAATCCTTGCTAGGTTAGGTTAGGTTATTCAGTTATGGCAAAGCACGCGAGAGCTATCTGCCTAAAGGGAGGGATGCTTTCGTGGAGGACTTTCTAAGGGACACTGGCTCGTATACACGTTACACATGGGGAAAACCACGAAAACGCCCATGCAGCCAGCCTGTTCGCGAGATTTGAACCTCGGACCGAACTACCAGTGTTCAGCGTCTTTACCGCTCGGCCGCTGGTGGGCCGAATCCTTGCTAGATAGCAAGAGGAAAAAACCAGTAACTAGATCCCACAGCAAACAAGCCGAGTCAAGTAAACCGCTCCCAGTTGCGGATATCCAAAGACAAACAAGGCCGCCGTTTCTGCGAAAAAAGAGACAACAAGAAGAACGAAAAGATTTGGACCAGCAAAAAAAATTCAAGCAAGAACCAAGACCGGAGGTCGCCAAAAACAAGGTGCCAGAGGTGCCAAGAAGAAAAGACAGGAACCCGGAGATTATCACCCCAAAAGGCCAGCGTACAGAGGTCAGAAAAGAAAAAGGACCATGGAGGAGAGCCGAACAAGTCAAAGCCGAAGACTGACTGCCATGAATTCCTTGACATGCACCGAGTTTTGTGAAAAGAGGATGACTGAGTTCCAAGCATCAAAAAGTCAAAGATAAGTTAAACCTTCTATAATTTTTTCTTTTGTTCTGAACTGTTATGTGTGAACACGAAGTTTCTATGTGTTGAAAGAAGTTAATTTGTCTCGGGTGAGACTTAGTTTTGTTTTACTGTATTTAGCTAAAGCAAAGCAAGATTTTCTTTTTTAAGTGTAATGTCTAAGAACAAGCAGTTCATGTTGGTCGAAAGACTGGTTTTGTTCTGTTAAAGCCAAAATTTGGCCAAATGTAAAATAGCTTCGTATTTTATGTATTAATGGAAAATTTAGTTTTAGGGCCGCCAGCTTGGCGAAGAAGCGTGAAATAAAATATTTTTTCTTGTTTATCTTATTGTAAATTGTAAAAATCATATGTATTAGAATTTTGTAAAGATATGTAAATACTTGAAAGTTATGTAAAAGTAGAATTTAGTCTAAAAGCATAAATTTTTAGATGCTAAAAGTAAATGCTAGAAAGAAACGAAATAAAAGCTAAATGTTAAATAGAAGATAAAATCATGCGTTGGAGGGAAAGCCTGCATGTGCAAAGATGAATGAGGGGGAAGATTAGAATGAATGCGGTTATTAGGGTTCTCTACCCACACTTGAGTTAAGAATGATAAACATAGCTCACTGAGTTTTAGTATGATGGACTAAGGTGTGTCATAGTTGGTTGATCGAATTCTAACAAATCATTGTGGTTAGGGGGAGTGTTGAAATACAAAAACATGAAATATTCCCGTTGGACACCACACATAGTAGAGAACCAGGGTAAAGCAACTTAAATTAAAGTTTGCATGAAGAATGAATGAATGTGAAATAAACAGATAAATAAAAAAAGAAAATCATCGAAAAGTAAAATGCTACCGAGTATTAAGAAAGTGTAAATTATAATGTATTTTCAATATACTCATACTTGTTCCTTCCAGACCCTGGAAGGAAGAAAAGACTGAATGATAAAGAACGACAGTGGAGAGGATTCAGTACGAAGAAATTGTAAGCAACGACAAGAATTATTGTAAAATTTCATAGTGAAAAGTTTGTTTTATGTAAACGAGCTCTTGAGTTTTAGGTTAGAATGTTGAAACTTTTCAACAGGTCGTTTCTAGGACCTGCTTCCAAGTGTTCAATATTTGTGGAAATTATTTTGATTAATTGATAGATGGCGCTAGCGTTTCGTGTGAAACGTTACATGCCTTTTTTGAATTTCGGCAGACTCTCCACCAGGAGGTCTATGGATAGGTAGATAGATAGATTCGTGCGTAGCTTCGCACACTAGTCGAATAGGAACAATGAAATTCCTATTAAAATATTAGATTTTTCGATTGGCATAAATATTTCGATCTTTTAAGATCAGTGCAAATCTGTAAGTGATTACTTGTAAATAATGTACATATTAAACTTTACGTTTTTAAAATTACTCAACCTTTGATTTCTATGACTCTTTGAATTTTTTAAAGAAAACCTGGTGCATCGGCCAGGAATCGAACCCGGGCCACCCGCGTGGCAGGTGAGCATTCTACCAACCGCGTGGCAGGCGAGCATTGTACCACTGAAACATCGATGCTGGTGCATGCGGCCATCAATTTGGATTTAGCACATAGCAAGTGTCGAAGACAGCAAACGGGGTAAGGATAAATTTTCTATTTTGTAAAGTAGAGCCATGGCAGAAGATTCTGTTCTTAAACTGAAATCGAAACGAAAAATTCTAAGAACCACCGTGTCTAAGATTCTAAAGAAACTCGAAACGGAATTAGATAAAGAAGACATTAGTACAAGTATAATAGAAGAAAGTTTAGATCAATTAATTATGAAATCGAAATCTCTGACTGATTTAGATACTCAAATACAGCGCGATTTGAAAGTGGAAACCGACGAACTCGAAGCTGAAATAACATCTTGTATCAAATACGAAGAGAAAATCCAATTATGGCAGTTTAGAGGGAATAAAAAATTGAAAGAATTAACTAAAGTGACAAATTCGGATAATGAAAATAGCATTTTTAACGAAACCGCCAAAGATTCTCAAAACGAAAGCTATAAATTTACCCGACTGCCAAAATCAGGGCTTCGAACCGGAACTGAACCGAAAACCGAAAACCGGAAAAAACCGTTATTTTGGTCGGAACGAAAACCGGAACTGAACCGAAAAAAAATATCGGTTTATTTCGGTTCGATATATCTTTCAGTCATTTTGTTACTGTTACCAACTTATCAATATTTTCTAATTTAACGTCAACTTTATAATTATCATTACATGTATACTGCTTCTCGATTTCCTATTTTGATATTCACTAGTATTTTTCTGTTTCAGTTTCGCATGAAACTACTTGTAGAAGACATATTTAATTCAGTTGATTAAACTAGAAGTATAGATGATTTTTTAAGAAAAATATCGAGTTATATTTTATTTTTCACATCTCAGCATGCGATCATCCACGGATGTTTGTATAGACTGTTTAGATAGACAAACCAGCTGCTCAGTAGGAAGTATGTGATGTACGCGTACTAATACGTGTCTTTGTCTAATTGGTCAGGAGACGTAAAAAGGCTAGTGACAGTCGGTATTAATTCCTGGAGACTAACTACAATGGTCAACTAGAAGTATTTAGTCAAGTAAAGAATAAATAAAAAATAGCGTGTAACTCTCAACCGGCTCTCTATTCTTTTGTTTTGCGCTCCAAACTCAGTTGCGCCCCTGACGGCCACCTTTTTCGCCAAGTCCTCATACGGCTCTGTCTTCTGATGTTGAATTACTGATAACGTAAGTACCAGTGTATTGATTTTTAAAATCTATTTGTTCTGTATACTAACTAATAGCACATTTTCTCAGACTATATTTTAAAATTTGTCTATGATTTCTTCGATATTGTCTTTAGGGTGAATATTTAGTTACATTTCAAATTGAAATAGAATTTATGATTATATGCTTCAAATTCATGTTTTCATTTCAATAAATGCAAAATTCTTCATGAGCATATCAGTGGAACTTTTTAAAACCAATTACTGGGTACTCGGCCGAGTAGTAAATGACCGAGTACTCGGTACAGCACTAATTATTACTTAATTTATATTTGAGGGGCAGACCCTATTCTATAGCTATAATTTAATAACTGTATATTTTTAAAAATTTATTTGATCTATTTATTTTTTTTTCCTTTTCGTTTTTAGAATGGGGAGAAATAAGACAAATACTAGCAGGGATTTTTTCACATATCACAAAACAGAGAATAAGAGTATTTGTAATATATGCGACACTTCTATGATTGGAAATCATGCTGCCAATTTAGAACGACATTTAAAAAGACATCATAGTAATGAATTTAAAACTGTACAGCAAAAAAAGAAAATTAAGTTGAACATAAGAGATGAAGCTACTCCAAGTACCAGCGGATCCAGCGGTTCACAAGAAACTTTGGATAAATACGTAAAATCAGAATTTTTGAAAGTAAAATTAAACAAGGAAATAGTCCTTAAAGCATGTATTGAACTTATTACTGTTAATGGCTGTTCATTTGAAATGTTAGAATATTCAGGATTCAAAAAGATTTTGAACCCAATTGTTAATGCAATAGGTAATCATTTTTCAGTAAATTCTGAAAATATTAAATTATTAATACCAGAGACAGCTGTTAAAATTGTCTCTGAAATAAGTACAGCACTCGAAAAAAAAGTAATTTCCTTAAAAATTGACATAGCTACCAGATTAAATAGATCAATTTTGGGAATCAATGCTCAGTTGATAATAGGCGGAAGAATAAATTTGTTTACTTTGGGAATGACAGAGTTGAAAGATAAACATACTGGAATTTATATTAAAAATATGGTTGAAAAAGTACTAGAAAAATATAATATCGATATTCAGCAAATTTATTCAATTACTACGGACAATGGAGCTAATATGATTTCATTTGTCAACTTATTAGGATCCGAAATTGAAGACGAAGTTATCGAAATGGAAAATGAAAATTTCGAAACTAGGGATCACTTTGAAGATGGAGTATTTTTTGATCACAACTTTTCTTTTAATAAACTAATCGGAATAAGATGTGCTGCACATACATTGCAACTAGCAATTAAAGACTCTATAAAAAACGCCGATTTCAATGAATTTATTTCTGATGCTAGGGGGTTGGTGAAAAAGCTGCGCATTCCATCTCTTATGTTAAAATTTAAAGACGTTAATACTAAAAGACCAATTTTGGATTGTCCAACTAGATGGAATAGTACATATAATATGTTAAAATCTTTATTGGAATGCAAAGATTTTAGCTCATCTTTAGCGGAACATAATTTAGATTACTATTTTGCAGACAGTAAATGGGTGAAATTAAAATTAATTGTTGATACCCTACAACCCCTAACGGAAGCAACTTTGAAACTACAAAGTGAAGAATTAACTTTAAGCGATTTTTACGGAATTTGGACACATTGCAAAATAAAGTTACGAAATTTTAAAAATTTCTTTGCAGATATTTTATATAATCAGTTATCTGACAGGGAAGCATTGTTAATAGAAATTGATAGTTTAGTAGGAGCAGTTTATTTGGACCCGCGTTATCAAATTTTGCTTTCCACGTCACAAAAGGTACAGGCTGTGCAACATTTAAAGAATATTTGGAACAAATTACAATTTTTTGAAAAGTCCATTTCAATAGTAAACGAGGAAACAAAATCTTCTACTGAAAGCGATGAAAATGAAGACGATTTAGAGACTTTTTTAAAAAGTAAAGAATTGGCAATAATAAAAACACATAGAACCTCTATTTCTACCGAGATTGACATTGAATTCATTTTAAATAATTTTGACAATGTACGAAGGCTTGATATAAAGCATAATATTTTAGATTTCTGGGAAGAGAATAAAATTACATATCCGCACTTGTATAAGATTGCAATGGTGGTTTTGGCAGCTCCAGCTACACAAGTTAGTGTTGAAAGAGCGTTTTCAGGTTTGAAATTTATTCTCCGAGACAACAGAAGTAATCTCAGTGAAACCACGTTAGAAGATATATTAATAATTAGAGGCAATTTTCATATGTTAAATAAATAATATATTTTTTACATAATTATTGCAAGGCCAAGTGCACGATGTGAGAGTCAAACGACGAATGTGGGTAATCATGAACCTAGTTGTCAAATGCGATTTTGATAATGGATAACAATGCCAATGCTCGGCGTCCTCTGCTCACCGCTCTTATCGTACCTGCTGTTTGTATCAATTCACATAGTGTACCAATTAAAAAAAGAATAAAATCTTCTAAATTTTGATAGAATTACATTTTTTGTTTATGATAGAATTATATTTTTAGTACAAATAAGTATATACATAAAATGAAATTATTCATTTGGAACTGAAACGAAAACAGTTATTTTTTGCGGAGCGAAAACCGGAACTGAACCGAAAACCGTTATTTTTGGCGGAGCGAAAACCGGAACTGAACCGATATTAATTTTTTAGTTGAACCGGAACGAAAACCGGAACAAAAAAAATTACGGTTCGAAGTCCTGGCCAAAATTAACTATCTCTAAATTCTACGGAGATTATACCCAATGGACAAGTTTTTGGAACTCTTTCAAAGTAGCAATCCACGATAATGAATCTTTAACAAAAATCGAAAAATTTAATTACTTAAAATCGTACTTATGCGGCAACGCTGCACACACGATAGAAGGTTTCTGTATTTCGGAACCAAATTACGATGAAGCTGTTGAAACACCAGATAAATACAGTTATATGTTGATCCCGGCGATAATGAAAACACTGCCTTCTGAGATAACTTTAGAGTTTAATCGTAAAACTGATTCATCATCCTTTTTTAATGTTGATAAGTTAATGCAATTTATTCGATCGAAATTAGAATGTCCGGAAAGAACCCATCTTTTGCTCTCTACTCATAAATCAGAAAACACTTCCTGTGCTTATAAAGAGAAGAAGGGGGGAAGGAAAGTATAACGTCCTCTGCTTACCAGCTCTTGGCGCCAGTTGAAAACAAAACCACTAATTGGTGTCTGTTTTGTAATACATCTAAACATGTTACTGAAAAATGTGAGTCATTGACAGTTGATGAGAAGAGAAATTTATTGCGTAAGCAAGGAAGATATTTTTTATGATTGAAATCGAAACATCGAATGAAGGAATGCAAAAGTGGTGTCTTTTGTTCCAGATGCAAGGGCAAGCATAACCGTTATATATGCCTTCAGGCTGAGAAAGAACTAAAAGAAAAAAATGACAGTGTACAAGATTCGCATGTTCTTTCAGCATTCTCTGGGAATAAAATTAAAACCATTTCGCTTCAAACGTGTTGCGTAACACTCCGAACAAATACGCAGTCGGTTTTAATAAGAGCTCTTCTGGATTCAGGTAGTATGCGTTCTTTCGTGGGAAAGGAAATCGCGGATAAATTGAAAATTCCTATTATTCGATCAGAAACTCTTTCAGTATTTACGTTTGGAAATAAAACACCCTGTTGAGTACTAATTGTATGTTTTTGAACTGATTAATATGTTCCCAACGCATTGGCGATATCTTGTTCTTGGCGCCGGTCTTGGCTAGAACGCCACTCTTGTAAAACTACGCACTTGCAGTTTTGATTTCGCCTATAGAGGCACGCAACGCATTTAGACACTTCAATAAATACTTAAGTTCAATTGTTTATTGTTTAATTGGTCATCGTAACCACATCGCATCCGCATCGCAAACACTTTTTTGGTCAACGTCGAGCGAAGGATATTATTTGAAAACCTATGGATTACCTCAATCTGGACTGACAAACAATCTGCACGTTCGAAAGAGGTTGGTAAGTAAAATTTGACTTACTTATCAGTATGTCTGAATTAAAGGCTGCTAAAACAAATAAAAAGAGTGTAAAATCTAATATATCAAGGTTTAAAGAAAAAGTAAAATCAACTATTGAAGAAGCAGACGCAGCCTTGCTACACTTATATGAATCTAAAATCTCATATTTTCAAGCAGAAGTAAAACATGTTTTTGATTCTATATTCTCGCATTGTGATGATACAGACATTGACGCATTCATAACAGAGAAGGAAACTATACTAGACAATTTAGATGAAATTAATTTGATAATTAAAAGAAAACATTTAAAATCCAGTACTGTAAAAATTAATACCAACGAGAACATTTCGCCTAAAGACATTTCTGTTTCCGAAGTAAAACTACCAAAGTTATCGCTTTCCACATTTAGTGGAAAAATAGAAGAGTGGATCGAATTTGAAGATTTATTTTCCGCAGCAGTTCATAAGAACAAAACTTTAACTAACGCACAAAAATTACAATATTTGAAAAGTTCTTGTAAGTCAGATGCGTTAGACATTATTCATTCTATATCCATTTTTTGCGACGCAAATTACGATATCGCATGGAATTTATTAGTTGAACGCTACTCAAATAAAAAAGATCTGATAAATTCAGTCATTAAAAAGTTACTTTCCTTACCGCAGACATGTGATTCAGCCCCTTCGCTTTTAAAATTTGTTGAAAATATAAATGAGTGCATAAGATCTTTGAAAGTGTTAGAACAAAATGTGAATGGTTTCAGCGATACCCTAATTATTTATGTATTAGTCGAAAAGCTCGACAAAAATACGAGAAGCTGGTGGGAGAGATCGCTGAAGAAGGATGAAATAGGAACATCAGAACAGTTAACATCCTTTATAAAAGAACATTCGCGCACTTTGCAGCATAACAAACCTGTAAATCGCGAAACGAAGCGTTCCTTTAATTCAAAAGCGTTGACATCTCTTTCAGAAAATTCGAAAACTTGTTCTTACTGCAAAGGTGATCATATATTGTTGAAATGTAATCAGTTTCTGAATTTATCGGTTCAAAAACGGTTTAATTTTGTAAAAGCAAAAAACTCTGCTTTAATTATTTATCATCGCTCCATACGAATAATTTTTGTAAAAGCATTAACGTGTGCAAAAAATGCCATAAATGTCAGCATACATTATTGCATCTAGAAAGAGAAGATTGGGAAATCGCCAACGCAGAATCATCGAATTCGTGTAATGTAAACCCTAAGTTGAGCAAAAGTCTTTCGCCAGATGCTAATATGTTTACTCCTACGGAGAATTACAGGACTGACGCCAGTGGAAATAAACAACCCACTTCTAATAGCAGCTCTGCAATGACTACGACTTCCGGTTTTAATAAACAAGTTATACTTTCCACAGCTATAATTCACGTTAAAAACTCTAATGGAAGTTACATCGCCTGCCGTACTTTGCTAGATAACGGCAGCCAAAATAATTTCACGTCGAGGGAATGTGTTCAATCATTAAACCTAAGAGGAAAAAGAATAAATGCCTCTATATCAGGATTAAACTGATTTAATATAAACATAAAAGAAAGTGTAGTCACAACGATTGCTAACGCAGATAGAAGTTACGTTCGCACTTTAAATTTTTATGTTGTTCCCAGAATAACGCGCATAACACTTGCCAGACATCTAAACATTACGCATCTAACTGCATTACGCACAATTAAAGTGGCTGATCCACAATTTTATAAACCCGGCTAAATACATGTTTTGTTGTCAAATGAAGTTTTCTTTGAACTGTTAGGAACAAATAAAATAAAAACCCAAGAATTAATTTTTCATGAATCCGTCTTTAGATACATTGCTAGTGGTTCTATGAGCATGCCGCAAGAAAATAATTCTAGTAATTATTGTGGGCACGTTAATTCGGTTGATGATTTATCTAACACCTTAAAATCGTTTTTGAAAATCGAAGAGGTCCATGGAACCAACCAATTTAAAAGTAAAGAAGAACAGTTTTGCGAAGAACATTTCCTTCGAACTCACTATAGAAGAGAGGATGAGAGATACGTCGTAGAATTACCGATTAAAAATGATGGGCTTTCTAAATTGGGGGAGTCGAAGGAAAATGCCAAAAAAAGATTAAATTATTTACTTAAGCGTTTCTCACACAATTCAACTTTGAAAACTTTGTATGAAGAATTTATTAATGAATACGAAGCATTGGGACACTCGGAAGAAATTTCTAATTTAGATAACGCTAGGTTTTCTCATTATATGCCTCATCACGGGATATACAGACCAGATAGACTTAGTACTAAATTACGAGTGGTGTTTGATGCAAGTTCTGCTACAACTAGTGGACTTTCTCTAAACGATATTTTATTAAACGGTGGGATAGTTCAAGATGAACTATTTGACATTATTTGTAGATTTCGCACTCATAAATTCGTTTTCACTGCAGATATCATTAAGATGTATCGTCAGATCTTAATTAAGGATCATCAAAGAGACTTGTTAAGAATCTTATGGAAATCTAGTGAAGGTGAATCACATAAGATTTATAGATTAAACACTATTACTTACGGTACATCCAATGCACCATATCTCGCAACACGGACTCTCAACCAACTTGCAACTGATGAAGTCAAAAACTTCCCGCTGGCAGCACAAGTTGTGCATCGAGATTTTTATGTAGATGATGTTTTAACAGGAGCCTATACCTTGACGGAGGCTCAGAATCTACAATCACAGTTGATTGAACTACTCGCACGCGGTGGTTTTGAACTACACAAGTGGCACGCTAACGACCCAGAACTCCTGCGTTGCTCAGGAGACAGTACCGAATATTCATTCAATACCTCAAATGAAGAATTGAACATCAAGACGTTAGGCTTGAGGTGGAACCCAAGATTAGATTGCTTTAAGTCATCTGTCAAGGAACCGGTCATATACACGAAAAGAACGGTTCTTTCGGATATCGCTCGCATTTATGATCCTTTAGGATTACTCGCACCAGGCATAATCAAGGCTAAGATTTTCATTCAAAGGTTTTGGTTGTTAAAACTGGAATGGAATGGAACCTGAAAACATAATTAAAGACTGGCAAAATTTCACCGCTTCCATGCAATCGATAAACAAGTTAAAGTTGAATAGATATGTTTTATGTGACAACTATTTTGAAGTAGAACTTCACGGATTTTGTGATGCTTCAGAACACGCATATGGTGCAGCCATTTATTTACATTGTGTTACTAACGCTAATCCATCTTCAAATTTACTTTGCAGTAAAACAAGGGTAGCACCATTAAAACCGTTATCAGTGCCGCGATTGGAACTTTGTGCAGCTTTATTATTATCGCAGCTTGTGTCAAAAGTGGTAAATCTCCTTAATTTAACTATCAGCAAGACATATTTGTGGTCAGATTCTACCATCGTCTTGGCATGGCTTCAAAGCTCTCCACAGTTGCTCAAAACATTTTGTGCCAATAGACTGAGTAAAATTCAAAACTTAACTTCGAATTACCAGTGGAATCACGTGCGCTCGGAAAAAAATCCGGCGGATCTTGCTTCCCGTGGAGTAAATTTCGACAAACTATGTGATGCTGATGTCTGGTGGAACGGACCTTCCTTCCTGATGAAGGAAGAGATCCCCGTATCTACTAAAAACATTGATCGTCAACATCTAGAAGAAACAGAAGACTTTTCTAGTGAATTTAGAAAAGTGACTGACGCATCCCTGATAAGCATTGACACTAATGATTTAATTGAATCCATTTTAAACATTAGTAATAATTATATTAAATTACTACGTATTTTGAGCTATATTTTCAGGTTTGTTTGGAATTCAAGGAAGGGAAGAAATTCTCCTCATAAAAGAACGAATTGGGTAAGTTCAGAAGAATTAATTTATGCAGAAAATTACCTCATAAGAGAATATCAAAAACGAGAATTTAATCCAGAATACCACGCATTACTGCAAGGTAAGCCAATTTCTTGCAAAAGTAAATTAGTATCATTGAATCCTTTTTTAGAAAAAGATAAGGTAATGAGAGTTGCAGGCAGATTAAAAAATGCCAACCTCAGTTTTTCACAAAAACACCAATTAATCTTGCCAGCAAAGTTAAGCAATATAATTGTAGAATATTATCATAAAATATCTTCATATAGGTTCGCAGGCATTGTTGTGTTGTGTGAGGCAGAAATTCTGGCCAATACAAGGCACGAATTTAACCAGAAAAATAACGCACGAATGCGTTACCTGTAGGAAAAACAACCCAATTACACTTGAACAAATTATGGGTTCTTTACCTTCAGAACGCGTAAATCCCAGTGCCACTTTTAATTATGTTGGCAGTTTGGGGGCCCTTTTTTCATAAGGTATAAGGGACAAAGAAAGGGGATCCTAAATAAGGTATACTTAGCAATATTCGTTTGCTTCTTAACCAAGGCAGTTCATTTCGAATTAGTATCCGAACTTACAACAGCTGCCTTCATTGCCACTTTGAAGCGATTCATTGCTAGAAGAGGGAAAATGGCAGTTATATTTTCGGACAACGCAAAAAACTTCGTTAGTGTTAACGCTGAATTGCAAAAGCTTAACAATTTAATCAGGCGTCCTGAAGAAAGGTTAGCTAATTATTTATCCGAAGAAGGAATTCAATGGAAATTTAGTCCTCCTCGAACTCCTAATTTTGGTGGGCTGTGGGAGGCAGGGATAAAATCCGCAAAATATCACTTAAAGCGAACAGTAGGCAACGCAAGACTAACATTTGAAGAACTATTAACTGTAGTAACACAAATCGAGTCTATTTTAAATTCGCGTCCGATAACTCCATTATCATCAGACATTAATGATATGGAGGCTTTGACACCAGGTCATTTTCTCATCGGAAGGCCAATGACAGCCATCGTTGAACCCGAATTAATCAATGTAAATGAAAATAGGCTTTCTAGATGGCAAAAGATTAGTAGGTGTGTTCAACTTATATGGAATCGGTGGCATCGAGAATATTTGAACACTCTTCAATAACGTTCAAAGTGGCAGTTAGAACAAATTTGAAAATAGGTACCTTAGTATTGGTTAAGGAAGATGGCCTTCCTGTAAATAAGTGGTTGCTAGGTCGCGTTGTAAATGTTTTCCCGGGACCAGACGGAACGGTTAGGGTTGTAAATGTGCAGACACTAATGGGAATTATAAAAAGAAGAATCGCAAAAATAGCGATATTGCCATTAGAGGAGAATTCTTCCTAAAGGACTTTTTGTGATTCAACAATCTGCTAACAGTGATTTCATTTCTTATAATTGTATGGGTATTGTTTGCAATTCATGTATTAATTATCTTGTATTTGTAATGTATATTTAATTATTCATTATTGATTGAAGTGTTTGAACCCTTCAATGCCGGGGGGGTATGTTAAGTACTAATTGTATGTTTCTGAACTGATTAATATGTTCCCAACGCATTAGCGATATCTTGTTCTTGGCGCCGGTTTTGGCGCATATTGGCTAGAACGCTACTCTTGTAAAACTACGCACTTGCAGTTTTGATTTCGCCAGTAGAGGCACGCAACGCATTTAGACACTTCAATAAATAGTTAAGTTCAATTGTTTATTGTTTAATTGGTCATCGTAACCACCTCGCATCCGCATCGCTAACACACCCATTAGAAAAACATTTAACGTTGTTAAGATAAAGTTAGAGAACAAGGAAATACCGAATTCGAAAATCGAAATTGAAGCCCTCGTAACTGAACAAATTTCAAGTTCTGATTTACCTTCTCCTAATGTGAATAAACACATTATAGGCAAACAGTTAGAACGTTTACAACTGGCGGACTCTTGGGATTGTAAGGAAAAAATAACTCTTTTTGATAGGAGCTGATTATTATTATGATATAGTGACTGGGAAACTTAAGCGTTTAGACAAACATTTAGTAGCTGCAGAAACGCTATTCAGTTGGTCTCTGCTAGGTTACACTAAAGGTACAAGGTGCACTTCTACAGCCTTTAATATTGTAGTTGAGGAAGATATAATATCTGATCAGATAAAAAAATTTTGGGAGCTTGAAAGTTTAGGTATAAAGCCTGAAAATGAATCATCTGATCCAGTGGAAGATGCTATAACGGAAAAATTCGAATCGGAAATTTTATACAAAAATTCTCGTTACAAGGTTAGGCTGCCATGGAAGTCTGATAGAAAATATGAGTTACATAATAATAAAGCGGTTTCAGTGAAACGATTTGAGAAACTCATAAAGCAATTTCAGAATAACCCCGAACTTTTTATTCATACCAGACAGTTTTACAAGATTATTTACAACAAAACATCATTGAACCAGTTCCTGACACTGAACTCAAATCACAATGTGAAATCCAAATCACGTTTTATTTGCCTCACAGAGAAATCATTCGCAATGATCGAAGTACTAGTAAACTACGTATCATATTCGACGCGTCCTCGCATGAACCTGGTGAAATTTCGTTGAACGAGTGCTTACATATTGGTCCAAATTTGTATCCTGACATTTTCGAACTTTTATTAGATTTCAGGCTTCATCCTGCAGCCTTTATAAGTGACATAAAGCAGGCTTTTCTGCAGATAGAAGTAGATGAGAAAGACAGAGATGTAACACGTTTTTTGTTTACAGAAAACCATCTGAAGATCCACAAAATTTCATAACTTACAGATTCACTCGTGTGTTATTTGGCGTAAATAGCAATCCTTTTTTATTGGCTGCAACCATTAAACACCATTTGAAACAATATAAGAAAACCTATCCTGCCACTTGCGAATTCCTAAATGCACATTTATGTAGATGACACCATTGGAGGACACCAAAATGTTAAACTTGCTTTCAATACCAGTTTAGAATGCATCAGCATTTTTGGAGATGCCAGTATGATTCTACATAAATGGCATACCAATTCTCAAGAACTGCGCGAACTGTGGATTGAAGGAGGTATTGAATGGGAAGAATCTTCTTAAATTTCGGAAGCTAGAAACCCTCCATTGAACGTGTTAGGAGTCGCATGGGACAATCAAAATGACTCAATTTACTTTGATGTCAAAAATTTGATAACATTTCTGTCAAAACAAGTTAATACTAAACGTTTTGTCTTGCAGGCAATATGACGAATTTTTGATCCTGTAGGTCTATTATCTCCGTTTGTACTTAGAATCAAAATCATATTGCAACAAATCTGGGTACTTGCTTTAGATTGGGATGATGAACTACCAGAAAATTTATGTTCTCTATGGAAAAAATGGTGCAAAGAAGTTTCCAATTTGGACGAAATCGATATTCCACGATATTATTTTTCTGCAACTGCTAATAGTGATGTGGAAAGGATTGACCTGCACTGTTTTTCTGACGCTAGCAAAAAAGCGTATGGCACAGTAGCGTATCTGCGTATAATTTCCAATAATGAACAAATATTTACGGTTTTTTTTTGCTTCCAAGACTAGAGTAGCGTCTTTAAAACCGCTCGGCTTACCTAGATTGGAACTCATGGGAGCTCTCCCATCGGCTAAGTTAGGCACCAGCATCGTTAAAGTTTTGAAGTTACAACTTTCTTGTTTTTTCTGGACTAATTCGAAAGTCACACTTTTCTCGATAAAGGACTGTGCAAAGAAAGTTAAGCTTTTCGTTAAAAATCGTATTCAAGAAATACATAATTTAACATCCCCAGAAAATTGGCATTACCGCCACGGAAAAAGTAACCCAGCTGACTTGGCTTCGAGGGGAGCTAAACTTCATGAGCTGAAAAACAATCCTATCTGGTTTCAAGGGCCAGAATGGCTTAGAATGTCGTCTGAATTGTGGCCTCGACAGAACGAAGAAAAACCTATCGTTGAAGAAGAATTAGAATACAGCAAGAACATTAATGATATTTATGAATTTGTGTGCACGGCAGTTGAGGAAAGGCTAATAGACATCTCAAAATATAGTAATTTAAGAAAATTGTTGAGAATAATTAGTTGGATGAAGCGATTCATTGGTAAAATTAGGAAAACGAACCATTTGCCAGGTTCATTAACAACCGAAGAATAAGTATATGCTGAAAATTATTGGATTAGATCTGAACAAGAACACTTTTATCCCAAAGAAATCGAGTCTCTGAAAAAGGCAAATAAAGTCGGAAAAAAACATCTTTATAACTTTTTATCCTTTTTTAGACCAGAATGGGATACTGAGAACAGGTAGAAGATTAGAACATTCTAGTTTGTCACATGATGAAAAACATCCTGCGATTCTTTCAAGAAACTCCTGGCTAACGAATTTAATAGTAGAAAGTACACATGTTAAAATGATGCATGAAGGAGTAGCAACAACTTTAGCTGAAATTCGTAGTCGTTTTTAGATCCCAAAAGGACGTCAGTTTGTCAAGAAAATAATAAACAAGTGCCTTATATGTAAAAAATAGTCACTGAAATTTGCCGACCAGACCACTTCTCAGCTTCCAGAAGATAGAATCAATGAGACGCCGCCATTCTACGTTTGCGGCGTAGATTTTGCAGGACCGATTTACGTAAAAAACGTCGAAGGGAGTCAAAACGCCTATGTAGCATCATTTACCTGCGCTACCACTAGAGCCATACATCTAGAACTTGTACCGAATCTCTCTACGGATTCTTTCTTGATGGCATTCAAAAGATTCACCTCTAGGAGAGGCAATTGTCGAGTAATTTATTCGGATAACGCAAAAACTTTTAAAAGGGGACAAAAGGAACTCGAAAATTTCTCTAAACTGTTGTCAAATGTGAAATTCCAAGATTTTCTGTCATATGAGAAAATCGATTGGAAATTTATAATAGAACGATGGGCTTGGTGGGGAGGCTTCTATGAGAGATTAGTAAAATCAGTGAAAGAATGCTTAAGGAAAATTCTCGGTAAAGCCTTGCTAACGTCTGAAGAATTGTCAACGGTTTTAGCACAAGTGGAAGCTGTTTGCTCGTCCATTGACCTATGTGTACAGTGACCACAAGGAACCACTGCCACTGAACCCAGTCAATTTCTTGATTTTCGGAAAAAAATATTCTACACTACCTATCAACTGTAACTCCATTGTTAAAGATAGCTCTACCAAGTTCTCTCTGACCAAAAGAAAGATTTATCAAGATTTATTGGTTAAGCAATTGTGGACTAAATGGAAAACATAATATTTAATGGATCTTAGGACAGCTCGTCAGTTAGAGAATCCTAACTTTTATGATGATCTCAAAGTTGACCATCTCGTCTTAATAGAAGGGAACAATAAGTGCAAACTTTTATGGAAGTGTGGCAGAGTAATAAAGTTTTTCTTGGTCGTGACGACAAAGTTCGTTCTTGTGAACTAAAAACTGCTGATGGAACAATAATAAGACGACCAGTTCAATTATTATATCCTTTAGAACTTTAAAAAAAATTTTATTATTTAATAATAGGAGTTGATTCAATATGTTTTTGTGCTGTTGTTTATTTTTGCTATTTTAGATTCATATGATTATGAATAGTTTAGATTTATTGAAATAGTGTCAAAATTATATTTCATATTAACATTCATTTTTATAGAATTTGGTATAATTACTATAGTTTGATTATATTTTCTATTCATTTAATATACTTATTGATTGTTTTATAACTATATGTCAAAGTACTTATTGATATAAATTTGATTGTTGTTAGATTAATGTGAACTCTTGACAGAGTTCAGGTGGGGAGTGTGTGGAAGTTATTTTGATTAATTTATAGATGGCGCTAGCGTTTCGTGTGAAACGTGACATGCCTTTTTTGAATTTCGGCAGACTCTCCACCAGGAGGTCTATGGATAGGTAGATAGATAGATTCGTGCGTAGCTTCGCACACTAGTTGAATAGGAACAGTGAAATTCCTATTAAAATATTAGATTTTTTGATTGGCATAAGTATTTCGATCTTTTATGATCAGTGCAAATCTGTAAGTGATTGCTTGTACATATTAAACTTTAAGTTTTTAAAATTACTCAACCTTTGATTTTTATTTCTATGACTCTTTGAATTTTTGAAACAATACTCTGCCAGGGGCAAATGTAGGGTTTATATTTATTTTAACTAACATTTATTTTAAGTTAATTTACCTTCCCTGTTTAGCCTTCATTTTTCCCTAGAAATGCCTGTGCCAGAGTATGTAAATTGTAGTAGCACGCGCAGTTTATTCGAATTTAGCGGAAGCTAGTTGAATTATATCGTAGACGAAACCAGAGTTTGAGAGTCTTGCTTTGAAGTTACGTTAGTGAGAATCCTCGGTAGAATTTAGATTAGCGCGTGTCGGCCTGTGTCCCTAGCTTTGCAAAAGTGCTAATTTTCAACTTTTTAATCAAAAATCTTACTGAATCTCAGCGGTAATTGAAAACGCGGTTAGTTTAGGATCTCAGAGCCTCGTCGGTAGTGTTTGATATTAGTCACCTAGTTATTACTTTCAGTTTTACGTTTTGTTTTGTTTTACCGCCGGGTTGGCGCAGTTTGTGAACGTCAAGTAGACGTATCTGTCATTTTAAAGAGAAAAATAAAAAGGGTTCTAACCCCTTCTTACGTTTCTGTGTAATTCACACATAATATCAATCACTATCCCAGTTTCTGACAAGTTGGGCCAGCGAGATCTTACAACATAATTGAAAGTATTCAAGTATTCTCAATTCAAGTATAGGCCATTGTAACATAATGGCCAATACTTGAATTGAGAAAGTGTAATCAATGACCATACTTTTTATTATTGGCATCGCACATACATACTTGCCATTGGCATAGAACAAGTACTGCCAGTTGTCAGTTTTGCTTTAGTGATGCACATGATATTGTCTGTCACAGTGCTCTGCAATACTGCACCTGCACACATTTGTAGTAGTATAATTTGTTATGATTCATGTTTATCTTCAAAAAGAGAGCTTTATCTGATATTGAACCACACCACAAATCTGAAATAAAGGTGACTGCTTCACAAGGAGAGATGCCAACTAGTGCTTTCAGTGTATTGGGATTTTTGTAGTAGCTAAAACTTAGTTGTTGTTCAGTAGTATTGCATGGCCTCTGTATTTCGATCTCTGTGCAATCAATGATTACTCGGCAATTTGGAAATTGCTGTAAAAATTGCAGAGGCATGAACTCTTTAACTTTGGCCTTTTTTGGCCATATATATTCACACATTTAAGCTTAGTATAAACAATTCTGGTTACACAATTGAAAATTTTTGAAACTGTAGAAGAAGCTATTTTAAAAATTATTCCTAGGAATTCATTTGTGGTTCCTGTTCGTGTTTTCACTAGAAACATGAAAAACTGATCAATAGGTGGCATTCTATCTTTCTTCAAGAAATCTTCCGATAAATTTAAAAAGTTGAATATCGTCATAAACGTCTCATGGGAGAAACCTGTTAAGCATTTCATATTTACTTTCATCCTCTCATTAGCTGAAGAAAACACATTCAACAAAACGTTACTTTGTGCAGCATCCAGTTTGTTTCTCATTTCATAAAATTCGTTTAAAATTAACAAAAAAGAGTCGTCAGTTTGTGATGCTACTGTCTTCTTTATGCAAACAGCAATATTTTCTCTGAAAAGGAAAAGAAAATATATATTGTAATAAATAATTTCACAGTTCAAATAAAACCAAAAATCTAATATTAAAATAAATACTTTTCTTCAATAGTAATGTCCCAAATTTCAAGCATGACTTGCAGCTCCAACACCACAAAATAGTTATGGTTGAAATTCATATTCAGCAATTAGTCAAGCAATATGCTTTTTTTTTCTTTTTTTAATGTTGCGATAGACAGTCAAACAACATTCATAGTCATATTATTGCTATTTTTTTAATATATAATATATCTACAATTTCTGCATATTTTACCAGAAGATTTCAAAACGGGATATACATAACTAAGGATGGGTTGTAGTCAATGTTATAAAAAATATATTGTCGATGACAAGTTCCAAGACCACAATAAATGCATAAGTGTAAGTGAAAAGAAAACAGTCCTTTTAATAATCTGGGAATAAATATATGTATAAAATAAAGATACTTAACCAGGTAATAAAGTATAAACGTTATGAATAACAATTCTCTCCCCCATTTTGGTGACACTACACCATGCTATATGTTGCTATAGAATTAAAAAACCCAACATCAGTAGGGAAAATGAAATAACTTTAATTTAAATTGCAAAAAAAAAACATTTCTTTAACGCGATCCAACATATTATGTAACAAACATCTAATTTATCACTTGCATCTAGCTAAAGTACCAAAATAACTGATAAATCTAAGATATCTGAATATCAGTATAAATAACATTTTATTATAAAAAGACATTTCTAAAATATCTATTCTGATTACAGTACAACAACTTAATAAAAAAATGCATTCTCTTAGCTAGAAAAATATCAATGTAACTGATTTAGGTACTTTTCCATTATGCACCTGCCATATATTTTGATGTGTGTGTGTGTGTGTGAATAATAGAAAAGTGCCGTATGTGTGTACACATATGCCACCCCGCACATACCAAAACTGCATGGCAGATATATAATGGAGAAGTTCTCTCATTTATTTGACATGCTTTTGGTGCACTATTTAAATATTTATGTAGTATATAGAATTTTCGGTACTTCCTTATTATAGGAGTTCCCAAGACTGAATCGCTAATCAACCGAAACATCTCATTGAAATCATTCCACATATTTCTCATACCTCGTTACATGTTACGTCTTGGTTGATTAGTAATTAAACTTGGGGGACATTTTACTATATTTTGTATTTTTTCTGAAACTTTTGCATGCAAATAAGCATAAGGCATAGAAAATAGACGACGAACTAACTATAAAAATTATATTTAAATCCGCAATACTGAAGCATTTAGAAGCTTGTTGGGTTTATATTTATTTTAACTAACAATTATTTTAAGTTCATATTCCTTTCCTGTTTAGTCTTCATTTTTCCCCTAGAAATGCCCGTGCCAGAGTATGTAAATTGTAGTAGCACGCGCAGTTTATTCAAATTTTAGCGGAAGCTAGTTGAGTTAAATAGTAGACGAAACGAGCGTGTAAAAGTCTTGCTTTGAACCTACGCTGGAGATATTCTTTGGTAGAATTTAAATCGGCGCGTATCGGCCTGTGTGCCTAGCCTTGCAGAAGTGCTAGATTTCAACTGTTAAATCAGTAATCTTGCTGAATATCAGCGATAATTAAAAACGCGGTTAGTTAAGATCTCAGAGCCTCGTCGGTAGTGTTTGAAATTTGTTCATCTAGTTTCTTATTTTCAGTTTTACCTTACTTTTAGTTCAACCGCCGAGTTGGCGCAGTTTGTGAGCGTCGAGTAGACGCAGTTGTAATTTTAAAAGTACAATAAAAGGGTTTCAACCCCTTCACACGTTTTTGTGACTCACTATCCCAGTGACTGACAAGTGGGGCCACAAATAAAGCCAGAGATCTTACAAGCTTAAAATTTCTATGTAATAAGTTATATGCAAGGATAAACTTAAGTCTAGCATCTAATGTAGTACCTGACAATGTGAGTATTCGGTGAAGTAAATAACAACTCAGAAATCAAATTCAATAAATTTATTGAAAAGTATTATCAGCAATGGTAAAAACTGAAGTAAGAAACAGTTATGATAAAAGAATAAAACAGCAAAGTAATGAAGAAACCTCGCTATCTGCTTCACCAGTGAAGTGTCTACCAAAGTTGTACCAATTGAAGTAAGAAACATGATAAAAGAATAAAACACCAAAGAAATAAGTGCTTAACACGTAAGTAATAAAAAACCTGTCGAATACGAAATAATATGCCTCATGCCATAGACACCAATTAAGTTGCGACCAAGGCAATTTTCATTTTGAAAACTATCAGCTGCAAAAAATATTGAAACAGGAAGAAATTAACTAAATTTCCTACCACACCAATTATGCTTTTATCTTTTTCTAAAACCAAAAGTGCAGAAAAATTAAAAATAAAAAACTACCATCCCTAGTTTTCATATACAAATGCTCTAAGTACTTCTTTAATAAAACTAGTAGATAGTTACTTCTTTTGTCTTGAACTTTCCCGTGATGGTTCACCAAACACATAACTAGTTCCCTTACGAGTGGTTCCTTTAGTCGAATTAAAAATAAATTTCGTTGGCACAGCATCTGCCTTTAATGACCTCCTGTTCGTGAATGGCTGGTATGTGAAACATTCTTCTTCGAAATGTTGAGAGCAAATTCTGGTATTGGGAGTTGGATTAAAGTTTTTCGTTTTTATTCTTATTATCCACTCTTTACACAGATTTTCACCCTTAGGAAACACATGAAAGGAAATCTTATTTTCTTTGCATTTGTCCTTCATATTGTTACTTGAACAACCGTATGCACAATATGCAGTAGGCATTGTCAACACTCAGGAACTGGAAATGTAAACAGCAATTTAGAAATCAAACTAAAAATTAAAACGATAATGCGAAAATGCTAAATGAATTAGTTATGAGGTCAAGGAAAGAATTCAGAAATAAATATTAACAATCAAAACATGGTAAAGCAGCGAACAAAAGAGTATCATGAAGATGACATAACATATAAGAGTTACCAAAATTATACTAACCAGATGAATGAACAGTTAATTAACAGATGAAATAATAATTAAAGAGGAAATGCAAATTTCATAACTAATTAAAAATAAACAAAGTTTCCGAATTTTCAACACATCGACCACAGCACAAGCTTGTTTGTTTACATTAGCAGTTCTTACATCACGTGACCTCCGACGTCACCGGAATGTATCTCATTCATTTCCCCTTTTCCATTTTCCTCATTTTTGAATGAAATCTGTTTGAGGGCCAAATAAATGTAATAAAATGTAAGTTGGAAGGGAATTTGGAAAACTTTCCCTATAACAAAGTACTAATACTTTTTCCTTCCAGATATTTTGGAAGAACCAGAATTTGTATGATGATGTTCTCAACGTCAAGAGGATGTATGTAACGTGAGACAACCAAGAGAAATTTTGTGAAAAGGATTTTATTTATAATAGTTTTAATTTAGGTTTAGATCATTTGTAAAGTTGTAGAGACAATAAGTATTTTTTTGAAAGAAAGAAAGAGACAAAATGAGCAATGCCCTCGCCAGGACTCTAACCGTAGATCTCTCAAATACTCGCCCAGCATGCTGACCACTACACCACACCACAAAGGGACATAATCGCTAAATCCTGGTAGTGGAGAGTCATCATCCACCACCTTTTTTTAGTTCGGGCGCCACTTGCAGAGACATTAGACATTGATTTTCCATTTTGCATTGATTGTAATAGTGTAATTGCATCTGTATATGTTTATTTTTGTACCTATTTGACTTTATTCACTTAATCTCCTTATTTGTTTAAAAACGTGTATTTCCTTGTCAATTGTATTAATGTTAAACTGTAATATAAATATAAAATTGAAATTGAGATTTCAACGCGGGGTGTATATGTTACGTCATTAGCCACACCTACGCATCACAGCCCTCTAGCGGCATTTCTTGTATATACTTAGAAGAATAAAATTATTCATTAGCGGAATATAGTCCAATAATATTGATATTAATAGAAGTCCTCTAAAAATACTGAGTTGCAAATAGCCTCTCTTGCTCAGCATACTGACAAACAAAATACATAGTATTATCCCTGTTAAGTCTCTCCTTTACATATTCGCTTATCCTTACACAATTTGTCTTTTAAGTGGCCCTAGAGGGTAATAAAACGACACATACACTCACAACTCCTCAATACGCTACAGATACTGTATTCTCTCTACTTTTCTTATTAAATAATCATTTTAAACTGCTTATTGTTATGATAAAGCCTTTATGTTATAATGCATATGATTCATTTTTTAAGTATTCTTGACGTTATGACGCCTTTGGTTTTTAATGTCAACAGCTGTTGGAAGCGAAAGGAATAACCTTTGCTGTACCATCTCTCCAGTGCTTTCGATCAGGAATTGAATATATCAGTGAATAAAAGGTATTATCGCACTGAACAGCTAACATTAAATAAAAAGAATAACAACTGCTTGGAACAAGCAGTAAAAAACTGTAGGTTTCATTTTCTACTAACAAGTCACAGAAGCATTCTCAGTCAAACAATGAATTTAGTCAGAATCAGATGACTCTTTTCTATAATTCTGGTTACATTTTCTGTCAGGGCATTTAAAATTCATTGTGCCGCAAGTTCTTTCGAGAGCTATACTAGCCTTGGATACAAAACCTTTGGCTCTTACGGGGTATTCTCGATCAAAACTAGTGTGAAACTGTGTTTATAACTATAACGTTACCATTGTTGCTTAAAACCTTTGCCCTACAACAGGCGTACCTCGTCTTTTCTCTCATGATTATTCACAAGGTTATTTGCACGCAACTGTGCTCAAACATTATAATTAAGCAACATAGAATGTAACAGCCTTTCATCAATATGGATCCCCACTTCTATCGGATATTCACTTGTTCTCGAATTTTTAAAATTCTGCTTTAAAATTTTGTGAAACTCCTTATTTGTTCTAATATGAGAAAAGACTCTTATCTCCAACTTATTGAACTAAAAATCTACGTTTTTCATATTTTACACATCACGAGTAATGAAAACGCATCTAGTTTTGTGAATTCATGAAACATATGAATCACATTTAACATTGATAAGTAATGAAACATAATATTTAGCACTTATTTTTCGGTACCAACTGTTTATAAAGTCTGCACTTCTTTTCCAGTCATTCTAGGGAAGACAAAATGTATAAATTTAAAAAATTAAAATGTGAATGAGTGCCTTAGTACTTTCATCCTATATGAAACATAACAGTTAAACAATATGACTCTGGGAAGAGTTTGAAAGCCGCAATCGATCCTTTCCAACTAAAACCACCTGGGTCCCCAAAACATCCAACTGTACTAGTCTCTGAGATCGAGATTTATTTTTAAATGGGATTTCTTTTGCTTTTCATTTTCTTCTTTTTGCCCATTGCGATTTTTAAATTACGATAAAAATCCATTTATTTGGACTAGCGCCAGCAAAACGCTACTGGAAAAGTGTTTAAATTCTTTTAAAGAACCCAGCATCTTTAGCGTGGGTTTCGAATCAATGGAAGGAATTCATGTTTTGTTTACAAGATGGATATTAGCTGTATATTAAATTTGTGCATTCCTTTGAACAAATAGTTTTTTATGTATTTTCAAAAAATAATTTTTGCTGAGATGAAATTCCTGCATATATTTTTTTCGCTTTGATCTTCCATGAAATTTATTACTTATCGTATTAAATTTCACTAAAAATTTAGTCATTGTAGTATGAATGTTTCTTGGTTCCAAATTTAGATTTTTCGATAATAAGATTGACTAGAATGATATTGACTAAATTCCACATGTAAAAGTATTTTCGATGTAATTTTAGTTATATTCATAGAAAAATTTGTGAAAATATCAAATGATAAAATTACAACCCTGTCAACTGCCAGAGATGAAGTTGCCTCTAATCTTTTATAAGTAGATACTGCTAAAAATTGATTTTCTGCTTCGGTATCACAGTTGTACTTTTATCATTCGCTGTTATAAGATTACAGAGCATACAAACGGTCATTTTAAAATATGCTGTTTTAAGTGTCATTTTATGAAGTTTTCTGGTTAACAGATTGAAATAACATGAAGATAATTACCAGAAATAATTTCGAGGATCTTGCAACAGCAAAATAACGCATTTTAGTACAATATATGGCTAAACATGGATCTTAAAATATTTATTACGATTATGTACATGAACACAAGTCCTTTTACGATAAACTGTGCTTTTTTCCTCACATTCTTTGATTTTTCGGAAGATTTTCTTGACTATTTTAAGCTTGTTTGATATTTTGCTGTCGCTCATGTAATGGAGTATTATGCGGCCGATGAGAAGGAAACGTATACTGTATTCAGAATGTTTGGAAAGCTTCTGTTGCAGCATTATAGGAGAACGCAAAAATAATAACGCAATAAAAGTTTTCATAGAAATTTTCTTATTTCCAGATTCCTGAGCTACCGCTTTTTTCATTTCATCACGAAGAGGTGCTCATATCTAGCATTTATTTATTTCTTCTAGACAATATTTTGTTTCGTTTTTTATTTAATAATTTCAGACCATAAGACTGATTATTAATTCAACATTTCACGAAGAAAAGACATAACTATAAAACGCAAGGAGAGCTCAGGACTGGATAAAAGCATCTAGGACACTCAGATTTCAAGCTCGAGGACTTAAATTATACGTTCATTCACCAGAGATTCAAATTTTTATTATCTTTCCTGGACTCCTCAACTTCCCCTCGCGTTTCCTTGTGAGGATGTAAATTTAAAAGTAAGTAAAGTGAGTATTTAAACTGGTGAATATCTGAGTTTATCCATAGCGTATTTTCGCTAACCAACCCACGTTTCGCTTCTGACCTTGCTGTTACGCTAACACGCCCTTTGCCCGTTTCGGATAATCGTCACGCCTGTTAGGTTTGTTCAGTTAACCTAAGTTAGCCGTAACTTAACGTGCTAATGCAGCACTATTCTATTTAGACTTGAATTGATTTGTATAATAATGTTTATGTTCCACCGCAAGTAGTCGGTATTATTGTAAAGCATGAAGTATGTGCCCTTCTGTTCTTACTTAGACTTAATAAAGGGTTATTTTCACCCTTCTTCCGCACTAGTGCCTGTGAGAGACTGTGAGAGACTTCACGCCTGTGAGAGACTTGCCAGGTTCATTAATAAGATCTCGCTTAGTTTATGTGGCCCCAAAAGGCTAGATCTTAGAAGTTGCTTAATTAGGATAAAACACTTGACGACCATCTTCCTAAGGAAAGGTAGGCCTTTGCAGAGGACTTTCTACTGAAAAGGGATCTTTATGTTACACATGGGAAAAAACTACTACATTACCTCGGCAGGCAGCCGTTTCCCTGAGATTTGAACCCAGTTAACTACCAGTCTTCAGTATTGTATTGCGAAGAAAGATGCTTTAACCCGTAATTTCTTAACTTGAGGTTTGAAACGCTACGTTAAATTTATTGTTTCAATTGTGTTGCAGTTTTCTTTAATAATTTATTTTAAAGCATTGTACCAACAAATGTTTTAGTCTCTTTTATTACTTATTGCGAAGCATATCTTTGCATTTTTTTTTCAGGAAAGTGAAATAAAATAATTTAAAGCGTCATTGTATTTTCATGTTTTCCGTATATTTGCATTTATTTTCATTTGGGTTCAGTTAAATTATGCAGTCGGGTGTCTTGAATAAGTTCATTCACATGTGCTTCCTTTTAAGCATTTAGTATATTGACAGAATTATCTGCGATTATTCCTGGATTCCTTCGCGAATGCAGTTCCTAGTAGCAAGTAGATTCTGTGTTTCGCTCATTAAACTTCTGACTTTATGTTAAATAACTCTAAGACTTTGAAACAGTTAAACCCAGAGAACGTACAGTTCTAGGAAGTATTTTGTAGCTCTAGGAAGTACGTTAGAAATATTGCTGTGTGGGTTCGTAAGTAAAAACGTAGTTATTCAGCTTTTTGAAGAAGTATATTCCATGAAATTTTTCTTCTTAAAAACTGTAAAATTAATTCTAATATATTACGAATACTTATATTTCTCTTATAAAAGTATAACTTTTAATCGTTTTACTTAGTTTCCTGCTTAACGAAGTTTATTCAAAAATAATACTGCTTCATCAAAGTACTCAGTTACTTCTGAAAATCTTTTGAGTTACGATTTTTCATATGTTATTCTACGCCTCTTTTTAACTTCATCTCTTAGCAATAAAACGTTAAATTTTGTAACACCTTTTGGTGCTTCCTTTCTTTTTATATTATTGTTTCCTTTTTTTTCTTTTGATATTGTTTATACTTTTTAATTACTTTTATCAGACAACCTTGTGGTTGTTTAACTAAGCTAGGATTTTTTTTTACTCTTGTAGAAGTAGGCTGATTGATTGCAAAGAATGCTAAAATACCAAGAGAAGAAAGGTGAAAATTGATCCTTTCAATTATTTTCCTAGAAGAATGATGACCTAATCTTGTATTAACTGGTATAAGTCTGATTTATAAAACTAGTATGAATATACACTGGTGTGCAAAACTTAAGCAACAGCAGGATTTTTTGCCATAACTCCACGAGAAATCAACTGAGAGACATGAAATGCAGAAATGAAGAAGAGTATTATGTACGTAAAGGATGACGAAAGCTTCGGAGCTGAAAAAGGAATACAATGCATACGGTATGGAATCAAACAAAAACAAGCTTTATTAAACGCATAGTGTCGTGACTCATGATTGTCTATCCAAGAGGAAGAACAACAAGCAGATGTTCCTTAATATGATATATGCCCTACCCTCACTGCAATGGTTGCTTCGCACAGTCTCCGCATGCTCAGAACTATCTGGTGCAACATTTCTTGCGCTAGTAGTGCCCATTCCTCAATCAGCATATGTTTGAGTTGTTGGGTGTTCTCCGGAGGATGTAAGCATGCTGCAATGCGTCTCCCAAAGCATCCCACAGATGTTCGATGGGATTTAAATCTGGGGAGTACGCTGGCCAATCCATTCGAGTGATATCTTCACATTCCAGTAGCTCCTCAAGAGCAAGAGTCCGATGTGGCCGTGCAAGAGTCCGATGTGGCACCCATAAAAATTAAGTCTGGGCCAATGGCACCTCGGAACAGACGCACATGGAGAAGGAGTACCTCCTCACAATAGCGATCCCCGGGTACAGACCCTCTGTCGAAAACGTGGAGCTCAGTTCGCCCGTTCAGCATAATGCTTCCCCAGACAAGAACTCCAGGACCACATTACGGTATCTTTTCTTGATGTTACTAGGATAAAACCGGGTCCCGACCTCTCTCCAAATCAAAACGCGTTGAGAGTCGCTTCTGGTACTGAACCGACTCTCATCCGTAAAGAGGACACGAATCCATTGAATTTTTGCGCTCTCTGCGCCACTGTAAACGGTGGCCAACTTTCAACGGGAGGCAGCGTTCAGGACGACAGGCGAATAGGCCCCCTCTGTGAAGGCGTCTGGCCACAATAAACCGCGACACTTGTAGCCCCGTTGCTGTACAGAGTTGCTGAGCAATGGCGCTTGCTGACTGCTGTCGGCCTCTTTTCGCCTGCAGGACGATATATCGGTCATCCCCTGCAGATGACGTCCTCGGGCGGCCACCACCAACCTTTCGAACAGCTGTACCTGTGGTGTAAGTGTCGTTTCGCGCTCTTGGAAAGCGCGCGAAACGACACTTTTGTTGATTCCGAACTCTGCCGCTACACTGGTGAGAGTACACCCCTCCTCCAGCTTTCCGATCATTCTTCCACGTGTGAAGTCGTCCAGGTGATTTCTTCTAGCCATATTTCATGAACTGACTCACTGGCACTTGGAGCGAATATGTTGAATTGCGTCTCCGTCCTTCCTTTTATTTTATTTTTTTTTTGAGCTGCGCGCGCCGACATCACACGTTTTGTGTACACTCACTCCGCCTCGGGCGTTTCGTTCCTGATATTTGCATACGCATGACATTTCTGCTGACTTACGTGTTCATTGTACTGATCTCCAGACCTCCTTTTCTGCAATTTCATGGCTATCTGCTAAATTTTTACATTGTTGCTTAAGTTTTGCACACCAGTGTAGTATTAGTCTGATAACTTATGTATATACAGTTTGAATTTCGAAATTTAAACTATGCCATTCAGCTGAGAATAAAGTGAAGAGATCGATAGGCCAAGTATGGAATTGTGGTAACGACTTCAGAGTTGCTGTTTTTTCCCGATTATGCACTCAGTAATGTGCCTCTTTTTATTCTTTTCGTTATTTTAAAAGTAAATTTAGTGAAATAGGAAGCTACAACAATTTAGAAGGCAATAATATTGTGCACATTTCAATTATAACCATATTATGGGGGTATAATAATATTTTAACTATGTAATAACGAACGTGTGTTTTATCATTATAGGGTGTTGGAGGAAGATCTTTATTAGTGTCAAAATGCATAGCATAAAAATGCGAAGCAATTTATTGAAATGCAATTTGCAGCTAAAACATTTTTAACTCAACAATTTGTAATTGTACTCAAAACTTTGTAAATGGCGTTAAGGCTTGTTCAACTCCAAAAATAAATAACTAAATAAATAAAAGACGGTGTAAAGAATGGCGTAATCTTTTCTGGGGTTGGATGAATCAACTCGCCTAAAACTCTAAAAAAATATTCGCAGGAAGTACAGAAATCGCAGCCACCAAATACCTTTCAATTTGAGTTTGGACTCAGAAATTTAAAAACACGGTATTCCGTCATTTATAAAATCAACAAGATGGCCTATAAGGCATTTCTCCCGCCTTCTTGGCATGCCTTTGTGGTGTAGTGGTCATTACGCTCGGCGCATATTCGAGAGGTCCGTGGTTCGAATCACAGCGGGGACATTACTCATTTCTTCGATTTCCTTGTTTCGAAAAAAAAAACCTAATACCTCTACATTGGCGCCCGAACTTAAATGGTGGTTGTTGATGATTCTTCACCACCAGGATTTGGCGACTGGGTCCACTAATATCCAGTCGCTCTTTAAAAGGGGGAGTATATAAGGTATTTTTCCCGCTTTCTTGGCATGCTTTCCTAGTGTAGTGGTCACCATGCTCGATGCGTACTCGAGAGGTCCATGGCTAGGACGTTGCTCATTTTTCATCTCTTCTGCTTTCAAAAAATACCTAATGTCTCTACGGAACTTATTCTGTCGAAAAGCTAAGAAAAGTGTTCTGTATGAACCAGAAGAAATTGATTAGAAACCCTACATGAGAACTTAACTTACCAAAGTTTAACTAAACGAATACAATTAAGTTGTGTGAATGTATATCCAAAACCTTCAGCTTTGGTTTTATGAATTTTGACAATAAAACTTGGATTATTCCTCTTTTTACCTGAAAATGCATTTCAGTATGTTGCATAGTTTCTATATGTAATAATAAAACGCTTTCTAGGATGCCCTGTGAAAAGTTCTAGTAAAGTGCTAACAATGTTCAAATAACGTTTCATAGGATTATTATAAAGAGACGTTTATGAGCTTGTCCAATTCCATCGTGTTAAAGATGATGAAAATCCTATTTTTTAAGCTAGTGTCAAATTTCTTCCTTGATTAGTATGGTTCTAATAAATTAAACTAACCATAAAGTTAGAAAAACTGTTTTTCTTTGTATGGGAAGTATTATTTAGTCTCTGTTTTATTATTATTTTTATTTCTGGCTACTTTAGATCACATTTTCATACTCTGTATAAAAATTAATCATAAAAATAGCAGTACTGCCAAACATGATGGCCTGTTCTAATGTATCCACTGCAAAAGAACTTCAAAATAGAGCTATGTGTAATTTTAGTAAAAAGAGCGATTAAAACTTTTCGTCTACAGACGTGCAAAAAACTGAATGAATAAAACCTTATCAAAGTGTCTTTAACGATTGAATCTGAAAACGTTTGCTTATTTTTTCATCTCAGTTTATTGATTGCTGATAACCGCACTTCGTTTATGTGAAAGAATACATCAAAATAATGTTTAAAATTTTCTTCATAAGTGCTGCTTATTTAACATAACATAAGGCATCAAATATAAAGTTAGATTAGTTTTATGCATTATTGTTACTCAAACTGTAAATAATATGTTTAATCACTTTTTTAGATTTTGAATAATTATAGCAGCTAATTTTAGCTTAATAAATAATTGATTGATTTCATTTATTTATTTATGGATTATTTAAGCAAGCTTAATTAAAATAAACTGGTTATTTGGAAGTTATAATAAGTAATTTTAAGAATGAATTTATGCATTTTTTACCACATTCCTTTTCATGAGAGAATTCACTTTCCTGTGAAGAGAACGCAGAAAGAGCAATTTCTCTGTTACAAGTATTCAATTTTAAGAACCTATGCGAACTTTTATTCTCATTGGCACATCAAATGCATTGACTTCTATAACATCAAGTGTTTCTTTAAATAATTTTAGGATAATCATAACGGAAAGTTTATTAAAATTGCCCACGGAAATAAAATTGGAAGAGAAGCAGAAATAACTCACTAGTAAATTATAATTAAATAAAGGAAAAGAAAATATTTTCGCGTAGATAAAGTGATCGTACAAATCAACAGGCAAGTACTCAAGTCTAAACTCAAGACTTTATTACTTCGAACTGAATGAAGAACTACTTTATAGCTGATGAGCACGCTGGAACATTCCAGATTCGGAATACTCTGGAACATAAGGAAAACAGGTTAATAAGAAGGAAATTTACATAAAAATCGATTATGAGGCATCTTGCCTTTGATAAGTTTCGAACTCGTGACCTTCGACTCTCGGGTCTTCTCCACTAAGCTATGAGGAGCTTAGGCGAAAGAAGCAATTTTAGCTATATTTTTCCACTTCTTAGGAAGAAGCAGCGTCCCCCTGCGATCTGGTCTGGCTTCTTGTAATAGGTCTCCTGGAAATATTGGGCTTTCTTTCATCCTCTAGTTGTACTTTTGGATCAAGATAGGGCTTCAATCTCAGTACGTGAACGATGTCTTTTGAATTCCGTCGTTTCCTATTATGTTCTATACTTTCTACTTCGTACGTCACGTCAGAGAGCTGTCGTGTTATTCGATACAGTCCAAAGTAACGTTTTAGGAGCTTTTCGGATAGTCCAACATTTCGTACTGGAGTGAAGACCCAGATTAAGTCTCCAATGTTGTAGCTGACAAGTCGATGCCTGTTGTCGTATCGGCGCTTGTCTGTGGTTTGCGCTTTAAAAATATGGAATTTTGCAAGCTGTCTAGCTTCTTCAGCTCTAGTGATCAGATGTTGCGCATAACTATCGTCGGAGTCAGCGATACTGTATGGAAAAATTACATCCAGAGGAGTCTGGATATCCCTACCATAAATGGGAAAGAATGGGCTGAATCCCGTTTTGTATTGTTTCGCTGAATTATAGTCATAGGTTACAAATCGTAGAACAGTATCCCAATTTTTCTGTTCAACGTCTACGTACACTGACAGCATGTCTGCCAGTGTCTTATTGAATCTTTCAGTAAAGCCATTGGTCTGAGGGTGGTATGCAGTCGTCAGAAGATGAGACGTCTTGCATAGTTGATGGGCTCCTTTAACAACGGTAGATAAGAAGTTGCGTCCTAGGTCACTTTTCATCTCTTTGGGGGTACCATGCTTCAGTACAATTTCATCAACTATAAACTTAGCAATTTCGGTGCCCTCAGCTGTCGGTATTTCCTTTGTGACTTTAAATCTGGTAAGGTAATCTGTGCAAACTATAATCCACCGGTTCCCATTTCGAGTAATAGGAAAGCATCCAAGTAGATCTATCCCAATTTTGGTAAACGGTGAGTCAGGGGGTTTTATCGGATGAAACTGTCCTGGTAGAAGTTGCGGCGGCGATTTCCGTCTTCGGCATTCTTTGCAGTGTGATACATACCGCCGTGTGCTCCCATATTGCCCTGGCCAATATTACTTCCTCCTTATTCGGTCGTAACTTTCGGCAAATCCGAGATGACCAGCGGTTGGAGCATCATAAAGACTTCTTAGAACCTCGCTGCGAAGTTTTTCTGGTCCTAACAAGAACCATTGCTGTCCCATAGGATCCTAACTTCTTTTGTACAGTATACCATTTTTTATTTGATAATTTTAATATGCGTCCCCTCTCTAGAGAGTTGTAATAATGTATTTTAATTGTTTGTCCTTCTGCTGCTCTTTTCTGTAATCTACGATGGCTGCGAAGAAAGGGATGTCTTCATTGTTTTCAATTATTGGTTCTATAAGAGATTTCCTTGATAGTGATTCTGCATCGGAGTGTTTGTGACCTCTCTTGTAGACGATTTTTGTGTCGTATTCCTGCCACCTGAGAGCCCACCGTGCAAGTCTTCTGGATGGATCCTTAACATTGGCCAGCCAACGTAAAGAATGGTGATCTGTGACTACCAAGAAGGGTTTCCCATAGAGATATGGCCTGAATTTATTGATTGCCCAGATAACGGCAAGGCATTCTTTTTCGGTCGTGGAATAGTTCCTTTTAGCTGCAGTAATGGATCTGGATACATAGGCTGTAAGGTTTTAGTTAAACTAACAAAGTTTTATTTTAATTTATACTTTTCTATCTGTTCTCATTTCAACTTCCCGTTAGAAGAAGCGCGCGTTTTAGCTTTATGCTAATTTGAAGTGGAGCCAAGTTATATTTAAGCGAGAGATAGGAACCTCTCAGTGTGAGAGAGCTTTTAGTCTCAGACCACGGTCACTCTATTCGACGTTCGCCTGACTAGCTAGCATCTAAATTCTAAGCCGTAGCGCTTTTACGTGATTGCTTATTGAAGTAATTCCAAGTGCGTCAGTATTAGTTAAATCTTGCTACGCACCATTTAGTTTAGAGGCCAACCTCGCGTTATAGCTCTGTGAGCAACGACTATTTAATTTCTATTTAGTTTTAGTTTAAATTTAATTGATTGTTCATTTTAGACCCAAGTGCGGTCTCTGCTTTCTGTATCCCTCCCGAGTTGGGAAGTGGTTGTAAATAATTGTGATTTACTAAAAGAGGATTTTAAATCCCTTTCAAGTGCAATTATTCTTCAACTTAATCACAGTATTCTACCACAGAACATAGCTGCATTCAGTTTCCTGTTCCAGATCAGGATTTAAGGAGTTCACGAAGATGTTTGCCAAGAATATGCACCAAACACTCAGTCCTGACAAGGCTATTGGTCTTTCTTTGCCATCCTGAATCTGGCACCGATACCATAGCCGTTGGCGTCAGAATGTATACTCGTTTCTGCGTCTGGAATAAAATGTCCCAAAACAGTGCCACTGGTCAGCAACCTCTTGAACGTTGTAAAAGATTCAATCTGTAACTCGTTCCAAGAAAATTTTGCATCTTTCTTCAACAAGTCATGCAGGGGCTTTGCGGTATCCGCGAAATTTTTAATAAATCGTTGGTAATAGGAGTACAAGCCTGCGGAACAGGGAACTTTGCTACAGCCTCTACCTTTTGTGGATTGGGATATAGCCCATGTTGATCGACTAAGAGTCCCAGTATAGTCAGCTTCTTTTTGCCGAATGAACATTTCTTGGAATTTAGAGTAAGTCCTGCTCTTTGGATACATTTTACTATTTTCCTCAAACGCTTTTGGTGTCCTTTGAAATTAAGTGCGTACACGATTATGTCGTCGAGGTAGCAAAGGCGAATATTCCACTTGAGGCCTCTTAGTATAGTGTCCGTCATCCGTTCGAATGTGGCTGGAGCACTTCATAATCCAAACGGCATGACTTTGAATGCATAGAGACCATCTGGAGTCACAAAAGATGTCTTTTCTCTGTCTCTATCATCAACCTCTATTTGCCAGTAGCCTGACTTCAGATCCATCATAGAGAAAATTTTTGCACCAGCCAGGCAGTCCAAAGTATCATCGATGCGAGGCAACGGATAGACGTCCTTTTTGGTTACCTTTTTCAATTTTCTGTAATCGACACAAAAACGCCATTCACCATTTTTCTTCTTCCCAAGCACGGCTGGATATGACCATGGACTGTCCGACGATTGCATCACGTCTTCGTTTAGCATTCGTTGCCCTTCGTCTGCAATCACACTCCTCTCAGTTGCTGACACACGGTACGACCTTTGTTTGACTGGTGCACTGTCACCTGTATCAATCTTATGCTTCACCGCATTGCATCGGGATTTTCTCGCAATACTGTTAAAGTCAAAAACGTCACTAAATTCATCCATTAGACTCAGTAGATCGTCTTTCTCAGCATTGGTCAGATCAGTATCGAAAATTTGTCTTAAGTTTTCTTGAGATAACCTATTCCTGAACCTATGACCGTTGGAACCTTCTGGGGTTTGAGCACTTAGGAAGAAAATAGCGTCGTTTTTATGATCGTTAAACAGCCTACATTCATCCCTTTCGGTATCAGTTGGGTTCGTCGAGAACAATTAGTTACCCATAATTTACCACAACCATCCACTATAGTGACAATTGAAGCTGGTATCGATAGTTCCTTTTCGCACATCAGAAATCTATTTCCAGCAATCATAGCTCCATCTGCTTCCCGTACTTCTGAACTCAGGCACATATTCGTCTTCTGGTGTTTGCTTCAATTAAATAATCGGTTTGCGGCAAACAAGGAAGACTCTGACTTATTTAAATATTCATTGTATGGAAGGATTTCTGCAAGTTGAAGTTCTTGATTTTCACAATCGATAACGGCATCGGTGGCACGGAAAAAGTTCCATCGAAGTATCATTGGATAACTACATTCAGGAAAAACAAGGAATTCAAACGGCCTTTTAGTCCCATTCAAATCAACTTTTAATACACGGCGTCCTGAGGCGACTACAGGTTTGCCACAGGTAGTTTTCAATATAGGTCCATTTTCAGTAAACATAGGAGCATTCAACTAGCGACGTAACTCCTCAGATATGACGGAATAATCGGCTCCCGAATCAACAAGAGCTTTTACACACTGTTCGTTCACGGTGATAAAAGTGGTATTCTTTTTCAACTTATCTGTGGTGTATGTCGGAGGATTTTCTTCATCTGCGGCCTCACCTCATGTACAGGTCGCTTGAGCTAGTTTTTTTTCATTGTTTCGGAGTGGGGAACGGCGTACTGGTGACTGCGATTGTCGGCGGCTGAGAGAGCGTCGCGGATAATGTGAACTACTGCTTATTCGGGAAGAAGTAGGTTGTGCATATTCGTCGTCGAAGCTGTATGTAGAGTCAGTATCCCTGTCCCGTCGAGGGTTGAACGTCTTTGCGGCTCTTGCATTTTCAAATATCCGGCGTCTCTCCCTACAGACCTCAGAACGTGTCCTGCGCGTCCGCAATGAAAATACAGAGGCACATTATCGTCAGTCCTCCACAGATCTGTCCTACGTTGTGGAGTAGTTTTCTGGCTAGCTTCACGTCTTGACTGCGGCCTAACTGGAAGTGAACGTTGGATAGTGTTTTTACTTCTTCCTGCTCCTGTGAGTGGTGCCAGCTCCTCCATAACCTCTTCCCGGATCACAGATACTATGTCGTTCGATGCTACAGGTTCTATTTCCATGTAGACCTGAATTTGCGGCAGGACTTTCTGAAACTCTTCCCTGATGATTGCGCGTACTATAGACTACGAAGACATTAGGTAACCTCTGAAATCGTGGTCGGGCGATACGTCTTCGTCGAAGGCTTTCTATGTGACGGCATCGTTTCATGAAGGCATCGACGCTGTCATAGTCCTGGGACGACAGGAGACCTGGTACAAGTCCTCAGCAATACCTTTCATGAGGTGGGCCACTTTCTCGTCTTCAGACATGGCCGGGTTTGCTTTTCGGCAGAGAGAAAGAACATCTTGAATGTAAGCTTCAGACGTATCATCGATTTTCTGCGCACGTATGGGTAGTAATCGCTCAGCTTGGCGCTTTACGTCAGCTGCACGGGATAATGTGTTCTTAAGAGCACTCCTGAAAACACTCCAACTGGTAAATGTGTCTTCGTTATTATCGAACCACTGTCGAGCGGTTCCGGCGAGTTAATAAATGACCTTCGCCAGGCACGTTTGATCATCCCAGTGGTTATAATTACCGATTCCATCAAACTCCTTCAGCCATCTATTAGTACCTTCTTAGCGGTCCCCCATGAATATACACGGGCTTCTGGGTAGTTGGTACGTCAGGATCGGTATTGGTACGATGTTACTCGAAGCCGAACTAGTTCCTGTTGGAGGATTCTGCTCGGTTGCCTTCTCATCAACCATCTTTCTCGGTCTTATACGCGAGTCCTGTAACAGCACAAACTCAGGAGGAAGTCCTCGAGTCCGAAGGCGTTCTCGTACGTACTCTGCCGTAGTAACTGAATGGTACCCGGCCCCTCCACCAAACTGTCGCGTAGATGAAGGGATCATACAAATGAACAGGCAAGTACTCAAGTCTAATTCGAATTAATAGCCTTGAGTTAAATAGTAGAATAAAGTCTTATATACTACAGCTGATGAGCATGCTGGAACATTCCAAACTCGGAATTTTTTGGACATAAAGAAAACCGGTTAATAAGAAGGAAATTTACATAAAAAACGATTATAAGGCATCTTGCCTTTGATACGTTTCGAACCCTGGGTCTTCGGCTCTCAAATCCTGCGTCTTCTCCACTAAGCTATGAGGAGCTTAGGCGAAAGGAGCAATTTTCGCTACAGTATTAAATATTGTTTACGTTAACCCATAAGCCTTTTTTCCCTTTTCGCAAAGTAAAATTTATCCTTTCGTTTCTACCTAAGGAATATCTAGGCGCCCCACGAACTGGACATATTGATTTTTTTATTTAAAAAGGGGAAAAAAACTTTGAGTTTGTAGCATTCATTATTTTAATTAACCAAATTATTTTTAGTTTGAACTTTCCTATCGAATTCTCAAAGTTTCAGTTGCTGCCCGAATTTAGCGCGAGTGAGATATTTATGCAAATCGCATATATCTGTTAGCAGTTAAAAGGCAGGAGTTAACGAAGGGAAAGACAGAGCCTTGGATTTATCGCCGTAAGGCTGTGCGCGCAAAGATTTCCTCTGTCTACTGAAAGTTCGCCTTCATAGGCAATTTGCAATTACCAGTGTTTGCTAGTGAAATTCGCATAATTGCATTTCACTAAGAGTTAAGCTTCCCTCGCCGTCCTACTTAGAATTAAGTTAGGGAATTGAATTTGTTAACACACTTTATTTTTATATTATTTTAGTTCAGCCCAAGTAGTGGCTTACTCTCAATTAGAAGAGTTGTAAATATTTGAATTAAAGGGTCACTTTTAAACCCTCCTTCTGACTTTGTAGTTCTTCAACACTAAAGGACATAGCCTAGATCTGCTCACTGTCCTCCACATAAGGTTTCACAGCTTATGCTCACGAAGAGAGTCCAGAGATTGAAGGAGAAACCTTACACTGGCGCCCGAACAACTAAAATGATGGAAGGAAGTTGGAATATGCCTACTACATCCCAAAATCCAGCTGCAATGCCTGATGGATTTGGATTCATAGTGGAAACCATCAGAGCAGCCATGAAGCCGGCAGTAGTTTTTGATGCCAGAGGACCTGTGAACACATTCCTGGAAAAGTTAGAAGCGCATTTTTTGCTGTATCCAGTTCCGGAACATCAGAAGGTCATATTAGCGACAGGAGCATTGAGGGGCCAAGCAGCGACCTGGTATAAGTGCATCGGAAAATGTCTGCTGGGAGAACCAGGAACGCCGACTTACACGTACGAGAATTTTAAACTAGCAATTTTGAGAGCGTTTCCTGTGGTTAAAGACCGTGCGAAACTCGAAGCTGAGTTGTTTAGCAAGTACCAACAGCGGGTGGATGAACTATCGGAATTTATTTTGAGAAAAATACAAGTCTTTAAATTATTGTATGGCACGAGGCCGGACCCGGAGATTATCCAGATAATCCTGCCCAGATTGTTACCATCGATACAAGATTTCATGGAGTTAAGAAATCCCGTAACGCTGGACAAGCTGTTTGAACTCGCCGTACAATTCGAGAGCCGGCGAGCGGCCGAAAATCAACGGAGACAATCGTATGAACAGCGGCTGCAGGGGAACCAGAATGCCGAAGGAAGAAACAGACGATGGCCGAGAACTACTGGTACCAGTCAAAATGCGAGCGGTCAACCGCGCCAAGTACAGCGCCAACAAAATAATTCCAACTACGGAAGAAAATCATTCTCCCCAGGCAGAAGCCAGCAACAGAAGAAAACACCCGCAAAGCATTTAAACTACTAAGGAATATTGCGGGGAAGGGGGTGCAATGTTCCGAGGAGAAGAAAAATCCCTCTGAAGTACAGCTAAATACGGTCATGGTGAGAAACATTGAATTACCGAGACTGCAGTTACTAATTAACAACGTACCCGCTACAGCTCTGTTGGATACCGGCGCTCAAGGAAGCTGTTTGGCAGAAGAATTTTTTAAGAAGCACTTTCGTAGATATCGTCTGCATAGCGTGGAAGGAATGAAGGTGGTAGCAGCCCAAGGAAAAACGTGTCAATGCATGGGAAAAATCGAGCTGTACATCAAAATCGGCGAAGAACAAAAAAAAATTATGTTTCTTGTAGTGAAGAACCTCCAAGCATCGGTTATTTTAGGAACAGATTTCTTTGCAGCTGTGGATGCGAAAATCGATTTTGAAAACTCCACCTTGCAAGTAACCATGGACCCAGTTAAAAAGAAATCAACACCTCCCCCTGAAGTGGATTTAAGCCATCTAACGCCCGAAGAACAGGACAAGTTTCGGGAGTTGGTAAGTAATTTCGCTGATTTATTTGATGATATTCCAGGATTCACCCAGATCGTAGCACACGAAATTAAATTAACTACGGATGAACCTATACGTCAGCGTCCTTACAAGTACGACAAAGTTAAGGAGGAAATAATAAAATACCATATTGATGAAATGTTAAGAAACAAAATAATAACTCCTATTTCTAGTGCATATGCGAGTCCGGTTGTTTTATGTAAGAAAAATAATGATTTGCCGTTAACTGATCCATTAAGGTACAGGTTCGCTATTGACTACAGAAAGCTTAATAGTATAACAAAATTTCCAACTTACCCACTTCCGGTAATTGATGAAATTCTAAGAAGTATTAAATCAACAAAATACATAACCACCCTAGATTTGACATCCGGATATTTTCAGATAAGCATAAAGCCGGAAGATGTTCACAAAACAGCATTCATAACAAAATACGGTACATATGGCTTTTTGCGTATGCCTTTTGGATTGTCGGGAGCCCCGGCCACGTTTCAGAGGTGCATGGACAAAATTTTAAGGCCGGTAATAGGAAAAAGTACATTTATTTATCTTGACGATATAATTGTTACTTCAGAATCGCTGGAAGAACATATTAAAGACCTTCGAGAAGTCTTTACTCTTTTGAAAGATGCAGGACTTAAAGTGAACATTAAGAAATGTAAATTCGCGGCAAAAGAACTCAAATATTTAGGGTACAAAATTTCTCAAAGGGGGATCGAAACAGATAAATCTAAAGTTATAGCAGTGAAAAATTACCCAATTCCGAATACAGCCAAAAAGTTAGCGACTTTCTTGGGTATGTGCTCATATTATAGAATTTTTATTAAAAATTTCGCAGAAATTGCTGAACCATTGTTAAAGTTGAGAAGGAAAAGAGTTCGTTTTGCGTGGTCTTCAGAAGCAAACGCCGCGTTTGAGAAGTTAAAAGAATCTTTAATTAATGCACCGGTTCTAAAGTTCCCAGAGAAAGACAAGGGTCTAGAAATTTATGCAGACGCATCAGATTACGCAATCGGAGCCGTGTTAACACAAAATAGAAAAGCGATTGCCTTTTTTAGTCGTACATTGAATGATACGCAAAGAAATTATTCGGCAACGGAGCGTGAAACTTTAGCAGTGCTCGCAGCTGTTCAAAAATTTTGTGTATATTTTGGGAGTTCTCCCGTAACAGTATATTCAGATCATGCGGCAGTTACCAGATTATTTTCAGGAAAGAATCTTTCGCCACGCTTAATTCGGTGGACCCTAAAGTTGCAAGAATTTAATCTCATTATCAAACACACACCGGGAAAAGACAATGTAGTGGCCGACGCATTATCTAGAATAAAGTTAGACGAGAACGGCGAGAAAGTAAAAATAGCGATGCTTCAGGCAAAGGTCATTGACTCTCGAGAGACTGTAATAGAAGAAATTGCTAGGGATCCCGAATTCGGAAATATTTATAATTATTTAAAAGACCCAGATAACTTCCAGCATATAGACATTAATGCAATACGAAGCAGAGCACAGAACTATGAAATCATTGATGGTCTCTTATTTTATACTAAAGTTACGAATCAAAATAGTGAATACAGACCAGTCATCCCGGCCAAATTAATTTTAAGTATCTTGCAAGAGCTCCACGATTCGCCTGTCTCGGGCCATTTTGGAATTAGAAAAACAATACAACGCGTACGCGAGGCGGTATATTTTCCGCAATTACAAAAGATAGTTAAAAATTACTGCCAGACTTGTCACACGTGTCAGATAAATAATGACGTAAATTTCCGCCCGGCCGGGTTATTAACTAGTATTGAGTCTAGGTTCCCCAATGAAATAATTGGTATTGACCTCTTAGGCCCCTACCCCAGGAGTCATGTAAATAAGGCACGATTTTTATTAGTCATTGTGGATCATTTCAGTAAATGGGTTGAGTTGATACCACTTAAGCGGGCTTCAGCAAAAGTCGTTGCAGATTCGTTTTTGAACAAATATATTTTAAGATATGGATGTCCAGCGAGGGTGATTAGCGATAATGGTCCCCAGTTTGTAAGCAGTACATTTAAAATGATGTGTGACAAGTTGGGCATTAAGCATATGAAAATGGTACCCTACCGCCCACAATCAAATATAGCGGAACGGGTAAATAAGAATATTGTAAAATTGATTAGAAATTATGTGCAAAAGCACCATTCTAACTGGGATGACTGCGTCGAAGAATTTGCATTCGCCCTCAGAACGGCTAAGCACGAGACAACGAAGAAATCCCCCGCCGAATTGTTTTTGGGCAGGAAGATAATGACCCCCTTAGATAAATTATTTTATGTGAAAGATAGAGCGCCGGAATTTCAAATGGGTGAAATAGAAAAAATGTTGAAGGAGGCAGAAAAGTGCTCCCGGGAAGCGCAAAAGAAACAAAAGATTTACTACGATTCAAAAAGAAGAACCGTAGAATATAAAGTGGGGGAGGAGGTGTTGAAACAAGCCCACGCACTTTCATGCGCAGCAAAAGATAAGGTCGCAAAATTTTGCCCAAGATGGCATGGTCCTTTTGAAATTACAAGAATAGTTGAATGCCGTGCATATTTAAAGAATGAGAAGGGCGAAGAGACTGTGGCAAATTTCGATCAAATTAAACATTATTATCGAAGAGCTAATAATAATATTTTGAAAGACATGTTGCAGGGTCCAGCCTCACAGAATTTTTCTAAGATTCAAGAGCCCCAACCAGGTCCCTCAAAAACAAGAGAACCCAGTTTGAAAAGGAGGTTACCAGAAGAGAGGAAGCCGCAGCCGAAGAAAAGACCACCCCAAAAAGAAAAAAGGACAAACGCTAAGCAACAGTCTCAGCAACCAAAGCGTCTAAGGAAGGAACGTCCAAATGAAAACACTATGAAAGCTCCACCACTACGGAGGGAACAGAACGGCGAGAAGCGAGCCGCCGAAGGTGCCAACCCACAACGAAGGAGCCTACGAGTGCAGGAGAAGGAACGAGCCAGTCTGGAGAGGGAGCAAAGACTTCAGCACAAACGGAAAGCGCCACCCACCATTCGTCCCAACAAGGTGTTTCTGGAGGAAAGAAGATCGACAAAACGAAAGGCAGCCCCAGAGTTTCAATCTAGGAGTAACCGCCAAAGAGTGGCACATACTACAGTATATCCAACCTTTCAGGAATGGACAAAAAAACGCCTAAAAGACTGGCAGAAAGATAAGTAGATTCTTTATTTTCTTTTAAAATTCACACAGTTATGTTTCTGATTTAAGTGCAAGTTGCAGATTTAAAAGGGAAGTTACCCGAGTCAAAAGCCGGTTGCCGAAAGCGTAAAGGACACGCTTGAAGGAACAACTTAATTATGCAGCGGAAGAAATTCGAGAGTTCAGTTGAAAAACTGTGAGACTTCGTGAAATGTTCTTTGTAATCCAGAACATGGGATTCATCGATTTTAGTCAAAAGACTCTCTGTAAATAGGAAATTGAATTGTGTTAATTAAAAGCAACTAGTACGTAAGTTGTATAGCAAAACTGTTGTATTATATTTTTCTATGTATAAATAATGAATGCATTTAATGTAAAACTGTTTTCTATGTAATGCATGATTTGTTGTAAGCCTTAAGCACTGGTTTTGTTTATATCGAATATTTTGGAAAAGCGTAAAGGATACGCAAGTTAAAATTAAAATGTAATGTAAAAGCGTAAAGCGCGCTAAATTAGAAAGTGAATATATAAGTGTTATTTAACGCAATGAGCATTTAAAGAAAATTTGAATTGAAGATTGAAAGAATGAATTATATGTATGAAATGCAATTGAAATGTTTGAATGTTGTACGTAGTGTTCTCTGGTTTCACACAAAAGTTTAAAGTTCATTTCATGTTAGAACCTCAGGGCATTTCAGATTTGTTTTAGGGGAAGTCTGAGGTCTTGAAAGTCGAAGAATTAACCCCAATAGAATTGAAGTCAGGTGGTAGTTGTGAACACTTGACAAAGTAAAACTGCGTGTTTTTCACAAACACCACATTTGGCCAGAGAACAAGGGGGAAGTTTTAAAAATGAATGAGTGTAAAATGAATGCGTTTGGCGAAAAGCGCTAATAGAAATTAAAAAACGCGAATACCTAAAGCGCGAATAAAAGTCATTACGGAAAGCATCAGAGGAAGGGAATGTTGTACTTTTCAGGTGAAATGTACTTATAACATGAAATTAAAATTTATTTCCTTCCAGATTGGAAGGAACCAGATAGTATCCAGCCAAATTCCTGATGGATCTTTTTGATGTGAAGACGGAAAAAGATATTCTATGTTAAAATATCTAAGACACAAACAGAGAGTTAAACTAAATTTAAAACTTACAATTGTAAAGGATGGCGAATAGGAAGGAAAATTTAGATTTAGAATTTAGCATCTTCACTAAAAGCCGATTTTAGGCTACTTAGTTTCAGACTACTAAATTCTGGGAGCAACTATGTAGCATTCATTATTTTAATTAACCAAATTATTTTTAGTTTGAACTTTCCTATCGAATTCTCAAAGTTTCAGTTGCTGCCCGAATTTAGCGCGAGTGAGATATTTATGCAAATCGCATATATCTGTTAGCAGTTAAAAGGCAGGAGTTAACGAAGGGAAAGACAGAGCCTTGGATTTATCGCCGTAAGGCTGTGCGCGCAAAGATTTCCTCTGTCTACTGAAAGTTCGCCTTCATAGGCAATTTGCAATTACCAGTGTTTGCTAGTGAAATTCGCATAATTGCATTTCACTAAGAGTTAAGCTTCCCTCGCCGTCCTACTTAGAATTAAGTTAGGGAATTGAATTTGTTAACACACTTTATTTTTATATTATTTTAGTTCAGCCCAAGTAGTGGCTTACTCTCAATTAGAAGAGTAGTAAATATTTGAATTAAAGGGTCACTTTTAAACCCTGCTTCTGACTTTGTAGTTTTTCAACACTAAAGGACATAGCCTAGATCTGCTCACTGTCCTCCACATAAGGTTTCACAGTTTATGCTCACGAAAAGAGTCAAGAGATTGAAGGAGAAACCTTACAAGTTTTATAAATTTAATTATTGTTGACTATGATAAAATTGCATTTACACTGCCACAGTTATGTCTTTATTCATTATCATGAAACTCGTGGAGTAATTTAGAAAAGATATGTATGTAGCTTCACGTTAATTTTTTAATAGTACACTACTTAATAGAGAATCAAAGAAAAAACAAGTACCATACGGACGTTCTAGATTTCTTAATCATGTATGAAAACGCGGCAGGGAAATCCACAATGTAGAACGTCAGAAAGACTTCATAACAGGTAAACAGGTAAAAGTCCATGGGGCATCATAAACTTCACTACAGAATTGAATAGGTATTGCCGAAATACACTAACTAGCTAGAATATGAAAAACTTGAACTGGCTATATTTTATCTCTAAGTAATACTGGAGTTATACATCGGAGAAACTTAGCATGGTTAAAATATAAGCTTAATATAGTTCTAAAAATAAGCTTTAGATGTCCCAAACATTAACTTAGAAATAATTATTGTCCAACTTCTACCAGTGTTTAGGGGGAAATATTTAGATATGCAACAGATTTCAGAAGAAAGGTCCTTTTGAACTAGGTATGAGTTCTCCAACACATAGTACTTTGTTTGATAAATGTACAGTAAAATGTTTTAAATATCTGTGCCAATTTCAGAAATTACATAGCATACAAATACAAAAATCTTAAAAAGTACGTCGTAAGTGCATACATTGTATGTAGATACTAATCTCTTTTACCATAAAGTGAACACGCATTTAGTACAATTTTTTTTTAATTTTGTTAAAAATAAAATACAAAGTTGTACGAAAAGTACAACTTTTTTTATACGAAAGTAATTTAGTACAAAATTTAAAAAGTTGTTAGCGCATAAATGCATGCAATTAAGTTGTTAGCGCATAAATGCATGCAATTAAGTTGTTAGCTCATAAATGCATGCAGATTTCGTATGGCCTTTACAGGGAGACGAAATAGAGTCTAAAAATAGGATAAAACTATGCAAACAAAATACAGACTGTTACCTCCCTCTCCTGCATAAAATTATTTGAAGCACTAATTGTACCATTATAAAAATTTCGCGATCAGCTCCAGTTGCTGGTAGTGAACTCAACTCAAATGTTGTTAGCATAATTCTCTAGACAGTTATATGACGCCGATTATCTTCGTCTTATTGGTTCGTCAGTACTGTCAACTGAACATTTCAATCAAAAAGGATTTCTCGTGATTTTCGATTGTTTCCATTTTACTTTACAACAGTATCACAAAAGCTTAAATAACATCACGGGTCACACACGACACATTAGTATTTATGCTGAAACTATGCCACCAAGAACTAAGGATAGTCATCACAGTTTCAAACAGTCTGACCTGACCAGTACATGATCTCCCGAAGACATGAAACTGGCACCCACGAGCTGTAAATAAGGTAACATTTCCGATTGATCGTTTGTAAACTTACGCCTCAATGTTAATTATAAACTCTTATAATTTTTATTGTCCTATTCTCCCATATACTAGACATTGATAAATATATTATTGCTCAAGTAAACATCCCTTTTCATACTTTGATATGAAATTACTGTATCAGTCGTAGTGTAACGTCTGGTCATACAGTGTGATCACCTGTGAGTGACTTGCCGTACAATCCTTATTCAGACTTTTCCCAGTTTATGGTACCACTGTTCTTAATAAGATGACCAGATGTTTTACCTGTCATTTTAGCTTTATCACATCACTTTCTTCAAATTTACGCCACAAGAGATTCAACAACAAAATCTTTAAAATGAGCATATCTTTAAAATTCCAAATAGAATGTTAACTGCTGCCATACATTTTTCTTATATTCGATGTACCATTTGCTATATTATTTCTTTGAAAATAATTTACAGCGATAATATTTAGAGGCAGCATCATTTTATGTGAAATTTGATTTAACACAAAAGTGAAAGGAACACAAAACTGAAGATTAAGCACATGCATTTAATTTCTTCATAACGAGAGCTCTTCATCATTATGAGCTTATTCTAAGCATTTACCGTAACTTCAAGAATACATTTAATACTTATAAATGTGATATATTGTTTGTTCTCAATCGGATACTTAATTTGAATGCCAAATTTGAGAAGTTTGGGATTATCTCATTTTATGTATATGTGTGTATAATAGTTCCGGAAGCATAAAAGAGGAATCAGCTTGCAGTCATTGTGGCTGAGGGTGACAGCGTACTGATGGAGATAACAAAACATGAACTTGAAGAATTTCCCGGCTTTATTTCCGCGCATATAAAGTCATCACAGTATATATTTATCCAATCATAATGAAATCCGGTACATTTCTATGATTCAATCATAACGAAATATGATAAATTGCTATATACATTGATTCTTTAAATTAAGACGCAGGCATTTTAGACGGCGAAGCAAAGTGAGGAGACATTAGCAAGGTAGAAGCTAGTAGAAGAAATAACGTAATTAGCTCGCCAGAATATTTATGCAAAGTTTGATGTTAATATGAAAAAATTACTCTTCATGAAGCCCATAACAGGCTTTAACAGACAACTGGAAATGGTATTTTGCATGAAATCTATAACAATTTTACCTATATTAAAATAATAATGAAAACCTATGTTAAAATATTATCCAAAGCTGTTTAATTTTAATATTTATAAGGTATTTGCCGCCTTCTTAGCATGCCTCTTAGCTCCCGCCTTCTTAGCATGCCTTCGTCAGTACGCTCGGTGCGTATTCGAGAGGTCCGTGGTTCGAGTCCCGGCGAGGGCATTGCTCATTTTTCACGTCTCCAGCTTCAAAAACCTAATGATTCTACATATTTAAGTCATTTATATCAATGGGTACAACATGTTAGGTTTCGACTGAAATTGTTAAATCGCAGGTGATGCTTTACTTGAAGATTTGAACAGGTATTCGTAAAATATATACACTCACTTCTAAAAGTTAAGCACGGGGAGGAAAATGCTAATTTCCGGAGGCCAGTCGTAACTGAAGAGGATGCAATTCGCTGCAGAGGTAGATGGAAGTATGCAAGTATGTTAGGTAACAGCCAATCACGCTTTCATGTCAAGCAATATGCAAAAAAGGCAGTCTTATAAGAAGCCAGCTTTATGAAGGGTTGAAGAAGTTGATTGTAAGTGCTAATAGAAGGTGTTTAAAACTTTCCTACACTTTGTTTTCAAGACATACGTGTTTCTGTGACTTCCAGAAGACGAATGGAAGATTCTGAACGCTGGCATGCTGTGGGGCGCATTGAAGCAGGACACTCGATCACAGATGTTGCTCTTTTCTTCGGCGTTCATCATTCTGTAATTTCATGTTTATGGAAACAATTCCAAATCACACAGACAGTTGTCCGAAGGCCCGTAGCCGATTGCCCAAGGGTTACAACCCCCGAGGAAGATCGATATTTTGCTATTGTAGCCAAGTGGAATCGCAAAGCGACCTTCACACGTGTGACATCTATAGATACAGCGTCCATTGGTAAGGCGATATCTGCAGCTACTGTGGTGAGCTATGAGTGGACTGTACGCCCGGGTACCTCGAGTTTGTGTTCCTCTATCTGCCCAATCAAGAGGGGCACGATCTCCAGTATGTCATTATCTGATAACTTACAAAAATTTAATATTCTCTTCATTTCTGTATATAATTATTGACTTTGTTTTATGCATAAATTTATATGCTACTTTCCTGCCGAATTTTGTGTCAATCAAAGCAGTATTTCTTGATTTGCTTACATTTTACATCTTTGTGCTTAACTTTTGGAAGTAAGTGTATATATATGTAAGATATAAGAAAATATGATAGCTGCTTTAAAAAATAATTGGCAGTCTCAAAGTTAACATTCTAGATTTTGTGCTCTCCCTCTAAATTCATCTGTTCTCCCAAAGTCGAGATCTTTCTACGTTATATAACGCTACTAACTATCCAATCATAGATTAGCTGTACTTGTACATCAATCTTGGTATAATTACTCTGGGGAGCTAATTACGTCATTTACGGAAATATTTATTTCAAGGCTTTATATAATCCGTGGAACAACTATCTGAACGATGAAATCCTGTCGGAACTTCTTACACAAGATAAACCTGTTATTTTAGCAGAGGATTTAAATTCTAAGCACAAAGACTGGGACTGCAGAAGAGCGAATAAAAGCGGCAAAATTCTACATAACTTTAGAACTAACTATCCAGTTTCAATACATGTACCTGTTGAATATATTTATGGTCTACAGAAAGGAGATATCTTGGATTTAATTCTCTCGACTACTAACATTCCTATGATCCACGATGTAAAACACGAGCTTTCTTCGGATCATATTCCTGTACTTGCTACTTTAGGAACTTCTAAACCTACTCTAGATGAATATAAAGTCTCCACTAATTGGAGACTTTTCAATCACCTTTTAACTACTAATCCTTTTAATCTTGGTGCTCTTCATACTAAAAATGATATTGATCCCGCAGGTGAAAAACTTAGTAACATCAAACCAGTTATGCAAAATGCCTCTCGAAGTATTCCTAAAAAACAATATTGATCGACTATCTTTACATATTAGAGATCTTATTAAAGAAAGAAACAGAAAAAGGAAGAAATGATATCTTACCTTGAGCCTCATCTTGAAGAAAGAAATTAACAAACTTAATAGACAATCAAAAAACACATCAAAGAATGCAAACTGGAACGTTGGCAAAATAACATTCTTAATCCTGATGTCAATGAGGGCACTTTTTTAGCGTATATTAATAGAACGAGGAAATCGTGCTGTTGTAATCGCCCTCTCTATAAAAATAAGGAAGTAACCCTCTCTAATGATGTCAAAGCTAGAGTCTTTGCTGATCATTTACAGAGTCAGTTTACTTCTAATGCTGAACCCAGAGATATTAACTTCGCTTACGAAGTTTGTTATACAATCAGAGATTGGTTCAATGCCCCCACAGTTAAAAATTTACCAAAATTCGCTACTCCGTACGAAGTCCAAGATATTGTTAAGAAACTTAAAATCAGGAAAGCACTAAGACAGAATGACATTCCAAATATTGCTCTCAGAAATTTACCTTTAAACTCAATAACAAAACTTACCAGTAAAATTAATGCATGTATGACTCATTCGTATCTTCCGGATTTGTGAAAATATGCAAAAATTAAATTAATACCTAAACCTGGTAAAGATACAACTAAGCCGGATCGGTATCGCCCCATAAGCTTACTTAGCGGACTTACTAAAATTTTCGAAAGAATTATTTATCGCCAATTGCAACCTTATTTGTCTGTTTTACCTAGTGAACAGTTTGGTTTTCTAAAATCTTTGTCTACCACTAAACAATTAGTTAGAATATCCGAATTTGCGGGTGCAACATAATAGAGAAAATGTTACCTTACTCATGCTGGAAGTGGCGAAAGCCTTCAACCACGTCTGGCATGAAGGGCTCACATATAAACTTATTCAATTGAATATTGACAGAGAAATTATCATCCTGTTGATGTCGTTCATCTCCAAAAGAAAATAATCGTAACCCAAGGAAATGACTGTTCAGACAACAGATTCATTAGAGCCGGAGTCCCCCAAGGATCTATCCTTGGCCCTATTCTTTAATTGTTCTACGTCGCCGATTTCTCCGAGGAAAATCTTGACCATCACTACTTCCTTGGGTGTTACGCTGATGATACGGCTCTCTACAAATGTCACAGATCTACAAATGTTAACCATGCGATTAAAAAATTACAAGATCAAGTACCTCATATCGAGAGATGGTGCACTTTATAGAGAATTGCTATTAATGCGACGAAATCTCAATTATTTATCATTAGAAGGAAAAATCCCGGACTAATCTTACTCGTCAGCTTACCCTATTCAAAGAAACTTTTCCTTTATTAAAGACTGCAAATATTTGGGTATAACATTTAATTCTAAATTAAAATGGAATGATCATATTGGCAAAATTAGAAACAAAGAAAATAAGGTCATCAATAGTCTAATTCCCATTGTTGGAAAACATTCAAGTATGGATCTTGGGAAAAAACATCTTGTTTACACCTCCATTATCAGACCAGTTTTAGTTTATGCTTCACCTGCATGGACCTCTGTTACAAGAAAATGATCTCCTGAAATTACAGAAAAGTCAAATTCGTTTCCTTTACATTATTACTAATGCACATTACTGTCAGAAATGTCACACTTCATGAAGATCTCCGACTTGACACCATTGAAAATTATCTTAACAAGACAAACACAAAATTCTTCGATAAAGCACTTAGATATCAATACTTAAATTCATTTAATCTCTCCAACTATAAAATACTTGAAGAGGACTATGATCTAAGGCCATTTGCCGCACACCACAAGAAGAATCATTTTCCTATTAACAATTTTTTTTCACATTTTCCTTCCATATTGTTTTTGCTTTTGTTTTGTCTTTCATTGTACTTGTTTTGCATTGTCTTCTTTTACACTATGAGGAGATTTTCTTACTTTAAGCCACTACCAGTTAATTTTACTACACTTAATTGACTTGCTTTTTCATACACTCTAGCCTTCCTTATTTGCGATGTCGGATCATTTTACGATCGTCTTGCCACCCTTTGCCTCCACTCACTGGTACTCCCTTCCAGATCCTACTTATCATGACTGCGTTCATGTAATGTGCCTTTATGGCAATATGGGTCATTGATCCGGACACGTCGCCCTCTGCACGATATTCGCGAAATATTAGGGTTCGATTCGATTCGATTACGTCATTTCTTCTGCTTGCTAATGTCCCCTCGCTTGCTAATGTCTACCTTGCTAATGTCTCCTCGCTTTGATTCGCTGAATAAAATGCCTGCGTCCTTATTTTAAGAATCAATGTATATAGCAATTTATTATATTTTGTTATGACTGAATCATAGAAATGTACCGGATTTTATTATGATGGATAAATATCTACTGCGATGATTTTATATGCGCGGAAGTAAAGCTTGGAAATTCTTCATGTCTTGTTATCTTCATCTGTACGCCGTCCACCTCAGCCACAACGACTGCAAGCTGATTCCTGTTCTGTGTTTCCGGAATTATTACATAATAAGTAAAAGTGGACATAGGATTACTGTTTAATGCGATGGAAGCTTTTCTCCAGTATATGTGAACAGGCTGTTTTCAAGTGATTAGTGGTGTTGGATATCAACAAACTCCAGTGACTACGCAAGAAAGGAAAAATTAGAAAAGAGTGATTTACTTTTCATGTCGTGTGTTCAAGGTCGTCGGCTAGAGTTTTTAGTGTTGTGCTTTTCGTCGGCTAGGCGATAAAAATCTCAGCAGAGTTTACAGTGAAAAAGGTGTCTTCGAGTGTGTCGTAAAATCTTCAAATATGGTATTTTTGAAATGTGAAAAATTCTAATGATGTGAAATTTCAGTGTGTGATTAAAGTGATTCAATATTCAAGATTGGTGCTTCAGAATTTTTTTAAAGTAATTGGTAAGAACTGATTCAGCTATTTAAAGTGGATTTTTCAGAAAAATTATAATTTAATGATATGAAAACCCGCTCGCGGACCACAATGGCAACCGAACAAAAAATTGAATCTGCCACAATCAGTATGGATAAATTTCTATGTGTCATTTTCGGTGGTTCAAATAAGGATGTTGGTATTGACAAATGTTTTTTGTTCTTTAAGAAAAAGTTCCAAAGCTAAAATATTGCTGATACAAATAAGCGTTTGTTATTTCCAGAATGCATGAGTAGTGAAACTCTGGCGTTTTTCTCAGATAGTGTGTTCAATTAGACTGGAAAGTTTTAAAAGATAAATTTCTTACCTATTTTGCCCATGCGGATATTGTTAATTTTAAAGATTTTTTAAATATTACGTATTCCAAATTCAATGCATTGAAAAACATTTTAGAGAAAAACTGAAATATGCCGCAAGTCTAAATTTAAATTATAGGTCTTAATTGAAGCACTGAATCAGGTTTTGCCTGAGCAGCAGAGGATGTTGCTCACTGTGCAAAAAGTAAACACGATTCAGGAATGGATAACTTTAGCTAGAAACTTTTTCCTAGTTCCAGTTGTTCTACCTCAGATTCACTAGGAGAAATATATAGAACACAAAATTTTTCAACTCCCATACAAAATATACCGTCAAATATTTTTCCACCAAGGCTTTATCAGTCGAGATACAGATCTCCAAGACCATTTTTCAATTCTAGATATGATAATCAGGTCTGGAGAAATTACCAACCACAGCAAATAACTTACCCGTATAGATCATTTCCTTCGATAAGTTATTATAATCATAATTCGCAAGAAACTAATCCAAGGAAGAAACGACGCAATTAGCTCGCTAGAGTATTTATACCAAGTTCGATGTACAAGTACAGCTAATCTATGATTGGCTAGTTAGTAGCGTTATATAACGTAGAAAGATCTCGAATTTGGGAGAACAGATGAATGTAGGGGGAAAGCACCAAATCTAGAATGTTAACTATGAAATCCCCAATTATTTTTAAAAGCAGCTATCATATTTTGTTATATCTTACATGTATATATATATATATATATATATACGAAAACATGTTCAAATCTTCAAGTAAAGCATCACCTGCAATTTTTGAACAATTTCAGCCAAAATCTAATATGCTGTTCTCATTGATACAAATGTCTTAAATATTGAAAAATTTTGGATTATATTTTAATATAGGTTTTCATTATTATTTTAATATAGGTAATAATTGTTATGGGTTTCATGTAAAATACCATTTCCGGTTGTCTGTTAAAGCCTGTTATGGGCTTCATGAAAAGTACTTCTTTCATTTGTCTACTTCTTTCTTTCATTTGTCTAATTTCATCCAAAATCTAATTAACTCTTTATATGAATGTAGAAAGTTTAAATACGGAAAGCAGAAATTTTTGAAAGTGTCATATAAGAGTTCATAAAATCATTAAACGCATGCAGATACGCAGACATTATTGTAAAAGTAGTAAAAACGTGTTTCGAGGACCCTAATCCGTGCTTTTTCGCTGACAACTTATTATCGAGTTTTTGGACAGAAAGCACTACCTCCCTTACCTAAGTATACAGGTTGGCGGTAGATAATGAAAGTAGTAACTGGTATTTTTTCCATTTAGCTGAGCCATCCTTGAGTCCATGCTGGGCTTATATGCTCAAAGTCCCGCTAGTGCAAACTCGTCTTTATGGACTTTAAGTAAAGTGCCATTTCCGGTTGTCCAATTTTATCCAAAATCTAATCAATTGTTTATATGAACGTAGAAAGCTTAGATATGAAAAATGGAAATTTTTGAAAGTTTCATATAAAAGTTATCATGGACGAAAAAATCGTCACACGCATAAACACAGATGAGTAGACAAACATACATCATTCTAAAAGTTGCAAAGCATGTTGTGGGGACCCTAATTCGTAATTATTCATTCAGAACTCATTATGCAATTTTTGGACCTAAAATATTGCCTCCCTTATATATGTCTATAGGTTGGCATGAGGTAAAAGATTAAGTCACTTGATATGTATAGTAGACGTTTTTACACTACAGTATTTCCAATAGTTTATAAATATCAACGTGTGGCATGAAAATTTTATGATGATTCATTGAGTGTTACATAAGCTAAGCTAAAGTAAAGTAATCACATTGATTGCCTTTATCTTGATATTATAAAGAAGTTACATTGTTGCTGCTTTGTTCCTGATATGTAAATTTTCGTACGTGTGAGTAACATCACCTTTTCACAGTGATATCCCATTATTTATAACTTTAATTATAAACTTAACATCTATACTGCTTTTGCATCGTGTAAGACAATAAGATAAACATATAGATGGAAGGGTTATTTTGCAAATGCATTACTAAACTTGCAATACCATTCAATGCAGAGCTATACTACAGATTTATTCTTTCGCTTTATGTTTCGCTTCTCTAAATGCCTTGATTTAAAAGTGACAGAAACTGCAGATAAGATTCTATTGCCAGAAATGCCAAAAGAAAAGCTAAGAGTGAAAAAAGGACATTTTTAGAAAAACACCAGCATTCAAAGTAAAATGCAAAATCAAAGTAAACCCAAAAATAAAGGAAAAATTGTTTAAGAATGAAAGACCTGATTGGTGAGTAGAAAAAGAAAGCATCAATGAAAGCATGTAATGTGACGATGATGAAATCAACTGTTCACATGACGAAGGTATAACTGATGAAATAGATGACATATGTATTGCTGCTAATAGTCCAGAAAGGTGTGGTTTTGAAGTTAATGCTATTCTAAATGAAACCATAAAGACTGCTGTGGAGAAGACAAACTAGAAAATTATACATACGACTATTGGCAAATCGTATAATAATTTTAATCAATTGTGATATAATTTTTGAGAGCATTTTAATCTTATTTTAATTACCCAAAATTATTCATTAAATTAATAAAAATAGTATATGTGCATCAGTTTGTACCGGTTATATTGGTCATTTTCTTAACTAATTTTTTTACTCTAGAGTTTGAAGTAATAATTTGTTCTAAAACAAGTGATTAAGTCAAACGACACTGAAGACGAATGTCGTTTCCTTGAGAAGACAAACAGAGTTTCCGAAAAGTATAAATATCACTCCCACCTAAAACAGAAATGAAATGAGAAGAGTAGATAAAATGAGATAGAAACGGTGGGCCCTACTTTTTGCCATTTTCATCAGATGGATCTCTAAAGAAAAAGAGATTATTTTACGTTTTTCTTGTTACACTTTAACTGTGTTTGAAAAGTTATAAAATAAATTGTTGCAATCATTTCTTCTAAAACCGGATTAGCGACAGTTTAGAAAGGCAAGTCATTTTGAATCCGTGAAAGCTTAAATAGGATAAATGGTGAAAATGTCTTGGTACTTGAAACAAAAGTATAGATTCGTGTGCCTTCTACAAATAATGCTTCCATGAATTTAAGGGGAGCATTTTTTTCCTTTTCAATTGCATATAAAATTTTGCTTTGACCTTTATGATCCAGGAATTTACAGTACGATATGAAAGTTAATAAAGACTCATTTATTGTTAAATGAAAAGTGTTATATGTAATGAAGTCAAACATCTTTTTCTTAACACAAGATGTTATTTTATAGTGATTTACGCTATTACCAAAACCCTGTGCTAAAGTAATTTTAAACCAGAAAATACGCAACTTAAATATTTTAATAATGTTTGCTATCTGCTGACTAAAAAATAAACAGACATGTAAAAATCAAGAATCCACTGTACCTTGCAGAGTCAAACTAAATGGGTTTAAAGCTTTGACACAAATCTTTCTACTCATTGCGTTATCTATGAAAAGCATAACTATAAACAGAATTTACTTAAAAGAAGTGAGAGGGAAAAATAAAGAACTATATAACTTCAAGTTTACATAAGTCGGGTAGCATAAGTTGGAGTATTACTCCACTTTACTAACTTGTATTTAATTCAAAGAGTTCAGGTAAAAAATAGATATATGTATATATAAAAAGAAAATAATAAGACTGAAGAAAAACTTGTTAGTTAAATTAAACCTTAAAAATTTAAATTAATCGATCTTGGAAAAGCACGTGGCAGTTATCTAGGTAAGGTGGATATCTTACCTAGATAAAGTTGTAAGGAAAACTGCAACTCGGATTTCAGGTGCAGACTCTGTACGATACGCCACTGCCAAACACCGAACACGGCGGTCTTCCCTCTCAGTAGTACTGCGGAGCCACTCGGAGCCCGGTCTTCTTGAGCCAGTACCTTCCCTTCCCTTGCTATTGATATTAGAGTGCTATTGATAGTGCATTACATAAGGTAAAATTAGAGTATTAAAACAAACTGAAAGCAGTACTAAAGGCCAGAGCTATTTGCTTTTGGAGCTGTAGGAAGGTTTATTGTATTTTCAGCCTTTGCTGAAATATGAGTGCCTGTCGATTTCTTTAGATGCAAAGATCTTGTGCAAAGACATTGAATTATTAGATAATAAGGGTTGTCGGTGTCTCTGCAATGGTACTGGTCGCTTTTTCTGCAACTAAAACCGTACAAATAAGTACCAAAGGGGCCATCGCCTGTAAAATGTTGTGTGAGAGCTGAGCTTGTACTTGATTGGTGCTAGGTTTAGGAAAGAATCTGAATATTTTACTTCCAGTTCAGTATGCATTTAATTTTTCTTACCGTTTGCGAAGACGATGCTTAAAAGTCACTTTATTTTGTTAGGTTTTAGATTAAACTAACAAAGTTTTATTTTAAGTTGCCTTTTTCTATCTGTTCTTACTTCAACTTCCCGTTAGAATAAGCACGCGTTTCAGCTTTATGCTAATTTGAAGTGGAGCCAAGTTCTATTTAAGCGAGAGGTAGGAACCTCTTAGTGTGAGAGAGCTTTTAGTCTCAAATCACTGCCACTCTGTTCAACGTTCGCCTGACTAGCTAGTATTTAAATTCTAAGCCGTAGCGCTGTTACGCTATTAATTATTGAAGTAAGTCTAAGTGCGTTAGTATTAGTTAAATCTTGCTACGCACCATTTAGCATAGAGGCCAACCTCGCGTTCATAGCTCTGTGAGCAACAACGACTTAATTTCTATTTAATTTTAGTTTAAAGAATTTGATTGTTCAGTTTAGACCCTACTGCGGTCATTATTTTCTGTATCCCTCCCGAGTTGGGAAGTGGCTGTATATAATTGTGGTTTAATAAAAGAGGATTTTAAATCCTTCTCAGGTGCAGTTCTACCACTTAACCACAGTTTTCTACCACAGAACATAGCTGCATTCAGCTCCCTGTTCAAGATCAGGACTCAGTTTAATTCACGAAGATGTTCGCCAAGAATATGCACCGAACACCCAGTCCTGACAATTTTAGAAGAGAGACGAGGACAGGAATGTCTCTTTTAGGAGTATTTAGGGATGTGGCTGCCAGCTTAGCTATCTCGTCAGCCTTTTCCTTGTCCGCTATTCCTGAGTGAGCTGGGATCCAACTTAGGTGTGGTCTGATGGAGACTCAAAGAGCAAGAAAATGTTTTTATACTTTTACGCCGAGTGGGCTTTTGCTCCTGATTCTTGTGATACTGCCAGGGTGGAACCGAGTAGGTGAAAACAAGTATAGTTGAAGAGCAGGATTTGGAACCAGTAATAGTTGCACTAATGGGAACTAGTTCTGTCTGAGAGACGGAATTGTTATTTCATAGTCTGAAATACAAAGAATGTGTAGGCATATTATTGTTCATCACACAGTACCTGCAGCCTGTTATAGTATATGTTCTTGTAAAACTAGCCAGTTCTAGTTTAGAACCATTAATATAGACTATAATTCGATTGCCGTTGGGCGGCGAATTGTTCACTTTGGTATAAGACATTAGTGCCAGGATGGCATTAGGAGAGCGTGCAGCGTTTCTCGTAACCATAGCAGAGACATAAAAGCGTTACCTCTTAGCATGATAGTACATGCAAATCCTGTGGTACTGACGGTTAGAGCTTCCCTCTCTATAACTAGATCTATAAACAAGCCAAGAGGAAGACTAGCGAGGAACTGAAGCACAGCGGTAGGCGAGATTCTGAATGCCCTGCAGATCTTCAACAGAAATTGTTTCTGAGTCGACCAAGGAAGTTGTTTCAGATAGCAAAGCGCTCGGAAACTCTCACATGCCAAATGCATAATTTGTTAGCAGAGACACTCCAAGTAAAAGTACCTGTCTTCAATACATAGTTGGCTAAAATATTGAGCCTGGATTTAATGTATTTTAAATAAGGCAACCATGAAAGGCGATGATCGACTATGATGCCTAGGTATTTTAATTGGAAGACTATCTTAAACGTTGTTTCATTGAGATGAAAGCGTAAATTTTGTCGGGATTTACATTCGTGCCTGATGAGCCTCGCATAAGTTTTCTTAGCTGATATAATGAGATTCGAGTCTTAGTCCGATCAAAAGCCCCAAAAGTAGTTTTCTTCAGATCTTGAATCCGTTTTAGGAATTTTTCAGTAATTACTATAACAATGTCATCTGCGTATGCTAGGATATTTACATCAAGGTTGTTACTGCAGACTAGGAATGCGGAATGGTCCCACAGGACGTCCGGCTATGACACCAACTACCCCTTGTTTGATGCTACCCTTGAAGTAAATGTGATGATTATGTCTAAGTTAGATCACTCTCTCTAGCACCCTGCCTAGAGCTGAAAGCAGACAGACCCATGTGTACGAAGTCGGAGTTGAAGTGTTTCCCTTGTTTAAGGAAAGAACCCCCTCAGCTCTTTTTGTTTCTTTTGGAAAGTGTGGTATTCTCAAACAAGGTTTAATAAAGTGTATAATATTTTTTTTTACAATCCTGATGACACCGTTATCTACATCATCCGGTCCTTGTGAGATTTTGATTGTCAGAGCTTCTGTGATATCCTGGATTCCACATGCAGTCCGTTAACGCTCTGAACGAGAACTTGCAAAACTGCCTATGATATCTTCGTCCACCATTTCACATTTTTGACGCCTGTCTGATTCTACTTTTTTAATGTGGAATCCCAGACTTCTGTAATTATTGAGGCTAGCATGTCTGGCCCGATACAGGGTGATCTAGTCCCTTTTAAGTACGTCTGGAAATACTGCTGATGTATTTTACATGACCTTCCAATTCCCGTTTCCTTTTATTCAATCCTCCAAACCTCGTCTTCTGCCTTCTTCTAAAAATTTTAGTTGTGTGTATGTTATATTGCGAGTAATGGCTTTACTTTCATTTGAAGAGGTGATATCTAATACTCACCTGTCCCTTAAACAGCTTCCAGTCACAGCCAAATTCAAAGCTGGCCAGACTTTTCTCCTATATTCTTTCTATTTAGATAAGTTGTAGAAATCTTTTATGTTAATTCACCAGTTATTTTATGATTTAGACCTTTAGGCTGCGTTCAGACGGGAGCATAAACGGCATAGAGGCGTAGTCATAAGGGCATAAAATATGGGAGCTCCGTTTACACCTGCGAGACGGGGTCTAAGCTGTGGCCAATGAGAAAAGCTAAATTTGCGCATGTGTGGATGTGTCTACAGCTTTCCCGTGTTCGCTCTGATTGGTCGACGCTTATCCCAAGTCGGCATAAAGTTGAAAAATTAGAACCTTACGCCAAGAGCCCTAAACCAGATTTTGTGACGTAGCACAGACTGGTTGCATCGGCAACGCAGCTCCACTTAAACCACTTACGCCCTTTATGCTCCCGTGTGAACGCAGCCTTACTGTCATTTCTTCCTTCCGTTTCCATGCCAAAAGGCAAATTAACTCGCGTGTATTTAAGGTCTTTAAATAGTAAGACAGAGCGTATACTGGCGCTTTAAGCCACATTACAAGGTTGTTAGCTTAGATAAGATTTGTTGTCTTCAGCCTTGTATTGTAATCGTTGATAATGAATCTCCATGCCGTTTCATTTTTTTAACATTCTTACAATTTTATGCTGAGTAAATCATGAGCAGGGAAGGAAAGCTTTAATACGTTGTAGGGATTTTTATTTATTTTAAACAACCAGTTAATTTTAATTTTAAGTTACTTTCCTATAAGACTTCATTCCCCTAATTGTCAGTGCCAGAATATTTTTATTTAGTAGCGCGCGCAAGAAATGCAAATTCTACTAGTGGAAGAATAAATTAAATATCGACGTTCCAGTAGAGAAAGAGAGAGTCCGGGAAATTGCCGTGCGTGCTTATACGCAAACTTCTGTTTAGCAGTTACTGCTGGTTTTGACGTGGCTTAAGCACTATTATCTTGCTGCCACTAGACTCATTTGCGCGCTGTATGCTACAGGATTATATGAGCCCTGTAGGGTAATTCTACTATTTTTGAATATCTCTTATTTTAAGTTTGATTCTACTGTTTCAGTTACCGCCCAAGTTGAGGCGTAGTATTTTAGCGTCAAGTTGATGCATTGTAAATAAGTTAAAGAGTTTAATAAAGGGCAGTTTTAACCCTTCGTCAGTGCAATCACTATTTCTCAAGATTCTACACAACAGAAGGAGGGTAGACCGTTACATCTGGCGTCGAACTTCTAATTCGAATCCAATGGCCAGTAATCAGGACAGACAATCATCCCTACAAGAGACAGAAGTCGTAGACCCGAGGGTGACAAGCCCATTGGATGGATTTGGCTTTTTAATAAACACAATGGAAGCAGCTATCAAACCAGCAGTAACTCCATCACTTCATTCCTTGAATCGCTTGAGACACACTTTCAGTTGTATCCGGTACCCGAAAGGCAAAAAGTAGCCATCGCCTCCAGTGCCTTCCGAGGACAGGCGGAGTCTTGGTGGAAAAGGAATCGGAAAATTCTTACTCGGGGAAGTCGGAAGCCTCACCTACAATTTTGTGAATTTCAAAGCGGCACTCCTGAAGGCCTTCCCGATCGTGAAGGATCGTGCGAAACTGGAAGCCGAACTCTACAGCTTTTATCAACGGAAAGTTGAACATCTTACCAAATTTATCCCGCTTAAAGTCAAACTAGTGAATATGCTATATGGAAGGAAGCACGATAAGGAGATAATTGAAATTATATTATCAAGATTATTAGCCGCAGTACAAGATTTCGTGGAACTGAGAAATCCACGTACGCTATAAAAATTATTCGAATTAGCCGTAAAGTTTCAGAACCGGCGGATAGCGGAATATTCGAGATTTCCTACCCAGGGTTACTATCAGCATTTCTCCCGACAGCCGGCCGCAGAGAAAAACGAATACAATGGAGGAAACGTTTTCCTACCAGGCCGTCAACAAGCAAGAATGAAAACGGTAAAGGCAAAGACCCCCAGAGCACCCAGCAAACATCAGGAAGAAAAATTCATTTAAACGAATAAAGGGGCCTGAGAAATTGAGGGTTCAGACCCCTTGTGTATCGCAAAATTCTTCTACGTTTTATGAAAATACCGTGGAGTCATGAATTCCCAACTATCGGTAATCGAGGTTCCTTTAAACGACGTACCTGTAGAAGCACTTGTGGACACCGGCGCGAAAGGAAACTTTCTGAGACAAAAATTTTATTATAGAAACTTAAGGAGAATAAGAGTGTTTAAAAATTGCAGCACAGAAATTGTTGCCGCGCAAGGGAAAGTTTGTGAATGTGTCAGGAAGCTATCGCTGAACGTTCAGGTAATAAACGAAGTTATCAAAGTGTTATTTTTTGTTGTAAAAACTTCCAAAACCATGTCATTTTAGGTACGGAGTTCCTCAAGTCGGCGAACGCCACAATAAACTTTGCAGAAAACTCTATTTCCTTGGATATGGTGCCAAAGCTGGTGGAAGAAGTAAATGTTCCAAACATTGATTTCGAACATCTGAAACAAGAGGAAAAAGCCAAGCTGGAGCAACTCGTAAGTAACTTTAGCACATTATTTTCTGAGAAGCTATGGAATACACAAACTGTCACCCATGCGATAGAACTAAAATCAAGCGAACCTTGTAAAGCAAAACCCTACCGTTATGATAAGGAAAAGGAAGCACTTTTTCGGGTCCAAATCATAACTAGTGATAATATTGAACAACACGTTGAAGACCTCCACGAAGTTTGCATTATTAAAAGAAGCAGATTTAACTATTATGCCGCAAAATGTAAATTCGCAACTAAGGAATTGCGATATTTAGGATACAAAATTTCAGCTAAAGGCATCGAAACTAAGGATTCTAAAATAAAAGCAATTAAAAATTATCCTCTGCCAAATACTGCTAAAAAACTTTCATCCTTTATTGGCATGTGCTCATATTATCGTTCGTTTATCCAAAATTTTGCCGATATTGTTGAATCTTTGTTAGTGTTAAAACGAAAGAAATAAAAGTTTGCATGGACAGCGGAGGCAAACAGAGCTTTCGAAAAATTGAAATCAGCTTTAATTAATGTCCCAGTGTTAAAATTCCCGGAAGGGGACGAGAATTTGGAGATCGCGGCGTATGCGTCAGATTACGCCGTGGGAGCAGTTTTAACTCAAAAAGGGCACCCCTTGGCATTTTTTAGCAAAACTCTATGTCAGACTCAAAGGAACTACACAGCGACAGAAAGGTAAACATTAGCAGTGTTAATGGCAGTTCAGAAGTTTAGTGTATACTTCGGAAAACCCCCAGTTACAATCTGCTCTGATCATGCGGCCGTAGACAGATTATATTCTGGAAAGAATTTAACTCCTAGATTAATTAGATGGGCCTTAAAGTTACAAGAATACAACTTAATAGTTAAGCACACTCCCGGGAAGGAAAATACAGTGGCCGACGCCTTGTCAAGAATTAAACTGGAAGAAAATGGGAATCAAGTAAAATGTGCTATGTTAACTTCTAAAGTTTTAGATTCCCGTGAAACAATTATACCTGAATTGCCGAATGATCCAGATTTCGAAGATATCTATGCTTCTTTAATGGATCCAGATAATTTTGAACATGTAGATCTTGCTGCAATTAGAAATAGGGCTCGAAATTACAAGATCATAGATAATCTGTTGTTCTATACTAAATCAACAAATGAAAAACACGAACTGAAACCAGCCATCCCGCCACACTGCGGTTGAGTATTTTGCAGGAACTTCATGGTAGCCCCACAATGGGTCATTTAGGAATAAGGACAACGGTGCGTAGAGTACGCGAGGCAGTGTATTTTCCACAACCACAGAAGATAGTAACAGCGTATGTCAGGTCCTGTAAAATATGTCAGTTAATTAACGACGTTAATTATACCCCGGGCCTTCTTATCTAAATAGTATTCGCGCGACTTTTCCTAACGGGATCCTCGGAATAGACCTTCTTGGTCCTTTTCCCCAAAGCGAGTTAAATAAAAACCGATATCTTTTGGTAATTTCAGACCATTTCTCTAAGTGGGTAGAAATAATTCCTTTAAAGCGAGCGTCAGCTAAAATAGTTGCAGATGCGTTTTTACCTAAGTATATTTTAAAATACGGTGCACCGTTAAAAGTAATAAGCGATAATGGTAGGCAATTTCTTAGTCAAATCTTTTAGAACCTGTGTAAACGGCTTGACATACGGCATATGAAAATGGTCCCGTACAGACCACAAGCAAACATCGCGGAGAGAGTTAATAAAAACATTGTTAAAATAATTATAAGTTATGTTAAAAATTATCATAAACGCTGGGATGGCTGCGTTGATGAACTAGCCTATATGTTTTAAGAACTGCCAAGCATGATACAACGGGTAAAACGCCCGCTGAATTATTTCTGGGTAGGAAGATGTTGACTCCTTTAGACAAACTTTTTTTTTCTTCAAGAGCGAGAACCAGAATTTAAACAGGCAAATATTCAAAAGCTGATTGATGAAGCTTTGAAAAATTCCGAGGTAGCAAGAAAGCAGCAAAAAACTTACTACGATAGGAAACGCCGCGAATCAGATTTTAAAGTGGGAAATAAGGTGTTGAAAAGAAAATTCACTCTTTCTAGTGCACCTGAAAACGTCGTATCAAAATTCGCCCATAAATTTGAAAACCCTTATGTAATACAGGAGATCGTTGGAGCGGTGATCTACTTAAAAACAGATTCGGGAGAAAGAATAAAGGCTAGTCCGGATCAATTTAAAAAGTACTATGATCGTAAAGATTTCGATGTCTTACATGATTTCTTCCAGGCTTCCGATTTAGAAGAGGATGCTTCAGCAGGGACAATTCTCACCGCACCACAAAGTCCACCACCCGAGAAAAAGAAAAGAACTAAAGAAACTACAAGTTCTCAAACCAACCGAAGAATTGCAGAGAAAAGAATCCCTCAAAGTGTGGAAGATCCAACGAAGAAAAACTTTAATGGTGAAAAGTACGTCCCGGCTAGAAACAAGCATCGCCGTGTCATGACAAGATCTCGCAGCAGACAGAACCAAGATATTTGGAGGAGGCGGTGGACTGAAAGAAAACCACAAACAAGACCACCCGTCGAGAAAAGGAAGAAGAGGCCTGCTGAAGTTGAAGGCACAGATAAAAAATCGAAACAACCAAGAGTTTACAGATAAGCGTCGTCGACTACCGATGTACAAAGAACCAGTCTACCGAACAGTAAAAGGAAAATCCGAACTATATCCGAAGAGACCACTCATCAGAGGTGAAAAAAGAAAAAATCAATTCCCACCAGGGGACAGGAAGCAGAGACAGAAAGTCTCATGGATGAACCACATGGCATGGGCAGATTTCTGCGAAAATCGTATGTCCGAATACCAAGCTTCAAAAAAAAAACAAAGATGAGTGAATTTTTCTATAAATTTCTTCTGTTACGTAAAATTGCATGAAAATGTTTAATACGAAGTTACAGGTTAAAAGCTGTTGCCTCGATTGAGGACTAAAGTTAATTCAGTTTTATTTGGCGAAAGTACAAAGTATAGTGTATTATAGAATTGTTATGTTATGTTATGTAAAGAACTAGTAGTTCGGTTTTCTTTGTCGAAAGACTATTTATGTTAACTCCCCAAAAGATCTGACGTGATACAAGAAACTTCTTATTAGTACTTGTTAATAAAAATTTATTTTGGGTTCGCACTTTTGGCTAAGAAAAGGATCCATTCAAGTAAAATTTTCATGTTATTCTCTATTGTCTTAAAAGTATTTGTGTGTAAAAGATTGAAGTATTTGAGTGTTAAATGATATTTTTAATGAAAGTTTAAAGCTCAAAAAAGCAGATATAATATCTATTTAATGCTAAAACTTCAACAAAAAGTGAATACATTCAAAGTTTAATGTAATCAATTGAGTTCGCGCAAAGGAAATTTTAGTTAAATCAAATCATGCAATTTGGAGCGAAAGCTTGCATGCGTTTAAGATGAATGTAGAAAGTATTTTGGTATGCATGTGTTCTGTAGGGCTCTTCGCTGACACTCTAGTTAATTTTCATGTTTATTAGCTCATGGGGAACTTAGAAATGAATGTAGGCGTATCTAAGAAGGTTGTTATGTGCTAATAGTCGATGTGCGTTTAGGTGGAGATTTTGCGCACTATAACATAGAACGCTTGCGTTTTCACACCACACATTGTGGAAAGCCAAAAGGGAATCAAAGTTTAAAATTTAAGCATGAATGTGAATTGAATAGCTGTGGCACGAAAAACAGTAATGTTCGGAAAAGCTGAGAAAGCTACGCTAAATAAAGACTAGAACTTAGTAAAAGATTGTATTGTGAATTTTACACGTTATTTAGAATCATGTATTCATAAGGGTTCCTTCCAGATGACTGGAAGGAGTTGATTGAACCCTATTGAATGATGACAAAGGATGCCCAGGAGAACTATGATGATGACAAAATTTTCGTCTGTAATCATTTAAATTTTAGTATTTTAAATGTAAACGGGGCTTAGATCTCAGTTGTACAATTTATCAGTTTGTAACAGGTCTTTAAGGACTTTTATCCAAGTCTGTTAAATTCTGGCATGGACAAATGTAGGGATTTATATTTCTTTTAAATAACCAGTTACTTTTAATTTTAAGTTACTTTCCTATAAGCCTTCATTCCCCTAATTGTCAGTGCCAGAATATTTATATTTAGTAGCACGCGCAAGAAATGCAAATTCTACTAGTGAAAGAATAAATTAAATATCGACGTTCCAGTAGAGAAAGAGAGAGTCCGGGAAATTGCCGTGCGTGCTTATACGCAAACTTCTGTTTAGCAGTTACTGCTGTTTTTGACGTGACTTAAGCACTATTATCTTGCTGCCACTAGACTCATTTGCGCGCTGTAGACTACAAGATTATATGAGCCCTGTAGGGTAATTCTACTATTTGTGAATATCTCTTATTTTAAGTTTGATTCTACTGTTTCAGTTACCGCCTAAGTTGAGGCGTTGTATGTTAGCGTCAAGTTGAAGCACTGTAAATAAGATAAAGAGTTTAATAAAGGGCAGTTTTAACCCTTCGTCAGTGCAATTACCATTTCTCAAGATTCTACACAACAGAAGGAGAGTAGAACGTTACAAGATCAAAGTGCTTTTAAAATGATGAATAAAAAATTATAATTAATATACATAGTATTTGTGCGGATAAACTGTTTAATGTACCATATACACCAAAATTAAATAAAAATATTCGGATAAGATTTTATCGTTATAAAATTATATACACAAAAACGAGTATTGAAATTAACGAGCTTCAGAGTTAAACTATTTAATTCTGACAACTAAAAAAAATTGTGAAATACTGTGAGAGAAGTAGAAAACATGAAAAAAGGAAGAAGAGAGATGATTTTAATCCTTTTTTGTAACTTTTATTCTGAATTAAAGCATTATCATGAGATTGTATATAAATAAATTAATTGTATAACGAAGCTTTAAAGCAGGAATTGATGTAAGGTCTAGAATACCAGAAAAAGTAATTCTTACCCTCAGCTAACACTGTTTTCGTATTTATGAGAAAATCTGACATGTGGCTGCAATACATAATGGTTTCCTAAAACTTTTGAGTTCTGGGAATTCTAGTGAACTTCAGGAGTCCTTCATTTGTGCCGTCTTTGTCACATGCTGGCCTCAAGATATCCAGAACGTGTTCTCACAATAAGCTCGAGCAACAGTCTGTCCCCAATTATTTGAATAACTTGAAAGCTCTCCTCTGAAGGGAAATCAAAACAAAAACATACAGCTTTTTTGCTTTGTATTCGTTTTGTGTTCAGTTGAAATTTTGGTGTATTTAACACTAAATTCAACTTTCTTGCCGGCTTAGAAGTGCATCATATGATGCAAAGATAGAGGGCCCTTGGAAACTTAAAAGAAGAAGGATTCTTTTATATGTATAGTATTTATAAAAGAATCCGTCTTATTTTAAGTTTAAAGATTTAAATCTAGTTCATCAGGCATTCAAGGGCCCCTAGGCATTTGGACTCGTATGCGACGACGGCATTCTTTATTACGCTTATTTACTCCATTGCAAATAATAAAACAGGACACTCATTTTATAATTTAATCATTTAAAACTACATATTGTTTGTCTTAATGTCAAGATGCTCTTGTAAAATATTTTAAAAGCTTTATATATATATACTTTAAGCTCTCTCTCTCTCTCTATATATATATATATATATATATATATTTCGCAGTTTTTCGAAGTTTACCTTTTGTTGAAGGGCATTTTTAAATGACAATAAGCAAAGATTCTTCCAAAATTATTTGCTATTTGCCTGAATAGGTGGCAGCACCGGACAGTCTCGTACAGCTGATCGTGAGATTTAATCTGACTGCGAGACGTTATAATCTGATATTTCCAATGCAAAGCAAAAATATCCAAGACAAATCCAAAGTACAAAACAAAAGTGGATGCAGGTTCTCCCCAGCATGAAAAAGAAAAGAAATGTGTATTCACAAACATAATTAGCCGTACATCAGTAATGTCTTTCCTAGGCAGGTCTAAATTTCTGAGGTTAGAAGTGCCGGAGCCCTATGAAAGTCCGTCAGGAAAGACGAACAAAAAATAAATAATTAAGAATTTAAAAAAATAATTCAAACAGTAAAATTATTAAAGTTAATAAAATAACTAGCACCTAAATTCAATCAAATGTAAAGAGATAAATAAAAATTTATTAAAATTATATTATAAACCCTCTTACTTAGGGCTTCGGTGCACCCTGGCTAGAAATATGATTTATCTTAAGAGATCGAGCACTAATATAAAGTTGTCTTACTTACATGAAGAGTAATAAGATTTGATTTTGTTTGCTTTTCTAAGCTTAACTAAAAAAATGAAAAATATGTGTTTCTTATATTTATTGTTACTAATTTTTTAGATCTTCTTTGGAAGAAAATATGGGGTCAGTGTTTCAGTACCTATAAATTCTCTTAGGTAACCAACCTGTGCTTTCTAAACATTACATCTATTATTAAATTCCGAATAACAGAACACACTAGAGTGGTACACAAAACACTGAAACGCATTTAGGAGAATTGTTAAAAATCTCCTTGAAGTATTTAAAACAATACACTGCTGGCCACCCAAATTGCAACACCAAGAAAGACAAGAAATATCACAACAAAATTTATGTAGTAGATAACATGTTGATCAAGGATCAAATGATTAAATTTAAAGACTTCTGTGAAGTGTGGTTCCTTCCAGAATCAGTAGCCAGAGTAGCCGCCTTGTTGGAGATCACCGCTGCCACACGCCTCGGCATTGATTCAAAGAGACTTTGGATGTGTTCTTAGGGTACAGCAGACCAAGCAGCTTCTACACGGTGCCAACGTTGATCTGGTGTGGCAGCTTGGAATGTAATCTGGATCAATCGTTCAGCAACCATGGACCACATGTTTTCTATCGGCGAAAGATCCGGAGAGCGAGCCGGCCAGGGAAGCAATTCAGTCTGGCGATGGACGAAGAACCCTTGTACAATGCGTGCCACGTGTGGTCGCGCATTATTCTGTTGAAATATGGCTATGGGCAAGCCCTGAAGGAAAGGAAGGACAATTGGTTCTAACACCTCGGAGATGGAGCGCTGGCTGTTTAAAGTACCGGCAATGCATACTAGAGGAGTGCGAGTGTGATATCCAATAGCGTCCCATTCTATAATACCCAGTGCAGGACCAGTGTGGCGGTGCATAACGCAGTTGTTCAGCATCCTCTTTCCACGGTCTCTTCAGACTCGAATCCGACCATCGTGGTGTTGCAGACAGAAGCGTGGCTCGTCAGTAAAGACAATTTCATTCCATTCTGCCTTCCACATCCTTCTTTCATCGCACCACTGGCGGCGGAGACGTTTGTGGTTCTGCGTCAAGAGTAGACGAAGCAACGGACGTCTTGCAGACAGACCACTCTGCTGTAAACGGCGTCGAATGGTACGCGCAGACACTGGATGATGCGTTAGACTGACTGTGCTCTGCTATGGTTCGTGATGTGCCTGAGCGATCCGTCACTGCCATGCGCACAATGTTCCTGTCATCATGTGGAGTGGTGCACTGAGGTGGATGCGATGGAACACGTCGGTCCGTCGTACCCTCCTGCATCCAACGGTCACATATCCGCATTACAGTTGTTTGGTTTCGTCCAACATGACTACCGATTTCCCTGAAAGATAATCCACACTGTCGGTAGGCCACTATTCTTCCTCTGTCGAACTCGGATACTTGATCAAACGATGATCGCTGTTTACTAGGCATAATTGTTTACTACGAGGCATAATTGATCGTTTTTTTTTTTTTAAAAACCAGAAAAAAACACAATTGCCGAACTTGAAATCGTCGAAAACTCCAAGCCTTAAATAGTGCTTTGAAGTGGCGCCACATTCGCGAGTGATGAACGTCTGCGCTGAAATTCTAATCATTTGCATATCTCATCTCCGCTAATGCATGTTGTAAATTTAATGTTATTTGCATGCTTCCTACGGTCGCCAGCAGTGCACATACAGTGCGGAATGAAGTTAGTATTCGAAAACTGCCGCCGCCGCCAAGGATTAAAACTACTTTTCACCTATCACTACTTTTTCTCGTAAAGCTGACGTACTGAACCTCGTTCTTCTGCACTTAAATTGTTAATTTCTTACGTGTTCCTTTCATTATTATTTCTAGATGTATTTTCGTATCACTCAATGCTTCAATATGGCCGGCCATTGCGAAGAATTAAAGTGATTATTCTCACTGTCTCGAAGAGTAATACTATCGTATTTCCTCTTGTTTTTTCTTTTATGCTTAACTCAATGAGTTGAAAAATACACAGGTTTGTGATTATTATTACTAATTTTTCAGGTGTCTTTGGTGAAAATATTGTGTTCAATATTTTAATATATGTATATATATATATATATATGTGTGTGTGTGTGTAAGTTTTCCAAATGTGTAGATGGAACATTTAACAGCTATCGATATTGCGTAGATCAGCGATTCTCAAACTGTGGGGCGTGATAATCCTACGTGGGGAGGCGAGCATGTCGAAAATAAAAGATTATCTAAAAAATTATTAATTTACTGAAGGGAAGCGAAGCAAAATATATTCTGGGATAATAAAAAAATAAAATACACATTTACACTGATGTAATATATTTATGAATGTATTAGTAGTTCACAATGTATTTGATAGTTAATTTATCAATACTAAATTAAGAACAAGTTTAATAATTACTAGTGACTCGCATGTGCTTCTCTTGCACAGCAAAGTTTTTCAAAGGAATGTTTAATATTCGGAATTGATACTCTAAGTTCCTTTTCTATAATTAGTTGGGATTTATATTTTGTCTTCAAAGCAGCTACCGCAGAAAATTTGGTTTCACAAACGTACGACGTTGAAAATGGTAATAGTATACGGAATGCTTTTGTTTTTCGCTGCAGAAAATTCATCATCCACCCCTGCCCAAAATTCAAAGAATGATTTTTGACTAAATTGCCCTTTTGATTTCGCCACTCGACGTGAACCTATGAAGATTTCTTCTTCTGGAGTATTTTGAAATGGATCAAATCGTTTAAGTTTATTAGATTTCACATTATCTGCTGCCAATATTTTTGAGCAAATAGCACATAGGAGGCCTTTCTTCTTCATTAAATTAAATACTGGTAAACCCAAAATGTAAGCATTATTGAGAATATTTTCTTGATTTAATTTTCGGAACCACGCTTTTCTGTGCACTTGTTGATGCTTTATTATCCTCTAATGTTCGCTTACGACTTAAAAATTTATCCATGATTCTGTTTAATCAACTGCTGGAATAGAACGAGATGTAGTATTTATACACGTTTTGCGCAGACATTTGATAGGTTGTGCAGACAAGAATACCGGATGTGATGGATAAAAGACAATGAACAAAAAAGACTAGAACAATTTTTCTAATGACATTTGTATTTTTAGAAATAGAGATTAAGGAAATAAATATTTAATTTAATTTAAAATTATTTTGAAATCTGTTCCAATTTAAAAGCTAGAAAGGAAAAGTAACATAATGCTTAAAAGTAACCTGCTTAAAATATCTATTACTTAAAAGTAACATATACTTTATAATTAAGGTCGTATTGTAGCTTTAGCGTCAAAGTGCATTCTCATTGCATTTAATGCATTGTTATTGTATGGGCGGGCGCGATGAAAATTATGATTGAAAACTGGGCCGCAAACATTGAAAGTTTGAGAAGCACTCCCGTAGATGGCTGAGAAGACCGCAGTGGCTTGAAGGTAGGGCTGAGTGGAAAAGCATGATGAAGCATTTAGCACAACTGAGTTTGAAGAATCACAATCTTTATTTTTTTACGGGTATCAAATCATCCTTTTGCAAACAACATATTTCTTAATTATAGTAGAATACAGTAAATTCCATTTTAAAGCACGACGTCATCTTAGGCAAATATGCAGCAGCATGGAAAAGTAGCGTGTTGCCAGCAGGAAAGCGTAAGCGAAAGAAAACGCAGCAGTTCAAAGAAAGAAAGCATGGAAGTCGATATCTGCATTAAAACGTTGCGTAAAACGGAACGATCTTGAATTTGGGAGAACAGATGAATTTAGGAGGAGAGCACCAATTTTAGAATGTTAATTTTGAGGGCGCCAATTATTTTTTAAAGAAGCTATCATATTTTGTTATACGACGCGTATTCGGAAACTAAGTATCGTTTTGAAAAAAAAAATAGAAAAACAATTTTTTCGAATCCAATTTTATTTTTACATGAAAATACATGTCTTAAACTATTTTTCAACATAGTTTCCGCCAATTATCAAACACTTGTCATAGCGAGTGACCAGTTTTTGTGTACCATCGTCAAAGAAATTTCCCGCTAGTTTCGATAACCACGACTCCACAGCATTTTTCGTGTCATCGTCAGATCCAAAGCGCTTGCCACCAAGCTCGCGGCGCTTCATGTGCAGGAACAAGTAGTGATAGTCGGACGGCGCCAAGTCCGGGCTGTACGGCGGGTGATCGAACTGCTCCCAATTAAACTGTCGAATTAACGACTGAGTGACACCAGCAGTATGGAGCCGAACACAGTTTGCGATAATTCAAGCGGTCAGACGCAATTTCGAACAAACCAATACGTGAAATTTGTGGAAATGCCTCTGAAAGAGTTGTCATTGTGAAGCGTGTGTTCTCATGAATTGCTTCATCAACTTTCCTTACCAAATCATCGGTGACAACAGAAGGCCGACCACTCCGAGGCTCGGCGTGGACATTTGTTCGACCTGCATTAAACATTCTTACCCACTTTCTCACCATTCCATCACTTATCGCGTATTCACCGTAAACTTCTGTCACTTGACGATAAATTTCGGCCGGTTTAACATTCCTTGCGTTCAAAAATTTAATCACGGCACGAATCTCACAGTCAGCGGGAGAACTAATTGTCTTAAACATTTTGAATGTGCACAGCAAACTGAAAACACAACATAGAGCAACCAAAATGGCGACAATTGAAAGTCAGTGAACAAGAAAGACTAGTACGCATGCGCGGGACGCCTACCACAGCGCTGCGACGGCGCTAGAATGAAACGGTACTTAGTTTCCGAATACGCTACGTAGCTTACATATATATATTCACTATATAATAACATAATATTTAATGCTATTATTTATAATACTGTATTTAATATTTTCGTACCTTTAACTTCTCTTCGCTCCCGAACATGTGTCTTTCTTTAACATAAATCCTGTTTTCAAATTCGTGTTGAAAGAATGTACTGAAGTGATAAACCATTTGCTGAAGAGCATTTCGGAGAATAGCTAAAAATCTCCTTGAAGAATTTAAAACAAAACATACAACTGCGAGTGAAGTTAGTACTTTATGAAATACGCTGGCATCGAGGCGCAAAAATTTATTCTCTACACCTCACTATTTCTTTCTCGTAAAGCTGTAATTAAGCTCTGTTAAACTGTAATAAACCAATTAATTTATTCAAGGCTTCTTTCTGCTGTCCTTTCTGTATATATTTCCGTATTGCTTTATGCGTGAATACTGCTGGCTACTGCTGAGAATTAAGTGTTCAGTCTTACTGACGTAGGGCTTAATTTTATCTCCTTTCGTTTCTATTCTAGGCTTAACTAAAAGATTTACAAAATATACTTTTCTTGTTGCTATCGTTATTAATTTTTCAGGTTTCTTTTGATGAAAATATGGTATTCAGTTTTCCCGCAGACATAATTTGTGTTAGGTAATGGATTTGTGCCTTTCTTAACCATAAAAGTATTTATCATGTTCAGAATAATAGAATGTGCTACAGTAGTAGAGAATATAGCTGAAGAGCAATTTGGAAAACTGCTGAAATCTGCTCGAACTGCTTAAAATAAAGCATGCAGTGTAGACTGAAGTTAGTACATTTCGAAATATACTATAGTCAAGTACTTACTAACTATAATTTTTTTTTGCTCATAAAACTGAAATACTAAACTTCGTTCTACTGCAGATAAACCGTTAATAAATCCAAGTCTTCATTCTATAATAATATCTAAATGTATTTTTCTATCATTTTACAGGTCAGTACGGCCAGCTATTATTGAGAATTAAAGTGACCGGTGTTACCTACGCCGGACAGTTATGCGATTTCTTTTGCTTATTCTTCGATACTTATCTGAAAGAACTGAAAAATGTGCATTTCTTGTATTTTCTGTTAGGACAAACAGTATATATAGATAAAATATGTAAAAAAATAAAATATAAAGGTATATATATATATATATATATATATATAAAGGTATATATATATATATATATATATATAAAATATGGTAAATCTCTTTGCGTTCGTTTTCATGCCTATAACTTTTCGTAGATCACGGATTTGTGCCTTTCTTAACAGTAGAAGCATTTAGCAAATTACGAATAACACCATCTATTACAATGGTAAAGAACATGTTGAAAAGCATTTCAGGAAACTGCTAAAAATCTTCTTGAAGTCTTTAAAATAAGACATATAGTACAGACTAAAATCAGAACTTTTTGAGATAGTACGTCTCGAAAATATATCAATATGATTCATAGTATCAATTAAAATATTGAATATGATTTCTTCATGTAGCTTCGTATCACTCTACACGTTAGTATAGACGACTAGTGTAGACAGACCGGTCTTACTGACGTGAAGAGTAAGACGATTTTCTTTTGTTTGTTTTCCTACACTTAGCTGAAAGAATTCTTTTTATGCAGTTAAAACCTCGAGTACATGTAGTGCATTGTACGGTTATTAAATCCATGTGAATCGCCTTGATGCTTCAAAATGTTTCAGAAAACCGGAAAAAGTATATATTCTTTATTTTAGGATATACCTAGTTCTCATAAAAATTTCAACAGATTAAAGTAAAATCGAAAGTAATTAAGTTGTAGGGTTTATATTTAACTAAAATTTATTTTAAGTTATCTTTCCTGTTTAGCCTTCGTTTTCCCCTAGAAATGCCCGTGCCAGAGTATGTAAAATGTAGTAGCACGCGCAGTTTATTCAAATTTAGCGGAAGCAAGTTGAATTAAATAGTAGACGAAACCAGAGTTTAAGAGTCTTGCTTTGAAGTTACACTAGTGAGGTTGCTCGGTAGAATTTAGATCAGCGCCTGTCGGCCTATGTGCCTAGCTTTGCAGAAGTGCTAGTTTTCAACTGTTTAATCAGTAATCTTGCTGAATCACAGCGGTAATTAAAAACGCGGTTAGTTTAGGATCTCAGAGCCTCGCCGGTAGTGCTTTGCTATTTATTCGCCTAGTTATTACTTTCAGTTTTACGTTCAACTTTAGTTAAAACCGCCGGGTTGGCGCAGTTTGTGAGCGTCAAGTAGACGCCTTTGTCATTTTAAAGATAAAATAAAAAGAGCTTCAACCCCTTCTTACGTTTCTGTGGAAATTCACACATAGTAGAAGGCACTACCCCAGTTTCTGACAAGTTGGGCCAGCGAGATCTTACATTTGGCGCCCGAAAATCTCACGAACTCAAATGACCGATTATTCGGTGGAAGATCCGGTAAAATTCCAAGAGCAAGTTATGGCCAACCAGTTGGAAAGTTTTGGATATTTAATCCAAACTATGAGGCCATCTATCAAGCCAACCGACAAATTTAAGGGAAAAAACTCTGTGGCGATATTTTTGGAAGGCCTAGAGAATCATTTCCTGTGCCCGAAAGGCAAAACGTTGCCATCGCCACGTCTGTGTTAAGAGGAAAGGCCGCTCTATGGTGGAAAAACATTGGAAAAATTTTATTAGGAGAATTTGGAGGCCAAACATGCACGTTTGAAAATTTTAAAGCATCGTTGTTAAAATCATTCCCCATAGTGAAAGACCGAGCAAAGATGGAAGCTGAACTTTACAGTTTTTTTTATCAGCGTAACACTGAAGATTTAATGCAGTTCATTTTGCAAAAGGTCAAGTTGGTAAATAGGCTGTATGGGAAGAAACCCGACAATGAGGTAATTGAAATAATTTTACCCAGATTACTACCTCCTGTCCAAGACTGTATGGAAATCTGAAATCCAAGCTCCTTGCAGGATCTCTTCGAGTTGGCGGTCAAGTTTCAAAACTGATGAATAGCGGAAAAATCTAGACGGGCAGCGTATCTTCAAGGTTCCCGAAAACAGTTCTCAAACCAAGCGGCCGCTAAGGCGAAACACTCTTATAGAGGAAAGAGCTATAAAGCCAATTCACCGAAGAACGAAGGTCAAAGCGCGAAGAAGAAATTCGAAGAAAACTGTCCGCATACCCCGAAGAGTGAAGGTCAGAAGAAAGCTTTAAACGATTAGAGGGGCCTGTAAAAGCGAGGTTCCAGACCACTGAAATTTTGCAAAATCCCTCAAGAAGTAACCTAGACACGGTCACGGTAAGGAATTCCTAGTTACCAGTCATCCATGTCCTGGTCTGCGAAGTCCCGATAGAAGCGCTCATGGATACAGGAGCGCAAGGAAACTTCTTCAGCTGCAAATTCTACAATGACAACTTGTCAGGACTGAGTGTTCGGTGCATATTCTTGGCAAACATCTTCGGGACAGCTTAAAGTCCTGATCTGGAACAGGGAGCTGAATGCAGCTATGTTCTGTGGTAGAATACTGTGATTAAGTGGTAGAAGAACTGCACTTGACAGGGATTTAAAATCCTCTTTTATTAAAGCACAATTATTTACACCCACTTCCCAACTCGGGAGGGATACAGAAAGTAGAGACCACACTTGGGTCTAAAATGAACAATCAATTAAAAATAAACTAAAACTAAATAGAAATTAAATAGTCGTTGCTCACAGAGCTATAACGCGATGTTGGGCTCTAAACTAAATGGTGCGTAGCAAGATTTAACTAATACTGACGCACTTGGAATTACTTCAATAAGCAATCACGTAAAAGCTTTATGGCTTAGAATTTAAATGCTAGCTAGTCAGGCGAACGTCGAATAGAGTGACCGTGGTCTGAGACTAAAAGCTCTCTCACTCTGAGAGGTTCCTACCTCTCGTTTAAATATAACTTGGCTCCACTTCAAATTAACATAAAGCTGAAACGCGCGCTTCTTCTACCGGGAAGTTGAAATGAGAACAGATAGAAAAGGAAAAATTAGAATAAAACTTTGTTAGTTTAACTAAAACCTTACAAACTTTCGTAGACTACGTTTATTTAAAAAGAAACACTGAAATTATAGCCGCCAAGAAAAAACCTGTCATTGTGTCAGAAAACTATCTTTAAAAGTGCAGATAAAGGAAGAAAATCTTAAAATATTATTTTTTGTGCTGACAAATTTACAGAACCCAGTGATTTTAGGAATGGGTTTCTTAAAGTCCGCTAAACCCAGATTGGATTTTCAGGAAAATGCAATTACGCTGGAGATGCAACAACGGGTGGTGGTGACGGTGAACGAACCTGAATTGGATTTAAGCCATTTGACTCTCTAAGAAAGCCAAGCCATTGAGCAGGTGGTAAGTACTTTTTCAAATTTGTTTTCAGATCGGCCGGGTAATTGTCAAATGGTAACACATGACATACCACTAACATGCAATAAACCCTAGAAAGAGCTCATTATTGAGGAACATATAAAAGATATGCTGCAAAATCAGATTATTTCGCCCATAAATAGTGATTACGCGAGTCCGGTGTACTATGTAGGAAAAAGAATGATTTCCCGCCCTCAGATAAAAAGCTTGGAGGTTTGCTATTGACTATAGGAAATTAAATAACATTACGAAGTTCCCGGTTAACCCTCTGTCAGTGAATGAGAAAATAATTAGGAAGATTAAATCTAGGAGATATATGACTTGTAAGGTTTTAGTTAAACTAACAAAGTTTTATTTTAATTTAAATCTTTCTATCTCTTCTCTGTTTCAAATTCCTGTCAGAAGAAGCACGCGTTTTCAGCTTATGCTAATTTGAAGTACAGCCAAGTACTATTTAAACCAGAGGTAGAAACCTCTTAGTGTGAGAGAGCTTTTAGTCTCGGATCACGGTCATTCTGTTCGACGTTCGCCTGACCAGCTAGCAGCTAAAATTATAAGCCAGAGTGCTTACTACGTGATTACTTATTGAAATAAATTGAAGTGCGCTAGTATTAGTATTTCTTGCTACGCACCATTTAGTTAGAGGCCGACTCCGCGATTTAGCTCTGTGAGCAAGGATTTAATTAAATTTATATTTAGCTTAGTTTAAATTTATTTGATTGTTAAGTTAGGCCTAAGTGTGGTCTTTTATTTTCTGTATCCCTCCCGAGTTGGGAAGTGTGTAAATAATAGTGATTTAATAAAAGAGGATTTTAAATCCCTTTCAAGTGCAGTTATTCTCCAGTACAGTATCTACACCAGAACAAAGCTCATTTCAGCTCCCTGTTCCAGATCAGGACTTTAGGTTAAGGAGTTACTTCAAAATGTTTGCTAAACACATGCACAGAACACTCAGTCCTGACAGACTACTTTGGATTTAACATCGGGCTACTATCAGATAGCTATGAAACTGGAAGATATACATATTGTAAAACTGCGTTTATCACAAAATCAGGCATTTTCACGCATGCCCTTTGTGCTGTGTGGGGCCCCGTCGACATTTCAGAGAGCTATAGACATTCTTCTAAAGCCTGTCCTAGGAAAATCGACTTTGATTTATCTAGATGATATAATTATAACAAGTATTTCGTTGCAGCAACATATTAAGGCCTTGCAGGAAGTTTTTGCGTTATTGGAAGAGGCCGGTCTAATATTTAACTCATCGAAATGCAAGTTCGCGACAAAAGAACTTAAATACTTAGGATATAAAATTTCGTCAAAGGGCATAGAAAGTCAAGATTCAAAGATAAAGGCTATCAAAAATTTCCCCCCTCCTAAAACCTCAAAGAAACAGTCCTCTTTCCTTGGGTTATGCTCTTATTATCGATCATTCATAAAGGATTTCTCTAATATTGTAGAACCGTTGTTAGTACTTAAAAGGAAAAAAAACGTACGTTTACACGGACAGCAGAGGCGAATACAGCTTTTGAAAAGTTAAAAGAAGCGCTCATTAATGCCCCTGTTTTGAAATTTCCAGGAGGTGACGAAAATTTAGAAATTGGAGCCGACGCTTCGGACTATGCCACAGGTGCAGTTCTCATGCAGAAAGGGCATCCTTTAGCATTTTCTAGTAAAACATTAAACGCTATTCGAAGGAATTATACAGCGGCGGTGAGAGAAACATTAGCCGTATTAAGGGCTGTACAGAAGTTTCGAGTTTATTTCGGGAAAGCACCAGTAACTGTCTTTTCTTATCATGCGGCCATCGGTAGACTTTACTCGGGAAAAAATCTAACGCCCAGGTTAATAAGATGGGCTTTAAAACTTCAAGAATATAACCTAATAATTAAGTACAAACCAGGAAAGGAAAATAATGTCGCTGACGCACCATCCCGAAAAAACCTGGACAATGAAGGGAAAGTATTCAAATGCACTGTGTTATCTTCTAAAATTTTAGATTCTAAAGAAAAAATTATTGCTGAATTGAAAGCTGATCTTGAATTTGGAAGTATTTATGCGTATTTAAGAGACCCGCAAGATTTTCAACATACAGATGTGGCCGCAATAAGAAGTAGAGCACAGAACTATGAGATAATAGATAATTTATTGTTTTTTACTAAATCAACAAACGAAAACTTCGAGTACAGGCCAGTCATCCCGACCTCGCTTCGATAGAGCATTTTGAAAGAATTATACGATTACGCGAAAACATCGGGTCACTTGGGGGTCAGAAAAAATATAAAAAGGGTACGCAAGGCGGTATATTTCCCGCAATTATACAAAATAGTAACTGCGTTTATCAGGTCCTCCAATCAATGTCAGTTAATTAATGATATTAATTACAGCCCGGCCGGGTACTTAAATAGCATTCGCGCTACATTTCCGAATGAAATATTAGGCACAGATTTAATTAGTCCTTTTTCCCAGAATGAGTTAAATAAAAATCGCTATCTTTTAGTAATTGTATATCATTTTTCAAAATGGACAGAAATTGTTGCACTTAAACGGGCATCAGCCAAAACAGTTGCAAATGCACTATTACACAGGTACATTTTCAAATACCAATAAAAGTCATTAGCGATAACGGCAAACAATTCGTTAGCCAAATTTTTGAGAATATTTTCTCTGGACTTGGCATACGCCATATCAAGATGGTTCCGTACAGACCACAGGCAAACATCGCGGAAAGAGTTAATAAAAATATTGTAAAAATAATTCGAAGTTATGTTAGCACACATCACAAGCGCTGGGATGGCTACATAGATGAGTTAGCTTATGCGTTAAGAACAGCAAGTCATGAGACCACTGGAAAAATTCCAGCGGAATTTTTTTAGGGCGTAAGTTAATCACACTACTACATACATTATTCTTTGTTCAACAAAGGGAACAAGAATTCAAGCAAAAAGACGTGCAAAAAATTATTCATGAGGCGGTTAAAAATTCGGATACGACAAGAAATAGACAGAAGCTCTACTACGATGGAAAACGCCGTGAAGCAGATTTTAATGTGGGGACAAAGTTTTAAGAAGAAAATTTTGTTTATCAATTTGCACCACAGAACTTTACCGCAAAATTGGCTCCAAGATTTGACGGTCCCTGTGTTATTCAAGAAATCAAGGGAGCCACATTATACCGTAAGAACGAGAGAGGGGAAGACTGTAAAGCGAGTCCCGACCAGGTAAAAACGTATTACGAGAAGAATGATTTTGAAGTGCTCAAAAGTTTCTTCCAGGATTCAAGTTCCCAACAATTGGAAAGTCCAGAAGTAAGGCCGTCCGCTCCGCCACCCAAGAAGCAGAGAACCGCCGAGGAACCAAGCCCTTCTACAAGTTATTCAAAGATCCCGAAAAGAAGGAAAGAGAATCTCGAGACCCCAGCAGAGAAAAAGGTCAAGCGAGCAATGATGTCTCGTAAAGAATCCTTCCTAGATAGCAAGAGGGAAAAACCTGTAACAAGATCCCACAGCAGACAAGACGAGTAAAGGAAAGCGCGCCCAGTTCCGGATCTCCAAAGACAAACAAGGCCCACATTTCTGCGAAAAAAGAGACAACAAGAAGAACGAAAAGATTTGGACCAGCAAAAAAAACTCAACCAAGAACCCAGACCGGAGGTCGCCAAAAACAGACATCCAGGTGCCAAGAGGAAAAGACAGGAACCCGGATATTATCAGCCCAAAAGGCCGGCTTACAGAGGTCAAAAAAGAAAGGGCACCATGGAGGACAGCCGAACAAGTCAAAGCCGAAGACTGGCTGTCATGAATTCCTTGACATGGACCGAGTTTTGTGAGAAGAGGAGGACTGAGTTCCAAGCATCGAAAGGTCAAAGATAAGTTAAACCTTCTATAAATTTTTCTTTTGTTCTGAACTGTTACGTGTAAATACGAAGTTTCTATATGTTGAAAAAAGTCAATTTGTCTCGGGTGAGACTTAGTTTTGTTTTACTCTATTTAGCTAAAGCAAAGCAAGATTTTCTTTTAAGTGTAATGTCTAAGAACAAGCAGTTCATGTTGGTCGAAAGACTGGTTGTGTTATGTTAAAGCCAAAATTTGGCCAAATGTAAAATAGCTTCGTATTTTATGTATTAACGGAAAATTTAGTCTCAGGGCCGCCAGCTTTGCGAAGAAGCGTGAAGTAAGATATTTTTTTCTTGTTCATTGTAAATTGTAAAATTCAGATGTATTAGAATTCTGTAAATATATGTAAATACATGAAAGCTATGTAAAAGTAGAATTTAGTCTAAGGGCATAAAATTTTAGGTGCTGAAACTAAATACTAAAAAGAAACGAGTTAAAAGCGGAATGTTACACAGAAGATAAAATCATGCGTTGGAGCGAAAGCCTGCATGTGAAAAGTTGACTAAGGGGGAAGATTAGAATGAAGGCGGTTATTAGAGTTCTCCACCCACACTTGGGCCCACCAGCGGTCGAGCTGTAAAGACGCTGAACACTGGTAGTTCGGTCCGAGGTTCGAATCCCGCGAACGGGCTGGCTGCATGGGCGTTTTCGTGGTTTTCCCCATGTGTAACGTGTATACGAGCCAGTTTCCCTTAGAAAGTCCTCCATGAAGGCATCCCTCCCTTTAGGCAGATAGCCCTCGTGTGCTTTGCCATAATTGAATAACCTAACCTAACCACCCACACTTGAGTTAAGAATGATAAACATAGCTCATGGAGTTTTAGTATGATGGACTAGGGTGTGTCATAGTTGCTTGATCGAATTCTAACAAATCATTGTGGTTAGGGGAAGTATTGAAATACAAAAACATGAAATATTCCCGTTGGACACCACACATAGTGGAGAACCAGAGCAAAGCAAGTTAAATCAAAGTTTGAATGAAGAATGAATGAATGTGAAATAAACAGTCAACTAAGGAAAAGAAAATCATCGAAAAGTAAAACACTACCGAGTATTAAGAAAGTGTAAATCATAATGTATTTTCAATACACTCATACTTGTTCCTTCCAGATCCTGGAAGGAAGAAAAGACTGAGTGATAAAGAACGACAGCAGAGAGGATTCAGGACGAAGAAATTGTAATAAACGACGGACATTATTGTAAAATTTCATAACCAAGAATTTGTGTTATGTAAACGTGGCTTTTGAGTTTTAGGTTAGAATGTTGAAACTTTTCAACAGGTCGTTTCTAGGACCTGCTTCCAAGTGTTCAATATTCTAGCAAGGACAAGGAATTCTAGCAATCCTAGAAATGCCCGTGCCAGAGTATGTAAATTGTAGTAACACGTGCAGTTTATTCAAATTTAGCGGAAGCTACTTGAATTAAAATAGGAAAGGAAACCAGAGTTTGAGAGTCTAATGAGGTTGCTCGGTAGAATTTAGATCGGTGAGTGTCGGCTTGTGTGCCTAGCTTTGCAGAAGTTTCAAATGTTTAATCAGTAATGTTGCTGAATCTCAGCGGTAATTAAAAACGCGGTTAGTTTAGGATCTCAAAGCCTCGTCGGTAGTGTTTTGATATTTGTTCATCTAGTCATTACTTTCAGTTTTACGTTCTATTTGAGTTGAACCGCCGGGTTGGCGCAGTTTGTGAGCATCAAGTAGACGCATTTGTCATTTTACAGATAAAATAAAAAGCGCTTCAACCCCTTCTTACATTTGTGTGGAAATTCACACATAGTAGCAGTTACTACCTCAGTTTCTGACAAGTTGGGACTACGAGACCTTACAAGCTACAAAAGGAATTTCTCCAATCCTTTGTAAACACCTGGCTCGAATTCTAGAATCTCAGCTAGTCCTTCGTGAAGAATGACTCTGCAGTTTTCATCTGTCTTAATGGTCACGTTTTTCGTTTACAGGATGATAAATGAATTCAATCTTATTTGTATAGGAGGGTATTTTGATAGCTTTTAATAAATGTGGTGTCTTTTCATAACTTCCTAAAGGAACTCTTCGAACTTCCAATTTTTCATCACCCAAATCAAATCCAAATAAATTATTGTCTTTTCCGACGTTGTACAATGCGTGAGGGTAAATAAAGTCCACAAGAGATAACTCTCACTGACTATTTAAATCAATCAGAGTAGGAAGCTGAGTGGTAAATTGTGATATTTTGTTGTCTGGAAAAGAGCGCATGGAGCTGTCACTGATTAGTGTGATAAAGAAGGACATGCTTCGTTCAAATGACAGATAAGCAGAATGTACGGGCCTTTTATATCTTTCTAACATCATCCACCCAAGCATTGAAGCTTTCAGGGTATACCTGAAATTTCACACAATTTCCCACGACGTTTCTTCTTTTTTAAAACTTTTCAACGGGATAATAACCAGAGTCCGAAATCTTTTGAAGTTTTTGTTTGTAAAAAGTTCCTTGTATAACTTTTCCTGCTAGATCTTTCAGTTTGTAGACAACAGGAATCCGTCGAAAAATTTTATAGATTGTAAAAATTTCTCTATGTCCAGTTTTGTTCGTATCCTTTCTCAAAGATAATTTTTTCTCGGCTGATACGCATTGTATCTCTAGTCTTTAAATCTGAAGGAATAGGTACTTTTGCTGGTTGCTGTCCGTAAAATGTTTTCCAAATTTTTTCTTGATTTTGTAACGTGACCAATACAAGTTCTGTCTTAATATTTCGATGCCATGTATAGTTATAACTGGATATCAATTTATCTATAACATCCAAATACTTTCGTGTATTCAATTCGGTAAAGTATTTCCACATTTTTGTTTTTAGTGTTCGATTAAATCGTTTTACGACAGAAGCTTTGGTTACATTATGTGTCGTGAAAAAGTAATCGTTTCTCTTTTTCAAAAAATTTTGAACTTGTTTATTGGTAAACTCTTTCCTTGCATCTGTTTATAATGATTCGGGTGTACGTTCTGACAACATCTTTTCGAAAGCAGATTTAATGGACGCAGAAGTTTTATCTTTGAGAAGGATAGCAAAAGCGTATTTGGAAAGGCTATCTATACAGGTCAGCAAATATTTGTATCTGTCATTAAAAGAGGTCAGGGATTGCATATCCACTAAATCAGATTGAAATTACTCGTTTAAACCTCCTACGATGACTCTGTTCCTGGGAAACTTGGGCCTCAAAGGCTAGTGCAAAGTATAAGAATCCTTGGTTTGCAATCATTTCTGGATGTCTTTTGTTTTTACGCGACCTTTTAAAGCACGATGCAAGGCAGCAACACCCCCGAAACTTGCGAGGACCTGTGGATACCGATAGATCTGAGACAGAGCTGCGTTCATTGCAGCAGATCTAAACGTACACTGATATTCATTTATATATGTTTAATAAGAGCAGGGAAATAATACCAAAGTTTCTAATAATCAATATAAAGATTCTACAAATAGATCTGACACATGTACAAGAGAGAAAGAGAATGCGCTACTTAACATCTCAAAGGTTGAACAAGTAATGATATATATGTTTAAGAACAACCATATTTATACACTATAAAAATACATAGGTTTGTACTAAATAGGTATTTTTAGAAATTTATGTAAGTGATAATTACAGATTAATTCTTTTAAATAAGGTCTGAACCTGGAGACAGTCATGAGATCGTTGCAAAATAAAATAGCATTTTATTGAGCATCATAATTACTTTACAAGTATTCATAGTATTCAATACCAAGAACACCATTCGTAGTATAAAATTTGGCTCTTACTTCGTTGAGTGCATGGTTTAAACACACAGATTTTAAAAAGATTTAAAATTTTCCCTCGTAAATGCTGGGTCCCACGAAGACATTATTACCCATATGAACGAGCTCCTCATGAATAGTATCTTCAGTAAAATGTCTTTTGCGCTGAAAAAAACATAAATCAGTTAGTATACCAATAACACATATACACTGGTGTGCAAAAATTAAGGACGAAGTCGAAAAATTAGCATATCAGCTGAACGAAGAGGCAGAGCGGACAGAAAGACCAATCAGGAGATTAAGTAAGGTGATGTACGGTAGCACATGCGCAGATATGCAGGTAGACGTAATGGGGGAGTATCTGAGTAGTATAAAGCATGTTGTCGGTGTAAGATCAGTATTTCTGGCAAAGAGATTGCACGCCGTATAGCAGTTAAAATCACACCGAGTTGCTGCCTCAGCGAGAAATGGCGAATAATCAATCTGTTAGACGACATCTGGATGCTTTTACCCGAGGTCGAATCATTGGGAAGTTGGAGGAAGGCCGCAGTGTGACAAGTGTGGCTGCAGAGTTCGGAATTGCTCACAGCATCGTTTCACGACTTTGGAGACAATTTCAAACTACAGGAACAGCTATCCGGGGGTTTAGTAGTGGTCGTCCACGAGGAACCACACCCGCAGATGACCGGTATATTGCCTTACAGGCCAGAAGAAACAGGCGGCAGACAGCTGGAGAAATCTCTAGACACACGATACCGGCGACTGGACGACCGATATCGCGTTTTACCGTGGCCAGAAGACTGCACGGTGGTGGTCTGTTTGCACGACGCCCTGTACGGTGTGTACCTCTAACGCCTGCCCATCGAAGAAGGCGTTGTCTGTGGTGCCGGTAACACCGGAATTGGAGAGACAATGAATGGGGACGAGTACTCTTTACAGATGAGAGCAGATTTAGTCTGAGTTGCGATTCTAGACACATGCACATCTGGACATCTGGCAGCACGTAACTTATCGCCAGTAACGATTCCGAAACTGCGATTGGTGCTACAAGAGGAACGAGCAGCAGTGTCTCAACAGCTCATTAACAACCACATATCCAGCATGCACAAATGATGTGAAACCTGCCTAGCAGTCAGGGGAGATCATATCCCCTATTAAAGACCGGATGTTTCTTGCTGAACACCCATCACAGGGATGTTTCGGCCTTCAGTCGCATTGCACTCCATGCTACTTTTTCAATAAAGCTTCTTTTTATACCTCTGATTTCTCTTTTAGTAAGTGTTGCTTACATTACTCATATCCTTACGTATTGGAGATCTTACGGTATTAAATGTGTTGATTTGGAAAGCTTTTGTACAAAGTTATATTGAAAAAACCGTCTCGTCCTTAATTTTTGCAAAGCAGTGTAAAAAATGGGATCACATACAATATAAACTTAAGCTTATAAGTTTTCGCAATACATACTTGTTTCTCGAAATAGGTGGTTTCTTCTGCTTTTCTTTTCATACTCGGGATATCTTGGGTTCGAATAAGGTTGTAGTCTCCATGGCTCAACACTTTATCATTCAAAGGCATAGGTTCTTTCTCAGACAGGTTTTCCATCTGAAAAAGTAAAGGCAAATTGGCAAATTAAGCACACATTCGAAATTCAACTACTTTTAAAGATTAAAATTCTAAAAACAGTATTCAGTAGTTTTCAAAAAAAAATAATTAATTACCCCTGCAGCGTTGTGGTTTCGTGCCTGATCCATTCGAAGCAGTGAAGAATCCAAAATCTTAATGATGGACGGTGGTCAAAGCAAAAAGAAGTACGTAGACTCAGGGCGACAGCCAGGAAACAAATGCGGAATGTTTCTCGGGATAGCCTTATATCTCGTAGAAACTCTTTATTTCATCTGAATGGTGATTGGTTAAGAGGCGGTGAGGTCATATTTGAAAGAATCTGATTGGCCCAAAAAATGTCTCCATAGAGCTGAGCGAAAGCATACAAAGGCGGAGGAATACGGCAGACGGAGGCATACGGCAGACGCCATTTTGTAACACAACATGCCCAAACAAGAAATGGATGATGTCATTCCAAACACGTGGTTCAAGAGTTCGTTGCCACACAATAAAAACGAAACTATTCATGACGTCACTGAAAACACGACTACCTCATTCCAACACCTCACTTCCGGTTATCACGTGATCTAAGATGGCAGCGGCGGCACATCAAAGGCGGTCCCCCGTGGCATCATACATTCTTCTCTTACGTCATGGCGGTATTCTTTGGACGCAGGAGGACGCTACTATGAGCCCTCAACTGCATAAAATCATATTCAATGCAGTAATTGGAAAAATTGCTCTTTACGGTTGCGCAATTTGAACTTTCCCTCTAAATATAAGAAAAATTTTAAAAACTTCAGGCGATTCAAAGGACATGTTTGCTTACTATTTCAAGGAGCTACAGAACAACTTCCAACGCAGCCTTGTTGCTTATGCGCTTACAAAAGTCCCTCCCCTTTTCCTTACAGCGGAAAAAATCGCAATAACAGATAGAGTCCTCCAACTAAAGAAAGACTCCACAATAGAAGACATCCAATTCGAAACCAAGAACTATGAGCAACCAGAACATCCTTACGAAATTCATCCCACCGTAGAACCAAATATTCGTCTTAAATTCAACTACAACGGCAACACCGAAGAAATATTCAACACGGAAATATTTACAGATGGCTCTAAAAATGAAGAAGGAGTTGGATATGCATAGTAATGGCTGAAAGCACATGCAGGGACCTTAGGGAATGAGGAAGCCGACAGATATGCTAAAGAAGCAGGAAGCAATCAAAACTCTATTCCAATAACCATCCCATTCCCTAAATCCCATATTAAAAAATCATTAAACGAGATAATGATTAAAAGAAGGAATACTAGTGGCAAAACACACAACAAGGCAGAAAAGCCTTTAGATTTATCCCTGGCACCAAAGAGAAGAACAATAGCATTAACCCTTAGCCTGTCGAGTTCTTTTCTTCAAATACCTTTAAAACTGTCGCTAACTTT